>JARFJB010000846.1:382500-427500 GCA_036346205.1 Vesta saturnalis | reverse complement strand
CTGAAATAAACTGAATTTATACGTGAGACATATAAGATGTCACCTTGGTGTGTTGTAATTGAATTAAACTAAAACTTATTCTTGTTTATGTAGGTTAGTACAATAAAAAGAAATTAAATTTTCTTTAGATCTCACTGCTAACATATACAAGCATTATGAACAATTCTGTGAAAGATAATCCTGGTGAGAAAGCCATTGACATAACCGTTAACTTTAAGTACGTAATCTGTAGTCTGCTCTACGGTTTTGAAATATAAGTAAATGCGTACGTACAGTAGCCTTTCTTAAAAAAATTCTGATGTTGACTAGGAATTTATTTTAAAAGTAATAATTATTCCACTTGCGTATTATAATTTCACGATGTTATTATTTTTAAATACCGGATGCGTGTAATGTTGCGTGCAACATTTGAATATCACTATGTTATCACAGTATAATTAATGTGTATCACTCGTATAAACTTTTGTTATATGAAATAAGCATTTTAAGTATATAAATTAACAAGAGATTTGAATAAAATAAAAAGTTACACGGTACCCTTCTGCAGTGATTTATTTTGCATGTCTCAGGCAGATGGCGTAGAAAAAAGGTATTAAAACGCAAAAGAAGGCGAAAAAACATACCTAAGCACACCATTTCTTCAATGTTCCGCTTTTACAAATAGAAAGTATAATTGAGACATCAAACATGTTTTGTACATTTTGATTTTATAAAAGAATCTATAGACATCACCTTTAAGAATTTATCTTATAAAGTTTCCACAAGCGTGAAATATCTAAACCTTTTCTGATTCCTGTTACACATCGCTACAAGTTTACAGTAAATAACACTTTTGTTGTCAGAAAATCCTGAATCGGTTTTATTTCTTATTGAATAGTAGAATTTGATAGAATATTGTCTGCATCATTTTCAGCCTAGGGAGTTTTTTCTCTTGTACCACAAAAATGTTATCAGTAAAAAGTCCGTTACCTATCTCTTTATTATCAACACATACACGAAGTATTTCTAAATTTTAATTTAACACTTCATTACACACAGATTTTTAATAAATTAAATAGTGGGGACACACGGTATTAAATTATTCACCTGCTTCCACTTCACTCGGCATCTCATTTATAATGCAAATGAATACAGAAGCAATGGTTATTTTCACAAATATATTTCCAAAACGAACAATTTTTCATTTTACTTGTGGTATAGTCACGTTTTCACTTAAGAGAATAATACACATCAAATGTATGAAAATCTGGTGTAAAATTTAAATGTGTAAGTGTACTGCACACAATTTAATTATATTATTCACAAAAGTATATTACCCTTCTTTGTTTACAAAATACATCTAAAAATTTCATTTAAAGAAAATATTTCGTATATTAAAAATGTAAAGATAGTACATTTAAAAACTCATTGCATACTTGGATTATTCTACTTAATTAAAAAGATTGCTTCAGTGTTCTCTCCTTTTTGTGATACTCATCATAAAGTTACGCATAGCGTCAGTTACCCGAAGCTTTTTGGAAAACTTTTATTATGATTTATATGTTGTAAAACTTAGTTATATTATAATAAATAAGGGTAGAATACTATTTTTAGAAATAAAAGGAAAACGACGTGTTTAAGGTAGAAAAATTTGTTTCAGTTTTAGCCTGACATAAACCTTCTTGGATCTTATTTCTTTTTTTGCCAGGGACATTAGTCTTACTGCGTATCGTAATAATTGTAATTATCGGAATAATTTTACCAAAACGCTGATTAATGCTCTCCTAAAGAAATCGTGAACGAAAATACCTAAGTCCAGTGGCGGCTCGTGAGTTATGAAAGAGGGTGGGCACAAGCAAAAACTTTTTGTACATAAAATCCAATAAATTTAAGAAAATCGTGAATTTTACTTTTTTGTCATGTTTCAAAGACCAATAACTGTGGTTTAAAGTGTGACATTTAAACTTGTTGGTGCATTTTTTGAAGCATGAAATCTGTACTTTAAGATGGTATATTTTGTTTTATTTAAAAAAATGAGTAATCAAATTTTTTTTTGGTGTCCAAAATCCATGAAATTCAATGTTTAATAAGCTTTAATAACATTGAAAAATTATTTTTTACGTACCTAACTGGCAAAGATTCATTATATGAGCTTAATAAAAATATATTCAGCAAAAAAAATTATTTTTTTATTTAGTGTAATTTCTAGAAAATATGAAAAAAATAACGTATTTTTCAGAAAATCGAACCAAGATCCATTTTATAAAGTATTTCGGGAAGAATTAATAAATACCAGTATAAAAACATTATGTAACGACGAAAATACAATATTTGATAGAGAGAAATAGAACATGAGAGAACACTATCTCGGTGGGTAGCGCTCACCTGGTTCATGCTGATATATACGTTTTAATTAGAGAAAGGAGAATGTTGAAAATAGTCGTTCACTTTCAGTGTTGTGAAGCATAGAATTATTTTTTAAAAATTGCAGCCATAATAATAATTATATATTTTTATGCATGTTATTTCAAATGAAGGGGTTTTTTTCAAAAAAAATTTCTAAATTTTCAGAAAATTAAAAAAATCTCATCCAACCGAAATAGCATTAAATTTTTTATAAAATGTGACACTAGCTGGGTTTTTCAAAAAGGCTGAAAGAGCTATTAAATTTTTGATTTTGATATTGTTTATTGGTAGTGGTTCTTTATACAATGACTTTAGCTCAACGTGTGTATGCAAAACTATTTTATGTCGAACAGCACATTGTACCCTTGGTCCTGAATAAGTATTTTTAGTTTTAATATATTCAGAATCGGTAGATACTTCTATCATACGTGCTTCTCGAAGGCCTAACGTTAGTCGCGGCAATTTAAGAATGTACGACGGACATGAGTTTTGGATATCTAAGAACATGTCTTGGGTCATATTAACTACACCAAAAGGATGTGGTTTTACTCTTGCTTCCTTTATTAAAGCATCCTAATCCTCGGGAACTTCCTGGCTATTTATTCTTTTCTTTTTTTCAATAAGAACGAAATCTTGATCATTCGGAAGAAAAAAATGACCTCGTATACGGAAGACATGTGTTACTTTCTTGAATAACCTCAATACACGTACTAACAAACACTGAAAATATACCCAGAACCACTACCGCTAAAAATGATTAAATAACTATGTGTTAAATTTTTATTGAAGAAATAATTTATGCATTTTTCTTACACCGGATTATGTCGCCGTGAATAGTGTGATTGTCTTCCTCTAAAGGACTTGATATGCGCCTTATTAAATTTAAGATTTCATTGTGTGTTTTGGATGGTCCATTAGCATGTTTTAGTAAACAGAAATTATTAGTAGAGTCTTGAATTCTTCTAAGCCGACCTCTAAAAATTCCATGTAGACTCAAAAATGTAGTGTTCCATCTATTCTAACTGTGTAATAAAAAGCGACTGAATAATCAAATGCAGGTCCATCGTCGTAATCTTCATCGTTACGAGCCCGTCTCGGTCTTCTTTGCTTTACGTTTTTAAATGAGATCAGACACCCCCAGATAACTATCTTGTTGATTTTTTGAAGAGAGCGAATTGAAGTTGTCTAGAATACGGAAATTACAATCTTTAAGAACAAAATATGAAAAATAACAAACATTTTAAATAAGCTGGAACAAATTTACCAAATCTAAAGGAAAGACAAAGTCAAGGACATTCGAACCCACACACTACTTGTTTGCAAAGTGGATATTCTAATCCACTGACCATTCGAGGCTTCACAACCCAAGCATATTGATTTAGAACAACCATCAGCATAATCAACAGTTGCTACCTCATGTTAATGTTACTATATTAGTAAAATTTTGAATATTGAAAATTACCGACAGTCTGCTCCTGTAGACCTAGCAGGTACATGAATACTCGCATGATTTGTATGGCCCGCTCCAACTTCTTTCAACTTTTTTTATAACATCATATTTTCTTATTTCCCTTTTTTCTTTTTGCTGGCCATTCAACTGTAGAATCAGGATATCGCTGAATATTTGACATTGTGGCATTTTTAAATTTATATTTTAACTAACTTTTTTAAATCCCCCAAAAGAATACATATTGTTCACAGACGACAACATAATTATGATCAGACTAAAGTTGTAGTAAAATGTAAACCCGTGACGTGATTTTGATAATATTGGTTATTTTTGATAAAACTCGCTGGGACATTGGATGTTTTTTGCAAAGTAGCCGGTATGTCAATCGCATTACTTAGCTGACTATGCCATTTCTTGCCACGATAGTTTAGGTGGATATGCCAACGTGGTTTTTACGTAGAGTGGAATGAACAGCACCGTATTGATAAAAAATGACATTGGTTGTTTTTGAAAAAGCTCTTCAATTTATACAGATTGCATGTAGACATAATTATACTTTTGTGCCAGAGAGTTAACAGTGATCTTATTTTCAAAACACTCTTTAAGGTATCGTTTCGTATATTTGTTTTAATGAATAAAATTTAAAATATGAATAATAAGATGGAATAATTATTTTAGTGTAAAAAATGGACTTAAAGCCCTATAGTGTACGTACAGGATGGCCAACTAAGAATGCGAGTTACTGTATCTGGGAAACTATCCATCGTAGAGGCTTGCGCAAAAAAAAGTTATTACTAAAACGGCCAGTACAAAACCTGGAAAATATTTTCAAGTTTCTGAAATGGCCGCTAGGGGGCGTAACTGCAATCTTGAATCTAACAAAGTGATGTTTCTGTGAAAATGCTATATTAACCTAATAAAAAAATAACTGATGTTTAAATTCGAGGATAATCTGAACTTTTTTTGTTTGGCACTTTTTTACGCATCTATAAAACTAAAGTGGGAGGGGGTATTCAAAGGTTTCCTTAAATCTTCGAAACGGCTAATCCGATTTTAACAAACTTGGGCGCGTTATAAAGAGCTTTTCTTGGGCTACAAATGTTAAAAAAGTTTTTTTAGTTTCACATGTCGTCGCTAGAGGGATTTGTTCGACATTCCAACAGAAACGGTTAATTTTCGCAAAAAAATTAAATGCATTGGTATGACTTTTTTTCATGAACAAGTAGCTAAATGATGCCTTAACAAGCTCGCGAAGATACGCCCTATTAATAGAAGGAGAAAGAAATTTGGAGAATTTCACCATCTATACTTCGGACCAAGAAAATACCCGGACAAATTCTTAGAATACTTAAGAATGTGAATGAGCACTTTTGATATTTTACTAAGGAAAGTTAATAGGAGGCTTATGAGGATTACGACAAATTATCGATCTCCTATATCAGCAGAAGGAAGACTAGTAGTAAGGTTAATTTAAGACTATGTTCGATTCTAAATAGTGCGACGAGAAAATTTGATACGAACAACGTTCATAAAAGAGATAATTGTAGTGTATTTTTCATAACAACAAACAGTCACAGCTGAGGTTATATTGTAATAAATATTTCTGTATACATTTATTCCTGTTGAAATGTTGATATTTCTTTTGTTAAACTTGATTTCGCCGAACAAAACAGATTTTATTATATTTTTGTTTTCGTTGGTCTTTTTACGTTAAAAAAAACTTTCGTGTATGATATATTATACGATAGGCAAATAGATCGTCCTTTTCAATTCAGAAAAAGGCTATACAACCCCACAAAGGAAAAAGATGCTGAGGAATTACTGAATTCACCAGGCATTTACCAGGATAAAGGAGGCAGAAGGTATAGATTCGGTCTTATTTCCTCCCAGATATGGAAATGATAGTAACTTTGATGATGCTCCAAGTGATGATCAGGATCTGTAATCATTTCATGACATTGGTAAATTGGTTGTGAGACAGCCAATGGAAATAATGGCAGTAAAGGATACCGAGAAAACTGTTGTCGATTTAGAAAAATACGATCGTGATTCCGAAGATGACATTCCACTGCTAGTTTGCTACAACAATACGAACAAAAAGTTGAATAATGATGTAATAAAAACTTACTATGGTGTGTATTGGTTGTTGTTAATAATAATTTCCCTAATATTACTTATACTCCTAATAATAAATAGAAGATTTTGTGCCTTCAAGCTCAGCGGTGATTAACGGGTCCATGTTTTTAAAACTTGATTTCCTTTAATTAGAAAATGTGCGTGTGGTTAGATATGTTCGCTTTACAAAAAAGATGTAACTTCAACCTGTAAATAAAAGTTAAAATGCCTCGGACGCCAACTAATTTTATGGAAAACAGGTAAACCATAAATGTAATAAATGTAAGATTGAAAACAATAACAATGTTTATTATAAAAGTTATAAGTTATAAAAGTAGAAAATCTTAATCCTAGTGTTCAAACTTAAAAATACCTTAAACTAATAATTGGAAATTAAATACCTGTTTTACTTTAAAATTTTGGTTGTCACTGGTATACGGTTACGAATAAAAAATGCTGACGAAGCCACGCTTTCAGTTTTGGTTGTGCAATCAGTCTTGAAATGGAAATATGATAAGTTTCAATATTCGTTGATCCCAAATGAATCAATTCTTTTACAAAAAGCCAACCTTGGTTGATTTAAATAGGTTAATTTACCATTTATTTATAATGTTCTTCATAGCAACAAACATCCTCGTTAAATGGAAACGTAATAATAATAATAATACAATGAAATTACGTAATAGGAAAATGTAACGTAATAAAAGTAAATATAACAGTAAAAATAAAAGCGTAAAAAAGTGCTTAAAAAGGATAAATATAATAGACAAAGAAAAACAGATTTAATTACTCTTACCGCTAACTTTTTAACAAAAATACTCAAGAACAAAAACGAAAGCTTTTTGCTTTCATTTCGTAACAACGACTCCCAAAAAAATAGATGTCTGCTCATGAACTCAATGTGCAATATGAATGCGCGTACTACCCCACTTTAAAATATCTAAACCTATGCTTTTTCAGCCACTAAAGTATGCAATTTTCATGACACAAAAATCAACGAAGTTGCCTAAATTATGGTATATTTTTAACACAACTCAAAAGGTTTGTTACAAGGAAACCGGAAAAAAAAGGAAACTAAAAAACAGAAACGAAAATGGGTCGAGAAAGTATTATTACAAAGAACTGAAAAATGAAAATAGAAAAAACAGCAGAACCTTATATTGTCCTAGAAATTCGACATAAAAATTTAGCACCATTTGACTTATTTAAAAATTTCTTCAGTGAAGGATTTGTTCAGTTTATTTGCGACAAGTCGAAAAAATATGTTCCTTTCAAAGGAAATTTAGACTTCACTGTTTCTTCTAGGGAAATGTATACTTACTTCGGAATTCTTCTATTATCGGGGTATTGTAAATTGCCTTTTCGGCGTATGTTTTGGGAAACAAAAGCAGACATCCACAATTCGTTGGTTAGCAACAGCACGTAACGTGATAAACTCGATTATATTCATGGATATTTTCACTTGAATGACAACAATACTGTTGATAAAATACAACCGATAGTAGATTAAACAAGTAATGTGTCACAAAAACGTGCAGAACTATTGAGTAAATCTTTTTCCCTAGATGAAGCTATGAAACCTTATGTTGGTCACCACCACCTAAAACGATTCATAAAGGGAAAGCCAATAAGAGAAGATTTTAAATTTTGGTGTTTCATAACGAGTGAAGGATATCTTCTAAAATTCAATCCCTATTGTGGTAAACGTGACAAAGTCGAGAAAACTTCTCTTGGCTGCAGTGTATGGGAAAAATTGTGTACTGGATATTTCGTTACTGCAGGAACTACAGACACAAAATATCACTTGCATTGGAACAATTATGAAAGATAGAATTCAGAGAGCACCCTTACCAGATTTGGCTAAGGTGAAAAGATGATCCATCACATACCATAATGCTATGTACGTGACAATGTAGATCTAACAAAGTGGCACGATAATAGCCAAGTCATAGTTGCAACAAATCTAATGTTGAAAGCATATATTTGACTAAAGGTATCTGCAAGCTTTGGTTAAAGCAACAGAGGTACAACCCACTATTGTGAATTTATATAATCAACGTATGGCAGAAGTTGACCTCTGATAAAATGAGAGGACATTATTGTATGAGAATTCGTTCAAGAAAGTATTGGCCGTTTGTAATATTTTATATTAAAGGAGCGGTAAATTCATGGCTACTTTATAGATTTGTGGATCCAAAAATAAGTCTACTTACGTTTATAAGAAGAATCGTATGGTCAATTTTATGGTCTCCAATACAGCTCACTGGTGCAACACCAAGGTATAGCAAACATATTTTATTGGAAGTTAGATACGAGGGTCAAAATCATTTTATTGAGAAAAATGAAACTCAAAGGCGTTATGCTATGTGTGGCAAATGTGCCAAATTTATTTGTCTAAAGTGTAATATTGGCTTACACCCCCACAATTGTTGTAGTCTATCATTCTGGGTAAATACGTTCTACAATAAGTAAGTATCAGAAAGATATAATTTTTCTTTATTTTCTATTAACTCCCTATTTGCCCATCGTGTGATATATCATACATACAAGAACTGTATATCATATGTGTTTTGAGATCCCAGAACGTCATAAATTCTGAATTTTATAAACATTCCAGGCTTTATGAGTTAACCAAACTTTCTGACAATAACAAAATTATAGTTAAATATGAACCTGGGTTGATACTGCAGCCTACTTCATTTTCCAAATTACCATGTTCCAAAAGCGTTTCTCTATTGACCCTATTGAAGACAATACTAGGTCTACGAATACTGTAACAAATAAAAAATTGGGGTGTATCGTTGTTATATTACAAAGGTAAATTGCACCACGGTCTAGCTCAGTGAGGTGCAAACTTATGAAACTTACTGTACTTGAGAACTCCTTGATTTCCAGGTGGCAGAGATTTATCCGTAGATATAATGAGTATTAGCATTTGTTTATTTTCGGCACCACTCAATTTCTAGGTTTAATAATCAAAATACAACAAAAACTGAGAAAGGTTGTATCTCAAAGCATAATAGGTGATCTAAATAAGCACGAACTGTATTTATATGTATATTTAATAAAGCAAAATGTCTGAATAATATCAACATAAAATAACTAAAACGATATTTCTCGTAAAGCCTTAAGATCTTAAGATTACTAAATTAAACACTGTATAACGTTATAATCTATGTTTACTTAAAATTCAAATTGCAATATGATCAACATTGTATTCAATAATGAAACGTGTATTGACCTGTCATCAAATTACAGTTGTGGTAGGTTATGAACTCAAATATTTGTATCTTAGGAGCAGGAGTCAACTGTTCCTTTCTTTAACCGTATCGAAATCTCACTAACTGCTTTGTTATTTACTTAAACTGCACTAAAAGGATACGTACTTACTTGTACAAAATTACTATTTTAATCTTGTCTTAAACGAACTGTAACTTGAGATTTTTCATTTCCAATTCCGAGGCAAATATACGATCATGTAAAGGTAATTTCCATTTGTATTCAACGTACAAATAAACGAAATATAAACGTACAGGGATGTACTATAACTTTCGTTTGTCTTCAACATAAAACTAGACGAACGGTAGTATATGCTAACGTAAGGCAACTTTCCCACTAAATGTTCCATGCAGAATAGATATAACAGCATGTGTGATTTATGCAAAACAAAGGTATCTCCATTTAAGTTCATGCAGATGACAATGCATTATCAGGCGCCATCATAAGCAAGTAAAGTTCGTGACGTCACACCACACCTTTCAATGATACGGAAATTTACAAAAATAAAAGCTTTTTCTTAACATAAGCGGTTTCCAAATTTCGAAACTTAAATTAAGGTAACGATAGACAAGAATTGGCACGTAACAGTACTGCCACTGTTTTCCCCCTTTTCTTTTCTAGTTCTTGTTGGCAATATGTCTCAATACGTATATATTATTTATCGTCCTTTTCCCTCTGCTGAATCCTGCCTGTCCCTCTTTTCCTCTATTTCCTTCTATAGCTTTGTTTCTCGCCCATCGAATATATTTTGTATGCCATGTTTAACAATGTAACTCCTCTGCAATTTCCCACTTGTTTTTGTCCCCTTTTTTGTGTACTGGGCATATTAGTCCTTCCCTCCATCTCTCCTGAAAACCTTCTTCTTTATTTATTATTACTGCCATTCTTTTTGCTACTTTTTTCCCTCCATATATCCACTCCTCTCCTTGTATCCTACTTTCTCCTGCCGATTTGCCTTTTTTTACTTTCTTTGTTACTTCTTCCTCCTCGTATACTAGTTTATCTTTTTTTCTTCACCCTTCTGTCCCTGTTCCCCTTTCAGTAATTTCCTGAAGTATATCTCCCATTCCTTTGTCTTTATCTTCTCTTTCTTCCTTTCTTTCTTTAAATATTTCCATACTTTTTTAATACCTCTTTGTACTCTTCTGTTTCTGCCTTCCCTTTTTTTCCATTGTCGCAGTGTTCTTCTTGCATTCCTCTTGACATCCTTACATTCTGTATCCCACCACTTCTTCCAACCCATTCTATCCCCGTTCCATCTTTTTAGTTTAACTTTCTCTGTTGCTTCCTCCGTCTTCGCTCTCATTTCCTCCACGTTTTTGTCTACTCCTTTGCCTCACCATGTTATGTTTTCTATTTTCTCTTTATAATTCTTTACGTTTTCACTCAACCATTATTTTTTTTGTTATATACGTTATATACACTCCCTTCTATTATGAGCTCCATGGATTGGTGCTCCGATTCCAACGGTTGCGCCCACTCTTCCGTTTCTGCGTTCGTTACTACGTAATCTATTGTCGATTCAGCCCTCCCTCGTATATACGTGAACTCCTCTATTTCGCGTTCTTCTCTATTTCCTTTCAGTGTCTCCAATCCCCCTTCATTGGACATTTTTAGCAGTTCTTTTCCCACTTTGTTTATCACTTTGTCCTTTGTCGCTCTTTCCCCGTCCTTTTCCTCTTCTCCTATTCTCGCATTGAAATATCCTCCCAGTATTATCATATCCTCCTACCACTCTTTCATCATCTCATCTAGGTTGTTCCTTGTCCCCTTCATCCCTCTGCTGTAATTTGTTATCATTCCCCCCCATGTTATATCTTTTCTACTATTCCCTTTCTCTGTTGTCTTTTTCTCATCTTCCCCTTTATGCCTCCATTTTTTTCGTACTCCTGTTATTAGTCCCTCTTTTGCTCTCTCTCTCTTATACTGCCTCTTTCAGCGTACTGCACCAGCCATTCCAATTCGTCGGAAATCTCCTGTTCTCACGTCTCCCATTCATTTTCTTTATGCATGTGCCTTGTAATCCCATCATGTCTTGTTCAGTAATGACCTCCCAAAATTCTTGGTCTTTGTTGTTTATCCCAGCTACGTTCCAAAACATTAACTCTAACCCCTGTACCTTTTCTTTTGTTTCCTTTCTTTTTGTTCTTTTTGTCCCTCTATTCATTGTTCCATTTCTCCACTGTTTCATTATACTTCTTTCCTCCTCACCCATCCCTTCTACTCTAGTTTTTTTTGTGAGTTCTTCTCTCCGTCTCCCTTTCTCTGTTATCTCCCCGTTTCTCTCATTTCAAAGGTATCTTTCTCCCTCAATTTTGTTGTACCCTACCCTTACTTTTCCCCTTCTCTCACATTTTTGTCGCCGTGCTCATTACTTCTCGTTGATTTCTTGTTTCTTTCCAAGTTAAGTCAAGATCTATGTTTATTCTTGTATTTTTCAGTTTTCTCTGCGATTATTTTTTTATTCTCTTCCGAGTTTAGTATTTACTAAGTATATCCGAAAAGCAAGATTATATTTTCATTTTTGGAGTACAACCTTTATCGAAAAATTAATATTTTATTTCTAGCGTCTATCAAAATAAACGTATTACACTGGTTCCCCTATTGTGCTGTTAAATGTGACAGATGGTAAACTTGTTGCTAAAGGTCAAAGTAAATGATTCGCTTGAATTATGCTTAATGACACCAAAGCCTTTGAATTTACAGGATATCCACATCAATTCGAATTTTACAATTTTTCCGATTTAGTCACGATAAGGACAGTTTAATTAATTTCTGATCGATCATAAAAATATGAACGAGTTTCCAACCTTAAGTGCACGTGACTAAACAATAAGAGATTACTATATTTTTCGTGTTCAATAAATTTATTTTGACAACTTAAAGCAATTCTTAAAGCACTACTGAGGACGATAACAGTAATTGTTATAGAAACGTGTAGATTTGTATAAAATATAAATATAAAAATACAGCATTAAAAAACCCAAAAAAGCTAAGTATTTTAATTAAGCATATCCAATATTTCTCAAAATCAACATAAAATAATGTACGATCATTCTGTTAGTTTGTTTCTAAATGAAGACTAATAATGCTTGTAAGATACCGTTTTTGTGATTAACAATGCATTTGTTTTGACAAAACTTTAAATACAAAAAACATGAATAATAACATGTATTAGTGCTAGACAAACGTTGTTCCTCTCAATGCGTAATACAAAATGGACGTTGTTGATTAAAGTTGAAAAACTGCATTACTCGAAGTGTTGTAAACCGTTTTCTCAAATCTCGTTCCGTTTACTAAAGTTTTAAAACTGTTATCTAGTTACATTCGCGAAAAGTTTTAATGGATTTAAATAAGATATTTGATACTTCATTATAAGAATGGTTCACTTTAACAATGAGTACAAACATGTCCGTACAGATGAATAGCGATTGAGAGGCTATTGTGACAAACACATTAGTTGAATAACTCAAAAGTAGGAATAAATTTTAGAATTAGAAACAAATTCAAGGAGTGTTATTTTATAGCAATAATAAATGTTGTTACAACATTGTAAACTTACATTTTCAAAACTGCACATTTCAATGCCAACAACGAAATGTTCTTAAAAACTGTAAAACAAAAATTTAAAAAGGGAAACGAGCACATTATAACGTATAAAAAACGTATCATTACTGTAAACAACCAACCTTGACGGCCAGTAATGGAAACGAGACCGCCTTTCAAAGATTATTCCGTAATGTGAAAAATAACAAACAAAAAAAATTGTGTAAACTTAATTTCTAAAGTTCCATGTTTAATCCAAAAATTAAATTCTACTAATACTTAATAAATAATAATTATAATTTGTAATCGTTAACCGATTACTATTAATTTGGGCAGAATAGTCTTTTTTTAATGCATACGAATTCTCTTCACTACATCCTATGTTACGTCATTTAAGCTGATATTTGTTATTTAAAATGTATCTTAAAGGTTAGTATTTTATGACTACGTTAACGCCATCTAGCGGTACAGGTAATAAAACCCCGGTTTTTCTTTGATAACTATATATAACGCACACATTTTCCTAAAATAATGTTCTTCGTTTAATTAATTTAACCTAAACAATTGATTGTTAAACATAAATTGTTCCATAAAGGATTTCTATACTTTCCTTTTTCAACGAGCTTAGCTCACAAATTTGTGTTCATCCACACGGGAACTTATGACTAGAGCGTCCATCGCGACATAATATCATCTTTTCTACTAACAAGTTTTATCTACAAATTTCATCGAAATCATACAGTTATAGTTTAAGAGAACTTACGAATTTTATTACTACGGCTGTTAACCCCACATTACCTGCAAATTTTCCTGATGTACTTTTGACCTCTCTTACTTTTGGCGAAGTGTATGTAAATCAAAACATAGGTTTCTTACTTTACGTTTATTCCATCTGACGTTTGCCCAGCCTACAAGGCCGTATTAGTAATATATTAAATTACTACCGTTTACACCTTGATAATATGTGTAGATCGGATATTACAGTTCATTACTCCATTTACTGTCTTCTGTGGATTTGTGCTTGTTGCACGTTTACTAAATAAGGATTTCAATAGAAGTTACCGATTCAAATGCACGTTTAGTTACTTATATTCTATATTAATATATTACACGTTCACCGTATGTTTAAATCTCAACTAGCGCAAACAGTTCCATAGGAAGTACGGCGAAAATGGGTCAATTTTGGCCCTACTGAAATTTTTTGCTTTAGCTCTCATATAGCAATAAACAGTAATTTATGATACGTAACTGTACTTTTTTATTCTTTATTAAATTTGTATACATTGTTTAATAAAAAAATAAATAAATTACTAACATAAGTTCTAACACAAAATAATGCTTATTTGAAATAAGATATGACAAAAGATATACAATTTAAATTATTACGACTTCGAAGAATTGAATTCTACACACACTGTTAAATAAAGAAGTTAAAAAAATAGTTTTAATAGAAAAGAATCCTCCTTGTAATGAAAAGTTACAATAGCTGCTACTTTAAAAATTTCGTATTGCACACACTCCTTTTTCGTTCCTTTATGCGATGTTCCTTGCAGATAAATGTACAGCAAATGTCACATTTTGTGGGATATTTATTGTCGGATTTCCTACACATAAAACACATTTTTCTCTTAGTTGTGTGGCTAAGTATCTCATTATGGCTTAATTTAGACAGTGCCTTTCCTGTAATTTCTATTTTCATTGATACAGTATTTCTCCAAGAATGATATCTTGTGCACCAAGCGATGAAAACGTTGTAGGCAGCAGCATCGATGTAATTCATATCTAAGGACAGATGCCATCGTCTGAGTGATGTCCCACAAGAGTACTCATACAAGGTGTCGACACCGCCTCTTGTTTTGTACATAATAATTTCTGGTTTAAAATCGGAATCTTCTCCGGAAATACTATATTCGTTTTTCATGCTAGACAACAATACTACAAACTTTTTTGGTTGTGGTTTATACGAAGTCAGTGCAATTTCTTTTCTGAGCAAAAATTCGGAAGATAGAATACTTCTTCCGGAAATGTTTCGTATTTTTTCGTCATGTACCGACCATTGTAATGTTATTATTCAGAAACTCGTCTGCGATCGAAGTGTCGGTGAATAAAATTAGAGGTTGTAATGTTTCGACCCGATCACTATGTTGCTTTACCACTTGTCCCTAATTAATTTCTGGAACGTACATCGAAGTTACAGCAGTAATATGTTTCTGCATCACACAATGTCCAAACCTTAAGGCCGTATTTCCCTGGTTTACTAGACGTATATACTTTGATCGAGCAGCGATCATGAAAAGTAACTAAAAAAAAAGAAAAAGCACTACAATTAGAAGCACATATATCTGAAACATTCTTGACTGGTGCCAGTTTACCTTCTGCCTTCCTCTCCAGTCGTGTTGGCAGAATGTTGCTAAACCGATTTCGGATCATTCCACCGGTGTGTATTGGTCTACATAAGGAATCATTTTTATTCCAGAGATTCTACGTATCTTACCTAGATTCTCTTAAACGACATATCAGTAGAAGTATTCCGAAGATACCTTTCATTTTTACAGAGTCAATATTTTTCCAAGTATTGACGTTCTCGGGGTGTTTCATTCCATGGGAAACCTGTCTTCAATCACTTCTACAGTTTCACTTTTAGGTGTTGAGGTCTTTCTGTTTTTGTAATACGAGTAGCTTTTTGAATAAATGACATTTTTCTCGCCAAATAAGCATTTTATTATTGAACAGTCTCCTTTTAGCTCTGTACATTTAGTCCTGCGTTTTTCCAATTTTTTTCTTCCTTCCAAATAATAGGTTCTCTCGATGCCCTCAAAATAAGCGCTTGTTTCAGCGATGTTCTCTGCATTCAACCCAAATCTGTTACCGCCCAGCCATTTCTTCATGTTTGGAAACAGAAGATAGTCGCAGAGGGCTACATCTGGAGAATATGCTGGATGGGGTAGCAGTTCGTAGCCCAATTTTTTGCCATGGTGGTGCTAATCGATGTGAATGACACCGCGTGTATTCCAAAAAAACTGTGGTCATGACCTTGTTGGTCGACAGTCCCACCTTGGCCTTCTTTGGTGCACGTTCACCCGAAGAATCCCAATGTCTTTATTGTTTGTTGGTCTCTGGTGTATTGTGGATTCATGCTTCGTCCACCGTAACAAAAAGACGCAAAAACTTATTCGGATTGCATCTGAGCAAGGCCAAACACTCCTTTGAAGTGGTCACACGGTTGTGCTTATGGTCGAGAGTGATTAATCGCAGTACCCTTCGCTCGGATAGCCTTTTCATGTCCAAATATTCATGTAAAATGTGATGTACCCGCTGAGTTAAGATGACTACAGTCTCAGCTACCTCGCGCACTTTCCTTCTCCAATCGTCCAATATCTTTACATGGATTTATCGACGATTTCTGGCTACACTGCCTCTTTTGTGAAACCTGAACGTTCGGCGTCACTTGTGTTGGTACAAGCATAACTTAACTCAGTAAACCACTTTTTTTTTACGCAAAAACTAATGCTTAATCAGCACACGAAATTCACATGTATTATTACTATTATGTATTCTTTTAAATATTCCCCTTGTGGATAATTAAAGTTTATTTGGAAAAGTTTATGGCGCTTTGTTATTACTACCAAAAGGCTGATATTTAACACCTTTCGTAACAGACTAGTGCAAAAAAATATTTTGAGCAAGCAATCCAAGTGCTCAAATAACCTCGTTAGCTGCTGCGTTGAACTTTCTATATTGTGCTGGGCTTCCTATGCACAATTGTTTGCGGGATTGATAAAACCATGAAATATTTCTCATTAGATGAGCCTGCACATATGTTATCACAATGTGCAGTTATAGTACCACCTAAATATGCTAAATATTTCCAACAAAAAAACACCGATTTCGTTTAGTTCAGTTCCGAATTATAAGGGAGTTCAAGGATCCCGATGAAACCTTTCTTGTCGTATTTTATATACGTTTTTAAGAGACGCGATCGCTTTGGGGGAGGAGGTGACTATTTTGAATGACTTCAATAATTCATAGAGCAACTCATTTGAAGCAAAAATGTCGTTTACTCGAAAGCACTGTAGCTTTGTAAAGTTACACGTGGCTAAAAAGGGTTTTCCGCGAATAACTTAAAAACTAATTTTATAAAAAAAAATATAGCAAAAATTATGGGTTATAAAAGACGAACAACCTGGTTTTTAAATTCTTCTTATAGATTCAAAATCGACCGAGTTACGGCACACCAATGGTGACACCCAATTCGCAGAAAATGTTTTTTGAAAAAACGCATAAGACTGCAGACCTTTCTGAGAGTACGAAAAAAAGTTTTCAATTCTTTTGTTGAAAGACACTTTACAATACATTTCTACGAAATCCAAGGCTGAATTATCTATCTGTTGATGAGGAAGGTGCAAGTATCTGCTGATATTTAAAAAATGTATAATTTTCATACACCTACGTGTATACATATTTCAAAGGTTACTTCGAATGCCCCAAACAAAATAAAAAAGGTTCCATTCGATCCATGCACGTCCAATTTATTAGGAGCTTTAGTCTTTTTTATGGTTTGTGCTGGACTAATTCTATTATTGCAGATTTATGAAATTATAGAATTAAATATCAAGAAGTGAAGTTACTTATGTTGCTCGCTGTAATAAAGATTGCTGAATTTATTACACAAGGATAATCGACTATCGGGTATTTGTGGATAATTTTTTAATTTATGGCGAGTTAGACCCAACACGAAGATATCAGAGTAAGAGAAATTTGTCTGAAATTCAGAAGTACTTCGATTTGAGTCCGTATTCATTAAAGGATAAATATGAGTTTTCAATTATTTTAACGATACCCCAGATGAAAATTTTTATAGAATGCTATCAAATTCTACCGAGAGTAAACCGTTGGTGGAATAAATTTGTATCCTAGGTGAAAGTAAGGTTAGGATAGAATTGCTAACGTTTGTTGGCAATACTATCTGTGTTGATAGTAGGATCACAACAACGAGCAATGTGAATAGAAATAGAAATAGATACATTAGTTTGACAATATGGCAGGGACAAAATACTTTAGTATGCTGGGAACGTTTGAGTTTGCACATTTCAATCAGAATGGGTCTCCAAAAATCATCAATTTGAAATAGTCGAGAAAATTGAACTCCTTCCTTTGGAAGATCAGATATTGTTAAGCATTAAAGGTATACCAAATCAGACAACAGTTATTCTCTAGACCCCTTTTTCGGCGAACGTTGAAAAAGTATTCTCTGACGCAAAGGTGTGCTTTCATTAATAATCATGAGTGATTAGAAGGTAGGTGATAATAGGTGCTGATAGGGAACATGATAATTTAAGACTGCCATCCTTATATCTGAAGAATCCAACTTTAGATTTATCATAGATTAACTTAATTTGGACTTTTAAATCTTCAATTTTAGATTTAAAGAATTTTAGATCTGATTCGTTTAGTTTTCTGAAAGGTACTGAGGATGTGAGAACTGCACTTTTAGATTTTTAATTTTATAATCGCGTATAAACCAAAATCATTGTGCTGACACTCCAGGGTAGAGTTGAGAAAAAAATCCATTGAAAGAAGAGTACAATTTAATACCCTCTAAGTTTTGGAGATTATGACTTATGTCTTGTAGGCAGCGTAAAGCATGGCCATTGCGCTGGGAATTGGATCTATTAGACCAGTAAAATCGTGAATAAATGCTACAATAAGGAGTACTCACCTACTACCTTATTACAAATAACTAGTCCAGAGCATCCTACGGGGTGCACCTTCGGCAGGTATTACCAAATTTGCTTTTTGAGGCAATTGAGCAATACCTTCAGTAAACCGATGTGTATGCGAGCTCAATTTACAGAGTGATGCATGCGAACTCTACAATGACTTTTAAAAGGGGTGCGAATATGTTTGTTACCAGATAGAATACCATTTACATGATTACAATTAAGAAAGACTTTAACATCGAAGGGATACTATTGCTTATTTTGTATACTCAATCCCTTGAGACATCCTATATTAACGAAACTTGTACCATATGATATATTTTGTAGTTTACCATGCCATAGTATAATATTGAAGGAGCCAAAAATTGATTAGAACGTGCAATAATCCTAGTGGCATGCCTTAAACATATACCACCTGTCCGGTTTTCATCGCAGTTTTACTGATCGACGTCAACCTAGTCCCCAAAACCTTTAAAACTGAATGGAAATACTCAATTTTCTTTGAAGTTCTTATTATCCGAAACGTGAAGTTGTCAATAGAAATGCTACGAATGAGAAAAAAGGACTGGAAACCTAAATCATACAAGAAAACCATAAAATTAGTAGTCCGCACGTAGCTGCATTGTTGCAAACATCACAATACAACATCATATGGAATTACGCCAAGAGCTGAATAGGTAAGGTTTTTGAAAAGTGTGTAAACCATACGACAGATTGCGTGTGTGTGAGCATGTACCTATGCTTGTGCATGTGCGTGTGTATGTACGTGTACGCGCATGTGCGTTAATGTGAGTGTGAGTGTAAATCTGCGTGCGTGTGCGTGTGAGTTTGCGTGTAAGTTTGCGTGTGTTTGTACGTGTGTGTGTGTGTGTGTGTGTGTGTGTGTGTGTGTGTGTGTGTGCGTGTGCGTGTGCGTGTGAGTGTGCGTGTGTGTGTGTGAGCATGTGTGTGTGCGCGTGCGTGCGCGTGTTCGTGTGCATGTACATGTGCGTGTGCGTAGGCTTGTTCGTGTGTTTTATTGAAAACATAAGTATTAACGTTAAAGGGTAATCAGATTGATATGAACTATTAAGTACACCTACATCTGTTTAATCTAGAAAAACGTTTGCGAAAAGAGTTCATTTCAGATATTTGTTAATTATAGTTACAGAGAAGATTTCAACGCTGTAGTACGTTCTTCTTGCTTCCATACAGATAAGTAGCTGATAACTAATAATAAATAACTTTGTACATGCCGACCTTAGCTACTACAATGAGCTTGAATTTTGAATGGTGTGGGATAATTACGTATTAAAATAATAATATAAATATAATAAGGAAACAGACGAAGAGAAAGTGTGGACTCGGGCATACGCAGACGACATGGTATCAATAGAAAAGGAGGAAAAAGGAATGAAGGAGATGATAAAAACAATGGACAGATAATTGAAAAGAAAAAAACTGGAAGTAAATGTAAACAAAACGACCTTCGTTTTGTTGAATGGTGTTAAAAAAAGGGGTAGGAAAAGGACCAAGGAAGAATGGAAATGAAGGGAGGAGGAAATACAGCACGTAAAGGAATTAACATACCTGGGATACACGATGAGGCATAGACAACATAGATGGGGAACATATAAAAGAACGCGTGAAAAAAGAATATAAAATAATTGGGCAAGTGTGGAGTGTGGGAAAAAATTGTTTGGGACGGAAAAGGAAACTATTACTTGGTAAATTAGTAAAAAGTGTGGTGTTGCATGGGGCGGAACTGTGGGGGTGGAAACAGTATAGAGAGGTGGAGGGGCTACAGGGAAAATACTGGAAGTGGGTACTGGAACTGGAAAGAGAAACATCGGGTATATCATCAGAGAGGAAGTTCAAGAAGAAAAAATAAGGGTTGAGGCGGGAAACACAGTAATAAAGAACGAGGAGGAAATGAGAGAAAGAACGGATTGTAAAATACTACAAGAACGTTGCAAGGAAATAAAGGAAGGGAGAATAAAATATGTACAAGAAAACAGAAAAGAATATTATGAAAGAAACAAGTATGCGAAGGCAAAACTGGAGAGGTTAAGAAGGGAAGGAGTGAGAGTGAAAGAGCATAATAAGAAGGGACAGGGATATGCAAAAACAGGAAAGATGGGCAAATGTGAAAGAAAGAGAATATAATGTAAGCTGTAGGAAAATTAAGGGAGGAGGGAAAAAAACTATGATAGCGACGTTTAGATGTGGAAACGAAGAGAGAGGAAACAAATATTATAAAGGGGACGAAGATAGACATTGTACGTTGCGCGAAGAAGAGATAGAGACAATTAAACATTTGCAGAAAGAATGCAGGGTGTTAAAGGAAGAGAAGAGGACGGTAGAAGAAATAGTAGAGGATTAAGGAACGGGAGCGGATTGGCTGGAAGTAACATGGAAGAGTAGAAAACAGGGGATGAGAGGCAAGAAGACAGTGAAGAATACATGTTGTGTTAGTGATATAATAACGTAAACAGCTATATAAATTTGTAATGTTATATCCTGTATGCAATAAAATATTTTTATGGAAATAAAGGCCTTAACTACTGAGCGAAAGACCTACTTTTCGATTTTTGTGTAGGGTCGATTAACTATCGTATTGAGTAATAGTTTTCCTGGAAACAGTCGACTACCGCCAAGACTTAGGTCCATAATCAAAAATGTTTATCTCTTTGGGCCAAAGCCAAATCAAAATTTATGAGCGTTAAAGCTTACAATAGCAATTGTAGTTTTCCTTCTCAGCAAAAAGTGAGTTTGACAGAATCGCTTAGAACTGCAGTTCCGAAACTAGGGGTAGGCACGTACTTGTACGTCTTAATCCAAGGTGACGCCAAATTAATCATGATGTTTTTGAAGTTACATACGGATTGAGATTGTATGGGCAGAGATTAACGATAAGCCAAAAATTTTATGTTGCAATTCTAAAGATATGTTGTTTTAGAGCGACATGCCTTATTTTCCTAATAATATTTTAACGGGAACTCTTAACCCACTTATGCCCAGAAACTTTTTGGTAAAAATATTTTTTGGAACACTCACTAGAAATGGACCATATTTCCTTATTACAAACCGTAAAGAAAAGTATCTCTTTTCTTTATAGCAACCATTTCTTTATAGTAACCATTTCTACATAAAGAATTATTAATTATTTATTGAACAAATATTAAACGTACAACTATTAACGTTAGAAAACTTATGCTTGTACAATGTTTTAACTGTAAATTATTAAAGGATAGTGACGATATCGATAAAACCTACTGATGAACTCCTCCATTTCACGTAGAAAATTATGAATCTCAACATGCAGGAGCCAACTGTAATTCAGTAAGTTCTAGGACAACATCTGATGGATTCTGGCGTCCAGTGTTCGACGATGATGGCTGATTAAAATCATTTTCGAAGTCGCCATTTTATTGTTAATGCTTTCTTATATATTCTTCTGAGTCGTGTTTGGTCGCCAACTTCCATGATTTTTGAGCCTCCTGATATTCGATCCACAATCAACACGAAAAGTAGTTGACGTTCGACGTAGACTGTGTCCAGTGTAATCGTCTGAGTTAGGCAATTTCCTATAATAGGCAATTTTCTTTGGCATCTTGCAGAAACTGTGGATCCCCACAGATTGCATTGTACAGGTTGTCCCATTTTCGTATGTTTCATGGGGTATCTCGCTTATTTTTTAGGTTAGAACCTTGCGGTTTTCGCGACATCGTGCTACTTTTTAATGAAACCAAAGATGCACTAATCAAATTTGCCATAGCCATCTTAGTTTTTGTGCTACAGGGTGATTTTGGGAAAATAGCATTTTCAGTCATTCCCTCTTACTCTGTTATTGTCAGACATACTAAAAAAGTAAAAACTGATGTTTGTAGATTTTTTTACGTAGAATCCAGTGGCGATACTCAGATTTTCTTTAGAGGTCACAGTTTTTGAGATATTGACATAACCTACTTTTTTTTTAATGGGACACCCTACATAATTTTTAAAAATATTTTTCCCCTTGCCAAGAGCTTTTCAAAAATATAGCATAGTCTATATTTATTTTTATAAATAACGTGACAAAATTATTTTTTTCTATAATTTACATTGATAAAAAACAAAATAATTAATCACAAATATTGTTCAAATTGCAGACCTACATGTTTCACAAAGTTTATAAATTGTTTTAATAGCATTTTCCAAAATAAATGATTGTCTTCGTAATTCTGCAAAAGAATTTTCCGTTGCAATTTTTAATTGTTGCATGTCGGCATATTGCCTTGAATAAATTTTATTCTTTAAATACCCCCACAAGAAAAATCCAAAACCGAGATATCCAGTGATCGTGGTGGCCATCGAACAGGTCCATTTGTTCCAATCCATCTCCTGGGAAAACGTTCATTTAGCCAGTTTTGTATTATTGTAGCATTGTGGGCTGTAGCCCCATCCTGCTGGAAGAATATATCGTTCAGTTGAGTCAGTGGAATATCTTCTAAAATGTTCATAGTTTTTTCTTGTAGAATTTGTAAGTACCCATTAGAGTTTAAGTTTTCTTCATAAATCTTGTAAACTATTTTTCGGTTAAAAGTAAACCAGGAGACATTAAATCTGAACCTGCCTTGACGCTCTCTAGGAAAAATCACGTGGGGGTTTTCTTGACTCCAAAACCGCAAGTTGTGTCTAATAAGAATTCCCGAACTTGTGAAATGTGCCTCGTCTGACCAAATTATTTTTTTTTTCAAAATTATTGTCCTGAGTTTTCATATTTATAAACCAATTGCAGGACTCCAATCTACGTTCAGCATCACCAGGTTGCAGATGATGAACAAGTTTATACTTGTAGGGTTTGAATTTATGGTTATTTAAAATCCTTTGCACTGTTGTTTTAGACACACCGGTCTCTTCATCTATTTTCCTGCACGAGATTTCAAGAGTGGCTTGAACAACTGCTAAAACGTTGATCTCTGATTCCTCGTTCTTTTTGTTGTAAACTCGGGGTCGAGGTTTGTCAAAACATCCATGTCGGCAAAGATTAAATTTAAATTTTTGAAATATTATTCTGTCGGGTTGTCTTCTTTCGGGATATCTATATGATAAAATAGGTATATAAAATAAATACAAATTCTAAGGTAAAGATTAACTGACCTGTTCAGATAGAGTTCTAAGGCCTGGTCTGCGTTTTCATTAGATAATATGAAGCAGGTATTCATATCATATTTCTCAAAGTTTCCAAATTTTTGGTTTCGAGCCATATTAAAAAATAATTAAACAACAACAACAATAAGAACAAGAACGATAACAATAAACGAAAACAACGAATAACAATAAATATCAGCACTAAATTTGGGAAAATGTAACCAGGAATAATTTGAGAAAAGCAGAAACTTCATAAATCAAATACCTAAGTAATGGCAGAACGTTAATTATTTGTTTTTTGCGTTACCATGGTTACCCACGGCTATCCGCTATTATCAATGTAAATTATAGAAAGAAATCCTTTTGTCACGTTATTTATAAAAATAAATATAGATTATTATATATTTTTGAAAAGCTCTTGGCAAGGGAAAAAAGATTTTAAAAAAATATATAGGGTGTCCCATAAAAAATGTAGGTTATGTCAATATCTTAAAAACTGTGACCTCTAAAGAAAATCTTAGTACGCCACTGGATTCTACGTAAAAAAATCTACAAATATCAGTTTTTAATTTTTTAATATGTCTGACAATAACTAAGTTACAGGGGATGACTGAAAATGCAATTTTTCCAAAATCACCCTGTAGCACACAAACTAAGATGACTATGGCAAATTTGATTAGTGCATATTTGGTTTCAATAACAAATAGCACGGTGTCGCGAAAACCGCAAGGTTCTAACCTAAAAAATAAGCGAGATGCCCCGTAAAACATACGAAAATGGGACAACCTGTACATGTATTGTTCATATAAGTTATGAACAATCTAGAGTGATTGATATGTTTTGGACGCAAGCGTACATATCTCCTATACAACTCAATCTCATTAATTCCTCTCATTACCATCATAACGGTGAATATACGCATCCTACTTGTTTTAGTGTCATGGAGGGTGAAAACCAAAATAGAGCCGGTATCCTCGATATCCTTCACATTTAACTTTCTTAGCTCCTCACTACGACACGCCCCATACAGACCAAAATTAACGCCACTTTAGTCATAAGAAAAGTATCGTCAGGCTCTTCTGTAAAAGTGTTGACACATCATCCTGCGATAGAATTTTTGATTTTTTTGCTTCATCGCTTCATCGCGTTTCTAATCTCGGCTGCGCCTCGATTAGAAAGATCGCGATTCGTAAACGAAAACAATACTTTTCTTTACTTATAACACAAATAACTATTTCTTGTCCCTACTGATTACATGAACTTCAAAATAATATTAAAAAAAAATACTACCTGTACTTTTTTTTTTAAATAGCCGTTCTTTTAAAAGGACAGTGGGTAAATAGGTATGCAGGACATTTGTTTCCAATAATTTTAATTTTTCAAAGTAAAATAAATATGGTATTCCACAAAACATTACGCATTACATTTTAAACATTTCGTTGACACCTTTTTGTGGCAAACTCTACGTGTTTGTTTCTCCTGTTCTGAAACGTAGTGGTCTAGTTGATCAAACCGTAATTGCAAGTTTTCTAAAGGAGACGGTCTTCCGAATGTTTTACTTCCTCTCTCACTACCATATTTTTCTATCAGTGAGACAGCTACAGAACGTGTGAATCCAAGATGATCAAGCTTATCATCTTGCTCTTCATCTAACTTCCACGCATTTTCTTCAGCAGCGCCCACGTAATGCATTATAATACGGCAATACCATTTTTTGCCTCTTATGTTTAGGTCGAAGTTCGGCTAGAGGAATAAGGTCATCTGCATCCCATTCTTCATCACTTTCTGTTTCGCTAATAAAGGCCTCTGAAAGCAATTGATTCTCAGATAGGTCATCTAAATTCACTTGCTCCTCATTTCCAACGTCCTCATCAGTATCACACTTCGCATCACAAGCGTTTACTGAAGGCATTATGTTGATGTTAACAGAAGTACCTGGTGAAAAGTAATCATCATCCTCCAAACTCGTTAACAGCTCATCTAACGTCAACCCAATAAAATAAAAGATATCATATTAGCCCACTGTCCTTTTAAAAGGACTAACGAATTTGAACGTGTCTGAACTTCCAACACCTAAAAAACAATTATTTTTCTTTGCATAAATAGTATGTTTAAGACAAAGTAAATAATTTTGACTAGTTTTTATTGAACAATTAAAAAAAACATGTGTTAGCCGACAAGTCTTAAATCGTGAGCAGCTGCCATAAGAATATTTGAACAGTATCTAACAACAAATAAGACAGCGAAAATAACTGTGTTTGTTGACAGTTCACTACATATTTAAATAAGAAAGTTTTTGTAACGCCATCTCTGATTTAATACTTAAACTTGTCTTTCTAGCTGTTATCTAGAATTCTAAATCCTAAAGGACAGTGGGCATATCTGGGTTAAGTATGGTCGTAAGCGTGAGCAAATCTTACACCCCAGAGCGACTGGGTGCTGTTTAACAAATTCAATTTTGACATAGTCTGTTTGTTGAATTACCACTGTGTAGTATGATAATCTTTCAGAATATCAAAAACAGACGATTTAATTTTTGAATGAATTGAATTGAATAATTTAGCCTCGACTGTAAGTGAAATGTAGCCCATTTCGCCCTTACACCTTGAAAAAGGTTTTAACTACCTTGTGTTGGAACACAGCAGAATTAATAATTTTGACCACCTAAAGGACCCCCATAATGTAAATTTAAAATTTTTGCCGCATATATTATTGGTAATATTAGCTCCTTTTGATCTGAACAAAATGTTTGCCATTACAACACAGTCAGTTCATAAAAATAGATTTTTTAGGTATTATATCAGAAATAAAGGTTCCCATTTCAATACTACGTACCGAAATTGATGATGGAATAAGATAATCTGCACACTAATAAACATAATTATGTTAAAAGAATATTCCATTTCTTGATTGAAAATGTGTATCTCGAGATCACAATCTTTTTGTTACACACAGTGCATTCCTTTAACAAAAAAACGTGCCCCAAAAATATTCTAGTGGACTTTGGGTTAATGACCTATTTAGATTATCTGTTGGGTTGTTATTTCACTCCATTTAGCAACTACACTACAAAAGCTGTGCTTTCAGCAGTTTAATTAAAAAGACTCACAAACATTACGAATAACGTTCCTAAAACTTTTTATTTACTTTTTGCATAATGTATTAAAACATAAACATTTTTTATGCAAATGTTGCGGTTTATCTATTTCCATAGGTATATGAAATACAGGTAAATAATACCTGTTTATTTTCATCATACTGTAAGTCGATTTATTTAAAAACAAAGCACTAAATTTGCTAAAGCATAACGGCCAAAGTTTTCCAATTTAGCTAATATAGTAGTGTTTATTCAAAATTCCTATGAATAACTTTAGAAAGATTAATTTGAAGGCGTTGATTAGTAAATACCAGTAGATTGCTTTCGTCCAAGTGAAATAAATTCTTGATATAAACGAGAATAATTATTCAAACACTAGAAGTTATTTTACTAATTTTGAAGAAGTTATAAGGTCAATATTTGTCATTTTGTGAATCACAATCGGTTAATACGTTTGATATGCGAATAGCTGAAAGGTGTGTCAATCGTAACATAAATGTATGAACTTACAGAGCATTTGATGAAGCTTAAATCAAGCTACATTAAATATAAAGTATTCATTAGGCACATTATGCACGTAGATACGTGTTAATCAATGATAAACTGAAGTTAAACTATCATTGCACAAATTATTTTAAATATCATTTCTGTGAAGTATTTTAAACTTTTGTTATTGATATGTTTTTATTTTGAAGGATAATTAAACGCATTCGTTATTGCACAGCATTAACATGTAAATTTCAAAACAAATTTTTAAACAATTTTTTCACTTTTTTACGAAACTCATCAAAAAATTGAAAGAGATATGGGATATAGAACTTTTGGGGCCATAATATCAGAATATTTCCAACTGTACAGAGTGTTCTACTTTCCTGCGGCAGTATCTCACTATTTTTTCAGTTGCAACACCATACATGACTTTGATTTTTTTTATATGAACTCTGAATAAATATTTTTAACCATAACCATTACTATAACCAAATGCATTACCTTCATGAAAATTTTGCGGTTTATGGTTTATTTCAAATTTGTGTTAAAATGATCTAAACTGAGGTTTAATTCGATAAATTTGTATCCATAATTCATTAATTTTCAAAAACCAAAAATCGCTGCATTCATTTTGACACAAAATAGTTAAATAATGTGATAGTTAACACCTAGAAGCCGTTTCAAAGACATTAATTAATTTATTAATCCTTTGATATCCTTCCCAAAAATTAAGCTACACTTTTTAAAATGTTAGATACGACGGAATTTTTACTGTGTGCATTAGTTCCAAATAATTGCAAATGTTCGACTTTACACAAGCTATTTATGAGTCTCCATACATGAAAATTCAGTGCCGTCAGATCAGGAGATAACCCATCTTGAGGGACCAGATCACATCGTCCAAGCCATCGATCTTCAAAAATCTCCGTTAATTGCTAGCCGATTTGATACCTGGAATGTGATGGAGCGCCATCCATCTGATACCAACAGTTAGTTGCTCACCACATTCAACGGCAAACTATAGCAAAACTCATACACTACTCCTTGCAACAACATCACTTGTTAAACTTTCACCGTAAATTTCGAAGACAATCCGGTTACCCATCACCATACAGAACACATTGAAACTAAATATACGTTTCTCTGATGAATTGTGGATTATTCTGAGGCTAAAAATGTAGATTCCGTCGATTGGCGATTCCTTCGAACACGAACACGAACACAAACGCGAACAAGAACACGAACTCGAACACGAACATGAACACCAACACGAAACTCTTGATTTCTCCAATTTCATAAACCACTTCTTTCAGGAGTTCCACCTCTGCTTTGGACCTCCTGCGCAACGCTTTAACAGGAACACTGTATGTTTCTGCTGCAAATTGTCATTCCATTTTTTTTTGACGTGAGTTAAGGTATCCCGCGTTGCAGTTCTATCTCCGCCTGCTATCCAATTCACTGTGAGCTATCGTAGCTAAGAAAATGTTATACTGTACTACTACATATATATATATATATATATATATATATATATATATATATATATATATATAGTGAACCTCTTTTGTGTATAACATAACCTTAAATTTAATACTACTTTCAATTACGAACTTCTACCCGTTATGTGCATGTAATTTTGGTCTTTCAATATAGCATCCGGCTAACAAAATGCTATGCATATATCTATTTTTCCCGGTAAAGCCCTTTAGTTATGTCAGAGTCTATCACCTATGTCAATAATTACTAACTGACCCCAGAGTTATTGTAGTAAATATGAGTGTCACGTCGTTCCTTTTATTCTAACTGGGTAATACTTATTAATAAATCGCAAATTAATTGTTTCCAAAACATTTATTAACTGATTAAGCGTATTAAAGAGCTGTAAAGTTATTTAACCAGCAGCAAAGAAATTAGCAGTTTGTACATATTCTGGAAATGGTTTTTTCTTATTCGCTTGTATGTCTAAAGCACACATACTGGGCACAGAAACATCTTCCTTTCCGCGGTAAAATTTCTAGGTCATGACGAGTCGTATTACCTCTTGGTTCATTAATTACCAACCGTCTAGGTCTAGCATTCACTTTACTGGATTCAAAACCAAGAATTTTTAAGGAACGAATATAGATGTTCCGCAATTCCGCACTTAGCGATCGTTCTTCCCCATTTATCAGCAACAATTCCTTTCCAGGAACATTATTCGTCCGGATTTACGAACAGAATTCTCGCATGCCCAATTACCGTTGAATTTTTTTAAGATAACGTATGCGTTGTATGCGGCTATATCGACGAGATTGAAAAATACTACCATCGGCCGTGTCCTTGTACTTCGACGGCAACTTTAAGTTTTGATGCATTTGTCTAGAGTATTAGCGGCTGCTTTTGTGGAATTATAATACAATGTTATCTCCGGTTTATCGTCCCTGATCTCTATACCTCTATGCGTAGATGATAAGACTATTGCAACACTTTCTTGTTTGGGATGTAGCTAACTAAAATTACCTTATCCCCAAATGAAAACCGAACAGTTCTTGGAGCAGCCTTTTTGTAAAGCTTGCGGTTCTATCTTTCATAGGACGTCTTTTTTTTTTGCTCATTATAGTACCTACTACAGTTAATTTCTTCTTCAATAGGTCTTCAGTTTTAGAAAGAGAGGTAAATCTAGGATCAATAGAGACATTTACACTTGAGTTTTCTAGTTTGGCAATCGTTTCACAACCTGTGGACCGCTGTTGTATTAGGTTTATTAGGCATTTTTTTTTAGTTTAAAAGTTGGCTCTGAAATAAAATTTTGATTACTCAATATCCAACTTGTCAGAAAATTAGTAGTTCTGGCATATAGTGTGTTTGCTTTTCTATTTCGTTCTTAATTTTAACCTTATTATAAAGGAATGTCAAGTAGACAAAAACCATCATTACCGACATTATCTTCTTTTTGCGTTTAATCGAGGTGCCAAAGCCAGTGAAGCTACTCGTGAGATTTCCGATGTTTGCGGTGAAGATGCAATGCATGTTAGGACGGCGCAAAACTGGGTTAAACGTTTTAAAAGCAAAATTTTGGACCTTAAAGATATGGATCGTTCAAGCCATCCTATTAGGTTTGATGAAAAGCGATTGAATCAAATTCCTCATGAAAATTCACGCCAATCAACTAAGGAGTTGGCTCAGGAAATGGAATGTGACCAATCAACGATATGCCGATATCTGAAATCCTTAGGAAAGGTTCAGGAACTTGGCGCTTGGGTTCCTCATGTTTTGAGCGAAAATAAGAAAAATCAACGTTCTGCAATTTCCGCTGGATTGCTCTCTCGGAATCGTGCTACTCATGACTACAATCGGAGGCTCCTCTACCGAATCGTTACCGGCAACGAGAAATGGTGTTCGTATGTGAATATGAAGCAGAGAAAGCAGTGGCTAAGTCCCAATGAACAAGCGACTCCTAGAGCGAAACAAGATCTTTACCCTCGAAAGACGATGTTATGCGTTTGGTGGGACTGGGATGGTATCATTCACTATGAATTGCTCGGGCGTAACCAAAAAGTCAATGCGTTGAACAAATACGTCGCCTCTACGAACCCATTCGGGAAAAACCACCCCATGGGCAGCATGATCTTCTTCTTCATCACGACAACGCTCGTGCTCACATTGCTAATATGACAAAGAGAGCAATTCAAACGCTTGGTTGGGAAGTATTGCCGCACCCTCCATATTCTTCTGATTTGGCTCGTCAGGTTTTCATCTATTTCTTTATCTAACAGTTTGCGGGGTGTTTTGTTCAACAATGATGTGGAATTACGGACTTGGTTGGATCATTTTTTTGAGTCAAGGTCGAACGATTTTTACCGTAATGCTGTAATGAGATCTGGTGATAAGTTGTATATTCAAGAATAATTTTTTCATATACATTATTATCTTCAGCGGAGTCTCCGTTCTCAGATTCCGACTCCGAACTTTCTAAATCCAGTCCCGCATAATCTAAATCAGTTATTATTTAAACCTGCTTCAAGCTCCGCGTCGGTGAGATATTTTCTGTTACACATTATTGATCATTGCTACTAATACCATAAATTTGTCAATACTAACAGAACTAAAAATATACAAATAACTACTACCCGACCCGCGAAATGTAGAATCTGGAGCTAAGCCGAGTAACAGTGTAAGCTGTGTTGATGCTGCAATACGCTATAGTAATTACAAATTTTAGAGCCTAATTAAATATTTCCAATGATAGTACTCTTGGTGGTGGATGGTCGAACGCACCTTAGGAAATCATAAACTCTCGAATTCCTGCTCCCCTATTTTAGATAAAAACTTTACAGGAACGTTTTTTTAAAGAGTTGAATTCTCTCTTACGCTAATTTCAAAAATTGCAAAAATTATGTACCATTCCTGTACAGCACAGGACTGCAATGAAATGTCAAAATCACACAACCTTTTAAACGTCAAACCAACTAAATAGTCAATGAAAAAATCCGGTTAATAAATAAATTAGATTTACTTGTCTAAAAATCAATCAAACTATATATTGAAGTTATTATAAGTTTTTGTTAAGAACGAATAGGTTGAAAAGTAAATATGTAATTAAAAATTATTATTCATTTTATTAAATACATAAATAAAAAGTTTACCTCGAGTAGGATTTGAACCTACGACCTATACTTTGCTAGAGTGCTCTAGCAAAGTACAGGTCGTAGGTTCAAATCCTACTCGAGGTAAGCTTTTTATTTATATATTTAATAAAATTAATAATAATTTTTAATTATTTATTGAAAGAATTACTATCAAATTTGAAGATAGTAGAACGTTGCTTCCTTTGTGTAATTGTGACAAAAATTATGAAACTAATATTCAAAGGAATGTGTTTAAAAATGAAAATACTATAACTGTCTTAACTGCACTTTTTACAAATCCTAGAACAAATATCAATAATAATTACAAATTAAAAAAACTATTTCAAATGCTCAAATAAGCCACCATTTTGCGCTAAGCAATATCCTGCCCTATCATAAACCTTTTTTCTAACATTGGCAGGAATGCGAGGCGTTGTTTCGAGCATTTTTCGCTGATGCGTGTCTTTAAAGCCCGCACGCAAATCTGCAAACCTTTCAGAAATGAAAATTTTAGATTTTAAATGTCCCCAGAGACAATAGTCATTTGGGGCAAGTTCTCCAGATATTGGAGGTAACAGTTCTTAAAACAATTATTAATAAAGTCCTTAACTTCTCGGCTGTGGTGAGCAGGGCAATCATCCATCCTTCTTCCTCGAGAGCTACTTCTACTACAGCCGGTAAAATTGGCTCTTGCAGTTCCAAAAACCTACCCACGATGGGCCATTTTTAAAAAATGGCCCAATAAAATGTTATCCAAATATTCCTACCCAAACATAAATTTTTTGAAGACATTGAGAACGCCTTTCAACAACAATTTCAGGTTTTATTGTTGACCAAATCCTATAATTTTGCTCGGTTGGTTTATTATTTAACGTAAAAGCACACTTATTCGTAAAAAAATGTTCTTTAAAAATTGTCAGTCTAGATTAGCCTTCTCCAGCATCTCATAACAAAACTCTGCTCTTCTCTCAAAATCCCCCTCAAGCAACTCTAGATGACACCGAGGATTGTACGAATCGAAATTATTCTGTTTCAAAAATTTTAATGCGGTTGAATTATCCATTCTAAACTGGTTCGCTATTTCAAACACATTGGATTCATAATTTTTGACGCATTACTCAAAGAAAGCACCCTTCCACTATTTTAAAATTTTGTAATAATTCTTCGAATTGTATTATGTCTTGGAATCGGACGGTTTAAATATTTCGTGCTAAATAAGGCAGTTACTGTGCGCGTGCTATTGCCGGAATAAAACATTTTTACAATTTCTATTCTTTCTGAAACGGTGTATCTATTGTTATGACTAATATACTGACAACATGAGACTATTTATAATAATTCTGAATGGTAACGTCATCCTAACATTTCATTGCTGTCCTGATGCTGTGCAGGAATGGTATACAAATTTTACAATTTTTTAAATTAGCGTAAGCTGTAAAATATTTTTGATAGTTTCATCTGATAGAGAATCCAATTCTTTAAACAAAAATTCCTGTAGAGTTTTTACCTAAAATAATTAGGGAAGCAGGAATTCGAGACTTTATGATTCCCCATTGGATTTCCTATGGTGCGTCGGACCATTCACCACCCGGTAGGTGTATTTCTGCTACATAGGGAGAAACGTAAAAAAATCTCGAAGGAATATATTCATTAGTATTTGAAATATAACAAAAAATTCGCACTATGGTAAAGTACTTGCCCCCCCACCGTTCTGCTTGCCACTGTTAAGTATAATTTTTCAATGCAGTAGTTACTGACATCACCAAATGATTTACAACGAATAAGTTGTCCACATAAAATGGTTTTTCCCAATTGTCATGGTCGCCTAGCAGGAGTGTATTCCAAAACATCAAAACCTGATTAAAAATGTTTCATGAATTACACCTATAGTGAAGTTTATCCGGGGCACACTATTTTATAAAATGCACAATAATTGATATAATGAATTTATTCCATGTGGCTGTTACCCACGGTATATTTAGTATATTTAGGTCTTTTATATTTTTACTTCCTTCTAATAAAACTGAAAAGTTCTATCAGGTCTAAATTCATTGTCTATTGTCATAATTTTTAAATAGTTTTAACATAATTCTGATCTATTGCAATTAGTTGACGTGTTCAGTTGAATTTTTAATAGTAACTTACACTGTGTTTGCAATACCTCTCTTACCAACTTGCGGCCATATAAATTTGCTTTTTTATACATAAATAATTTCTGTCAAACTTGCTTATGAAACTATAGCCAATTTCAATATTTTTAATGTGATTATGAAGTGTATGTTTTGTGAGGGACACGGAAGGCTGAATTATAAATGTACAATACTACTCAATCTCAAGTTATTTAGTTATGAAATGTAAACATGACATGCAATATATATTTTGTTCACTGCATAATTGTAAATTGAAATTGAAAACCACTCTGTAGTATGATTATTCTTTGTTTGTCACCATGTGCGGCTATTTAGGCGATGCTGGGGTAGTATTTTCCCCTCAGAACCATAACTCCGTTCCTTCCAATCCTATCCTGACGACACCCATCCTTAATCCCACCATGCATATATATACGTAATGTATATATGTATGCTGGGAATCCATGATTGTGGCTGAAGGAGCTCGGAAACTCGAGCAGTCCGCCCTCCCCTTGGGGAGAATGAAATACGTGGCCTTTTCCTTTCCTTTTCTTTGTCACATTTTTGTGGTCAGTTGTCAGTTTTGATACTTTTTGATTTTGTAACATTGATTGAATTTAGACAATTGAAAATATAAAATATAGATTTGACAGTTTGAATAGTAAAAGACTTTTCAATAAAAATATAGTTAAAAAGTAATAAAATATAGGAAGCAACATAGAAGCACCCTTTTATAGTTTATAGCTCAAGTAAGATTTTATATTGCTGGTCCTTTTACGAAGAACCTTCAACCTTTGGATACAATCGCTGAAAATGGATGAATCTCAGAAGATAACTGATGAAAGATGCAGTAAGAATAAAATAGCAGACAAGCCAGATAATTTAAAAGATTTTAGAGGATTTCCAAATGCTGGTATGGAAGTATGTACTATGAATTTTAACTTAGGAAAATCTCAAAATCTATTACTAATACTAAAAGAGCAGGACTATTACGCAGTCGCTGTCTCAGAGCCAGAGTATGTTTAGAAACATACTATACTAATTAGCAGAAATTGAAGAAAAACGTGAAGAAAATCGAGCAGAAGACAGAAAGAAATACTAGAAATGGAATTTCAGTTAAAATTATCCAAAAACTCTTGTAATCAGAGTATAGCAGAGCGCAAAAGAAGATTTTCATAGCCTTGGAAAGCATTCATAAGGTAAATAATTGGATAGAGAAAATAATAGTCACTTTCAAGAAAATTTGAATTTACTTATGATTATCATGGAATAAGTAATGTAAAGCATTATAACAAATCTGATCAAAATTTATTTGTTTCCAATGTCGAAAAAATCTTACTCAGACAGACAATTGATAGTGAATTACCATTTTTTCTGGAAATGTTAGAGAATGAGCTAGTTTCTATAATCAGTATTGCTATACAACAAATTTGTTGGAAATATAGTAGAAAATGTCTGTAGATTAAGAAAATCCCTAAAAGGTGATACACGCAGATCCGTAGAGGGTTTACTTATTGTGTATTTTATGTGGCAAAAAAACAACTTATTTTCTTAGCTTTATTGTGTTGTTACGGATGTGGTGTGTTTTGTGGTTGGTGTTTGTGGTGTGTTGTGGGTTTTACAATTGGCCATATCCGTGGGCATTGGTCGTCATCATAATAGCATGGGGGACTTGGGTATTGTTTTATCGGAGGATGAGGGGGGTTTCGTCGAGGATTGCGTTGAAGTCTTGTGGTAGGTAGCTGTTGGGTTAGGAGTGCTGGTAGGTGTTTTAGTTTTCTTTTCGGTTTTCTTGGGTGGAAGCGTCGTCTGTTGGTTGTATAGTAGGTTTTGAGTATGTTTTTAGTGGCGTCTGTGTATTTTGTCTGTAATGTTTTTAGTCTGTTTGTGATAGGTTCTATGTTTGCTGTTTGTATTGTCAGGTCGTTGGGGAATCTGTAATGTAGTCTATGGATGTGTCGTAGTATGCTTCGTTCGCAGGAGGCAATGGTTTTGAGCTTGTTGGTTTTCAGGGAGGCGTACAATGGCGCGCGGTAGTCGATTATTGGTCTTATGTATGTTTTGTATGTATGTTGTAATGTTTTGGGGTGGCAGCCTCTGTCGTGTCCTCTTAGTGCTTTGAGCATGTTTGCTCGGTTTCGTATTTTGTTTAGGGCTGTTTTGAGGTCTTGTTCCCAGTTGAGGGTTGTCGAGAAGGTCAATCCTAGGTAAATTATCGTGTCTTGTAGTTGTAGTTGGACGTTCCTTATTCGCAAGTTTATGTTGTCCGTGGGTTGCCGTGGTTGTCTTGTGAGGTTGGGGTGTCTAAAGAGTATGGTTTGTGTTTTGTTGGGGTTGATGGTGATTCTCCACTGGTTGGCCCAGTTTGAGAATTGCTGTATTTGTTGGTTCATTAGTCTGTTGGCGGTCTGGCTTTTTCTGTCGGTCACCCATATCGCTGTATCGTCTGCGAATTGGGTTATTGTTGTGTCTTGGTTATTGGGTTGAGGGATGTCGTGTGCGTGCATATATGAGGTAGAGAAGAGGGGCTAATGCTGATCCTTGGGGTATGCCTGTAACTGAATGTTTCCATAGGCGAGCGCAAGAGGGTCATGCCCCCCATAATGCGTGAGCAAATTTTTTAACAATACACACTTATTTTAATTCTTTACATTATATGTCGATAAAGAAAGACAAAATATTAATTTTAGACTGTTATCGCTATCCGCTATTAATTATTATATGAATATCTAATACAGAAAACGGTAAACCTCATATGGTCACACGCTCACTCCTTAAAATGTTTCAATCTTATTGTAATCATACTTTCTCCACTCTCAAGTTACAACAAAGGAAATTTTAAGAACAGACCATTAAGTATTGGTTGGGTTCTCTGCCCTTGTACCGGCATGTGAACCGACAAAGGGATGTGAACGTTCTTTATTCTCGCCCCCCCCCTAATAAAAAAGTTTGTGCACGCCTATGAATGTTACTTTTGGAAATACATTAGTACTTTGGGAATAAGGAAACTAATAACACCGTTCAATAACAGACAGGCATCAATTTTATGCGTTGTTTTCCTTTTATCATTAGTTTTACTTTTGAAAGTTGTAATAATGATGTAATAGTTTGCACTGTTTACAGACAGTTATTTTACTGTGGTCGTTAATTGCTTTATGGACGTTACGTATAAACTTTTCTTATATTAGTAATATTACTGCTATCTTAATAATCAATGCTTTATTTTTCAGGTATGGTAACACAACACGAAACCTCCTTAGGATTTTATGGTGGTGAGTGAGTAGAATTATAAAAGTTATGTTTCATATTCAAGACTTATATTTTTTACCTACTTAACTAATATCATTGTGAGCAAATGTACTTTTAAAAATGAGACATTCCGTTTTTGCTGGAGTATCTTCCAGTTGTTTGTGTATAAGCATTGGTTTTAATTAGGTCACAGAGTACTTGTTTTATAACAAGTAAAGAGGTCAGCGCAAGTATAGGGCTCCCGGCAGTGCTAGTTAAGAAAAGTAAGCACTTCCTCAGTTCAGAAATCTTAACTAATCTACAAGGAGATATTCTAAATGTTATGGGTATCTAAACCGAGCAAACTATACGTAAAGGAATTATATAATTTATTTCTTTTTATTAATTTAAAGCTTTACGCTGTTGAACGACAGAATTACTCGTGATCTCTTAATACAATGAAACTGCTTTGAATTTAAATTAACGTAAGTTCATAAATTTATATAATATATATTAGGGAGCTGTCAAGAAATTCAAGCTTTGTCGTAGAAAAGTTAGATATGCCGAGAATTATTATTTTTCAAATACATTTTAAACACCTTATTTCCATAATCCTTATTAAGAAAACGGGAACGCTCTAGAAATTGTAAATGCAGGTTCTATCAATAAATTCATAATAATAATTTTAAACAGTTACAAAAAATATGCAATGCTTTAGGTCTGCAGTTTCATAAATTGTAATTAAAATTAAGTTTTGAAAATTTTAAATTTGTATCGTTCAAAAGAAAAAGAAACAAAATGGAAAAGAATCCAATTCAAGTTAAATTGAATAAAACACAATAGAAAAGTAATATCTGAAAATGTCTTGAAATTATACAGACTGGGCAGATACTCTTTTATATAACTTAATGCGGTAAAGTAAATAAAACATAGCTGCATATCTTCTTTTTCAATAAAGCTTCAACAAAGAGCTACTTGATGGCAAAATAACGTTTGGAGAAATGTATATTAGAAGGATAATCTAAACCGTTTGTCTTTTAAATTGATGAACTCGAAACATAGAGTTGTTGTATAAACACTTTACTATTTTAAGCGCAAAGTTTTGTTACTCTTTCTCAACTAATTTAGAATTTAACTAATTTTCATCCGTGTGCTTCTTTTGTTATGCTCGTTTTTTAAAAAAACGTTCTCGAAATAAAACTTTTCGAGGTTTTTTGTGTCACACTGAGATAAAAGGAAAGCGTTTATTAATTTCAGTTTTCAATTGTAAAAAGAAAATAACCTACAATATAGAAATATTTGAACGAAAAAATGTTTTATAAAAGGATTTGGTGACAGTAATAATTTCTTTAGGACAAATTCAACTTCAAATACCTTTTGTTCAACAATATAAGCTTGTTTGATATTCAGATATGCCAAACTCCAAACTATTGAGAATTGCAAACAAATTTAATTTAAAAAGTCAAGCATACAAAATATGTAACTTTGTTCGTCCGTATCGGGATACTAGGGATAAAACTTTTTACTACTGATAAATTGTTTAAATACCTACGTCTACGAAGCTAGATGATGAATATCTGTTTATTTTTGTTTGACTATGGAAAATAGTTAGATAAAGGTTCAATTAATCTTTTCTAAAACACAATTTAGAGCCTTTTCAATATGCAGATTCGTATATTTAATTTACATCAAATATCGATCATTAATTCCTTTATTTGTCTGATATGACAGAATGAATAATTCGTATTCGTTTTCATATAAATTGGATTACATAATCCTCATTTATTGTTTACATACTAAAAGATGCTTAAAATATCTATGCAAGGGTAGTTTTTAAATTATACGGGGTGGTCCGTGAGTAATGGTCCAAAGTAAGATTCACGGCCTCATAATATTATGGTATGGTACGCAACTAGCTTTAATAAAGTATTGATAATAAAAAAGACACAGGGTGCCAAGTTCCAAAAAAAAAATGTTGATTTTTGAAATATCTCGAAAAAAGACGATTTTCTCAGTCTTGGTATAATAAGTAGAGATCAGAGGCGTAGTAGCTATCGGGGCAGCACAGCAAGCGCGGCACGGCGCCAAGCGCCGAGCTAGCCACTGGTCATATGAGGGCACATCGTTACGAGACATCGCAAATGTCTAGATCGCTAAAATACAGCGGAGACGAAAATTCATCATAAAAACAAAAAAAAAACTGTTTAAAAAGTCATCTATAAAAGTATGAAAACACTTTTTAACAAAAAGCGCCTGCCGAATCCAATGACAGCGGACAGTGTGGCGTCGAATTACTTAATTTATGTGTCAAATAAAAGAAAGAAAGGTTCTACAGTCCACAGTGGATGTGAAATTGGGTATTGTATTATTTGCGATAAGATAAGTTCCTTCTTACCAAGCTGATTAACTACTGATTCAAGTTTAATTATTTCTCTGATTCACTAAAAATAGCTAAAGTTATTCCACTGTATAAAAAACGTAATAAAGCGGATATGGCAACTATCCGCCCAAATAAATTCTACCCGTCTTCTCAAAAATAATTGAAAAGGCCATGTACATTAGAATCAATGAGCTTTTAAATATTAACCACCTAATAGTAGACAACCAATGTGGATTTCGCAACAACAAGAATACAACAGATGCAGTAATTGATTTTGTTTCTTTCACACTTCAACGTATTGAAAATGGAGAATTTTCAATGTCTACGTTTTGTGACTTAAGCAAGGATTTCAATTGCATTTCACATAACGTCTTACTAAGCAAATTAATACATCTCTGTTTTTTACAAAATAGCATATGCTTAATCCAATCATATTTAAATAACAGATATCAGTGTGTTAAATAGAAAAATAATGTTTCATCTAAGCGCCTTATCCTATTAGGAGTCCCACAATGTTCAATAGTGGGCCCTCTACTTTTCTTAATATATGCAAACGACTTTGGGTTTTTTACACCAAGTCTTAAAGCTTGTTTGCCGATGACATTACATTAAGCGTAAGCGATGGCACACTACACATCGCCATTAGTAAATCTGACTTAATTCTGCTAAATGCAACTGAAAGGTTTAAAACATATAATTTGGTATTAAATGAAAATAAGACAAAAACCGTATGCTTTACATCTAAGCCATTGCCTAATTCATTAGCTGACACTTCAGTCAAGTTTTTAGGAGTTCATGTAGATCCGAAGCTAAATTGGCAAAGCCATGTTTCCGACGTGGCAATTCGCGTCTCCAATGCAATTTACTTACTTAGAAATCTAGCAAACCATGTATTACTCCCCGTTCTAAGGTTAGCCTACTTTGGAACCTGTCATAGCATGTTATCTTACGCTACATTAGTATGGGGTCATCGATCCTCTACAGGAAGATTATTTCGTTTACAACGTCGAGCTGTTTGTATCATTAGTAATTTGCAGTACCGTGATGATTGTAAAAGTTGGTTTATAAATCTAAAAATTTTAACCTTACCTGGTATATTTATTTTTCAGTGTCTCTTGTGTGTAAAAAACCTACACATGTTTAATATAACTGAACATCAATAAAGATGCACTGTTACATTCAAGCAGTTTTAAGCTAAAGAAGTCCCTCAATGGTCCGAATTATTGAGGAATAAAATTTTACAATGCACTAAATGAAAATGTAAAAAAGTCGGAAATATCTAAATTTAAATTGACCGTGCTTTTTATAACTTTGATGAATTTTTAGAATTATGTACACGAACTTAATGTTTGCTATTTTTAATGTTTCTTTTGTTTGATTTGTGTAAGTAACTTTTGTTATATTAGCACCAAATACATATTATTATTATAAATAATACGCAATTTTAACATAATATAAATAAACGAGTTCGTGTAATCGTTATAAAATAATATTTGCTTAAATTTAATGCTAAGTTAAAGGCGCCTTTTCAAACGAATGTCTTAAGTTAACACGCTTTCTCATTAGTTTGAACATTCTGAAGTCCCTTATTAGCATTCATCGTTATCCAGATTATTTTCCTTTTTTTGTGAGTGACAGTATGCCTGCTATTACATTTCATTGTTAGATTTGTTCTTCTTTTTTGTACTTGTGTTTCTAATCCTAATTCATTGGTGGTTTCCATGAAATCGTAAGTCAATTTTCAAGTATTTTAATGCGAAATATGTATTTACTAAATGTCTTCTACAGGCTGTCCACAAACTCTTTTCACAAAAGATAACTGCAGATTCTAGAGCAGATTTTATATCGATTTAACGTAAATTACCTTAATACAAAAATACTGCGTAAGAGGGCTGGAGCTCTTGGAAGATGACATCCTAATATCGCTTTAATTCAGATATCTTCAAAATGCTTTCCCTTTAAATGATAGCATTCTGTACATTCATTTAGTGGAATATGCCCTATCGTATGGCGTAGATATGATTTTCTTGTTGTACTCATAAGCGGCTCGTTTGGGCGGGGCATTGGACGTTGTTATTCATAAGTTTTCTGTTTTTTCATAAAAGAATGATACTCTTGTCTGAAGCCGCTACTTTTGCAAAATTAACTAACGAATTCATTTTCAATAATGAAAGATGGGTATGGAAAATAAACAAAATAACAATTGCGTGAACGTCAAAATGACTAGTATTACAGATACTAGTTGAGGTTAAAGTGTCAAATAAGTTTTAAGTGAAACATTTTTATTGTTTAGTTACATTAGCGTAAATATAAAAAGCTGAATATTGTTAGAATGGTTTCGTTTAGTAACGAAGAATATGCCGATATGCATTTAGTGTACGGCGAAATGCAATGCAACCCTCGGGCAGCAGTACGTAGATGTGCAGACAAATTTCCGGGTAGAAGACATCCTGCTCCTAAATCATTTACTCTTCTTCATCAAAGAATTAGGGAAACAGGATTGGTAATTCCTAAAAGTAATGAAACGGGAAGACATGCTGATGCATTGGAAGAATATCAGGATGATATTTTAATGGAAATTGAGTACAATCCCGAAATAAGCGTAAGAAGGTTGGCTGCAATGTATCCTAATGTGTCAAAATCTTCTGTGTGGAATATTCTACATAAGGAAGGCTTTGCGGGTTTGCGTTTTGTGATAAACCGCTTTTACAAAAGATGGAATTCTTAATATGCACAATGCACACTATTGCTCATATGTGGATGAAAACCCTCAAGCGATAAGGGAAAGTAAACATCAGGAAAGATTTAGCATTAATGTATGGATAGGTGTTCTTGGTAATAATTTGCTTGGACCTGTAGAATTGCCTAATCGTTTAAACAGCTTTCTACAAAATACTTTACCGGATTTATTAGATGATATTAATCTGAATATTCGGCGGAACTTGTGGTTTATACATGATGGTTGCCCGGCTCACTATAGCAGAATTGTTCGTACTTTTTTAGATAACAATTACTGAGAGCGATGAATCGGAATAGACGGTTCGGTTGCTCGCCCAGCAAGGTCTCCAGATTTAAATCCTTGCAATTTTTGTGTTTGGGGATATCTAATATCAATGGTTTATTCCCAACCAATAGAAACACGCTTTGGAGAAGAATTCATGATGCCTGCGACAAATTTAGGAACAATAGGGGAATTTTGCAAAAATTCGGCAATCTTTACATAAACGAATAAATTTGTGCATAGAAACGGGTGGTTGCCATGTGGAGCATGTTTTGTAGATTCAGTTTTGTGTTTCATGCTTTTGAATTTTTTTATTATTACTTGTGTCAGCAACATTTCTTTGTATTAAAAACAATTATTTTTTACCCGAGTTTATTTCTTACTTTCTAAAGCAAAATTAATTTATGACATGAGCAGTTTGTTATTTTGTTTATTTTCCATAGCCATCTTTCATAATTGTAAATTTTATAAAACTATGATTAACACATGAAAAGCTTAAATCGATTTATTTCGAAAACGGTGCGTCGTAGCGACTTCAGACAAGAGTATCATTCTTTTATGAAAAGATCGAAATTTTTTAAATTTTATGTTAAAATTGCGAAATTTTGAAAAACAAAAACTTATGAATAACAATGTCCAATGCCCCGTCCAAACGTGCCGCTTATGAGTACAATTAAAAAATCATATTCACACCACACTATTGGGAACATTTCACTAAATAAATGTACATAACGCTATCATTTAAAATGAAACCATTTTGAAGATATTTGAATTAAACCGATGTTAGGCGCCATCTTCCAAGAGCCCCAGCTCTCTTAGGAAGTATTTTGTATTAAGGTAATTTACGTTAAATCGACATAAAATCAGCTCTAGAGTCAGTAGTTTTATTTTGTGAAATTAGTTTGAAAATAAAACCTAGCGGTTAGAATTTTCACAAGCGTCGATTGGAACAGCAATCGAAGAAAACGAAATTTCCAAAAATTAGTACCTCTTTGACGTAACGACGTGGAAATGAAAGAAAAAGTATCGAAGATGTAGACACTTGTAATGTATTTATTGCTCAAAGTCAAGAACCAGAACTGCTATTCATTGGATACATGGAATTTCCAATTGGACTACTTTATCCAGAAAAATTAACAATCCCGAAATTGCTCATTACCACATTGCATAGTATATGATACTTGGAAGGCAGAAAAATGTATAAACTCCCATTTGAAATCCACTCTTCGAAGGGAATCAAGTTATTGGCAAGTTTTAGGACGATTAATTTATGTTACATTAATGTTGGCCATGCGAAATCTCCCATTCAGAGAGCATCGTGCAAAATGGGATACAGAAAACGTATTAGGTGGAAACTTCTTGTCCGTAATTAATTTGCTCGCCCGCTACGACATTGTTTTGCAACAATTATTAGAAAAACCAAACGGATCAGTTAAATATTTAAGTCCGACTGTGCAAAATGAGCTGATAACTTTAGTAGCAACACAATTGGAAAGTGAAATTTTTAATGAGATAATAGAAGCTCCTTTTTTTCAATTATTTTGGACACGACTTAAGACATCACCAAAATAGACCAGTTAAGTTTAGTGTTCTGATTTACAAAAATTATTAAGGACCAGAATGAAATGCCCAGAGATATAGAAATCATGGAAGTGTTTACTGGGTTTTCTACTTTAAAGGATCATAGTGCATCGGGATTAATAACATTTATAAATGATATTTTTAATAAAAATCTTAAACTCTCGAAATGTCGTGGACAAGGATACGGCGGTGCTAGCGTAATGAGTGGCGCATATAATGGGTTACAATCCCAAATATTAGAAGTTGAAAAAAAAATGCTCACTATAGTCATAGAGCTAGCTATAATTTAAACCTGGTGATAAACGATGTCGTACAAAGTGTCTCAACGGTATTCATGTTTTCTAATAATGTTAATCAAGTATATGTATTTTTCTCAAATAGTATAGAAAGGTGGGATATGTTGAACTATTCACCCGTTAGAAGTACTACATTGAAAAAGTTGAACCCCACGCGGTGGTCTTGAAGATTCGATCCTTTCATAGCTTTAAATTCCAACTATAAAAAAGTTTTGCAAGCTTTGACAGACATAATATTAAGAGGTAAGCCTACTGAGAGATCTGAACTACAAATTGTAGTTGTAGCCATAATCCTTTGCTTTTTGCCTTAAATGATAATCATGTTAATCATAATTTAATTTTTTTAGAATATTCCTAGGTACTTATATTAACATCTTCATTATTAAAGTAAATTGCCTGAACTTTTTGATTTTCGTAAAAAGGCGCCGAAATTTTATTGCTGCCCTGCGCATTGTAACCTAACTACGCCACTGACACTAAGATATAAAGTACATTGATTTTAGCTTATTTATACGTTTTTGTTATGTACATGTAAAACGCAAGGGACAGAGCAACGTATTTATCTCTAAGTTCTACGCCAATGGA
>JARFJB010000846.1:360000-377500 GCA_036346205.1 Vesta saturnalis | reverse complement strand
CGTGCTACTGGGTCAGTTGCATATCAGAAGGTGAATAAAACAAAACAGGTTACTGGATTCATGAAAATTAATTTGATGTAGTTTCTATTAATGATGACCTTCATACAAGTACTAGAAAAATTTCGAATGGAACAGACATCAGTCGAATAAGTGCCTGTAGGATACTTAAAAAATGGATATTATTCATACTATATTCAGTTAAATCAACATTCGTCTGAAAGGGACTATAATCTGCGTTTAAACTTTTGCTTATGGGCTTTGGATAATGCTGGCAGAGATCCTAATTTTTTTTAATTCGTGGAATTTACAGATTAATGCACTATTCAGAGTGATTGTATAGTAAATAGGCGTAATTGCCAATATTACGATACTGAAAACAGACATCTATTTCGTACTGTTGATCGCCAACACCGATGAACTGTAAACATTTGGACAGTAATATTAGGCGATTATGTGACCATATTTCTTTGATGGCCACCTACATGGAAGAAAATTTTTGAATTTCTTAAAACGTGATTTTTGCGTACTCCATGAGCATATTCCATTAAATGTTCGAAAAAAATGTGGCTCCAGTTGAATGTAGCACCCGCTCATATCGCCCGACCTGTCAGAGAGTATCTGAACAAAAATTTAGAAATAGGTGGATAGTCAGGGATAGTCCTTGTAATTGGCCACCTAGGTCTCCAGATGTTACTCCAATGGATTTCAGTATATGGGGGATTGTTCAACTTGTAGTAAATCAAACAGTCCTCACTACTCCCGAGGATATGAAAATAAGAATTTCTAATGCATTCAACACTATAACGCCGGAAATGTTAAATAAAATAAGAAGATCTTTTGAAAATAGAATTAATGGTTGTATTCAGGTAGATGGCAGACATTTTTTGCATACGTTAGAGTAAAATTAATTTTTTCTTAGCGTCTTGTTCGTTTTTGTTATTATAATTATTACTTCTCCCATTAAAAAAAATATTTTACCGTTTTTATGTTTTTAGTTAATAACTTTTAATTTACTTGAGTGTTAAGAATAAAAATGATAATAATTAATCGAATATTTCTTTTATCTCATAAATAAATACATTAAATTTAAGAAAATATTGCATAACATAAAAACTGTAATATTTACGTATGGGAAACTTATACACCAAATGTTAGAGAATGTTTTTTTTGAATAATGTATAGTAATAAAATACAGGGTGTTACATTTAAAATTACCAAGATAATGTGATTTGAATTTTACAACTGAAAATTTTGACATTCTGTAATCATTAGCTATAGCGATTCAAAGGGTAACAACTTTAATATTTAAAACTAGAATTTTGTCATTCTAGATTAATTGTTTCGGTCAGTATGATTTTTTCGAAAACCTATTATTTTCATTAAATTCAAAATATCTGTAATATTTACCTATATGGATCATTTATTAAAGTGCACCTTATTTTTACAGTACTATCCAAATTGAATGAAAATACAGGGTGTTCCATTAAAAAAACATAATGTTTGATAAGCCACGCTTTTCTGGAACACCCAGTATGTACGAAAATAATTTTAAAATGTGGCAACTACTGATATACATAACCCCCTGAAAATAAATTTGAAAAACGTATTGCCTAGATACAAAGACCTTCTTGGTATGACCATTATATATATATATATATATATATATATATATATATATATATTATATATATATATATATATATATATATATATATATATATATATATATATATAATATATATATATATATATATATATATATATATATATATATATATAATATAAATATATTTAATATATATATATTATATTATATATATATATATATATATATATATATATATATAATATAAATGAAAATCTGTTGGTCTTAGTAACTGAAAATGAGTAAGAATTTGCATTGTAACTTAAATTCATTCCCCGGGTATTTATTTTACACTATAATTTCCACTTGATAAATAAACATCGATAATTCTTTTTATATACTGCTAAAAATAAATTAAAGGTCTGTGCTAAAATAAATACCTTTAAGCATATAAACGAAAATTATGTTAATCCTTAAATGCAAAGAGCATTGTTTTCTTATGAATAATTTACAGAATACATAACGCAGGATTTTATAGAGATTCCTTGCCAGTTATAAATTTAGATTAGAATACTTAAAACGCCACCTTTTTATTTTATGCTTAGGATTTAAATAATAAAATATATTTTGATTATCACTTACAAATTGCGTTTTGTGTTTTGTTTTATACCAAATAGCTATTCGTATTCTATAGCGATCTTTAAGGAAATAGGGAAGCGTGATAACAACAGGTGTATTAAAGCTGCCAAATTAGAGAAGGTGAAGAAAACCAAAGAAACTTAACCGAACAACGGTTACAGTTAAATTTATGAGCGGTAGCGGTAAATGGCAATTGTCGGTTTCCTATTTGGACACCTGTGAACATTTAGCGTGTCTATTCAATTACTTTACACATGCAATCGTATAGCCTTATTTAAATAAGTTTCTAATACGAATATAATTGACAAAAGACAAAATCGTTTAGTAATGGAAAAAACGTTGAGCGAGATATATTTACAAATTACAGTTAAAAGAGTTAATTGTAGGCGTTGGAGTGTATAATGATGATGGAATTTGAATTGGAACTTTTACGACTGTTTAAATAATGTCCGCATGATCCAAATATAGTACAATGTTCGTAGTAATTCATTTATTACGCAGTAATACTTCACCATTGTGCGTAGGGTTGGCTTAATCGATGTTGGAACGAGTCATAAATATGATTGTATTGGTAAAACTCGTAATAAATCCACAATGTCTCCTTGATAAATGTTAATGCTTCTAACAAATTACAGTTTAAAGAGTTTAAGTTATTTTTGAAGACTCTTAGAATGTATATTGAATGACAATCTGATTGTAGCAGACTATGGAAGTATCCGATTGTTGTTTAGGGACACACGTACCGGCTTTTATTCTCACGTGCACATTTTCCCGTTTATCTCTATTACTTTTGTGCTTTTTCCTACTTCCGTGTAGTATAAGTAGTACTTTCAGTAGGATATTTATCGCAATTACTCTTTCTCTAATAGCAGATTTTTCTCTTTCGGTTCCTAGAATACTTTATATATCCTTTTCCATATTGTTCCTATTTCATGCCTAATTAAAGTTTTATGGAAATTTCTGCTAAAATGGATACCTTTAGATAACTGCGTATTAAATCACGTGAAAATTTTTACGTTCCGTTGAAAATAAGTAACTTTCCAAAAACTTGAAAATACAATTTAATCGTATGTAAACTGAAAACTCAATTAAAGTTCTAAACGTGTAAATGAAATAAGCTAAGGTTTTAAGTACTTTAGCAAATTTAACCACCATTAAAGTAATTAGATATTTTTGTTTCAAACTCAGAAAAAGTGATAAACAATTAGTTAAAATTACGAATGTAGTAGACCAAACTATGTTTTGGGCGAGGAACTGCTGAACTATTCAAAACCCTATTAAATTTTATCGGAAGTCCCAATTCAGCAAGAAATGCTGAATGCTATATTTGGAAAATGTTGAAATAATGTGCTAAAAATGCACATGTCTAATAAAGAAATGGTTTAAGTGTGTGTAAAAGTAGTAGTGAGGCACCTCACCTTTCACTTTTTTATATCACACGCCCCGCCCCCCTGGGACCTTTCATTTTTTAACATGCCCACGTGGGGATCGTATTTTTTCATCCCTAAGTTGAATCCGTAATGATAGTTAACATAATTTATAAGATATACTGAATGACGTTAACAATCCCTTAAATCTTAAACAATTGATAATGAGCTTTAAATCGATAATGATAGTTAATAGACCATGTAGCATACCTAAGCGACATTAACATTCATTTACATTTTAATCAATCGTTAATGAGTTATTGATTGTAATCTTGATGCTTTCTAACTGCGTATGAGACATTTTACCGATTAATGGATTTTTTCTATATTTTGTTGTTCCACTACTAATAATTTTTAATTTTAATAATAAAATTTATTCTACAGCATTTTGTTTCTATCAAAAAGTTAAAGAGTGCGACATTATAAACCCATTTTTGACGCGCGACTATTGCACCATTTCTCGGTCAGCCTCGGTGAGGAGATGATTCGGCGATGAGATGACCGCCATAACTCTGCCGCGATGACTTTTCCTAGATCCTAATAAAACGCCTATGGACGATCATCCGCTATCGTCTAACCCTGGGGTGGCCAATCCGCGGGACGCATGCTTCTCGCATTAACTTTTTTCCGGCCCGCGAAATTCATCACACTTTTGAAAAACATATTTATTTTGCAATGGCCAAAGTACTTAACACTAATGTATTAAAAAGATACATTATTTGTGCATCCATATATCCAAAAATGAACTGTCACAATTATGAGAACTAGTTGACTTTGATTTTAACGGAATATTCTTGCGCATATATGACAGACATTGCCTGTTTTATTTATGAGTTTACAGTTATGAGTTCGAAGAATAATTAAATCATACAACAAGCTGATTCACTGTTGCCATGTAGTAATAGTTTTTATTAGTTTACAAATGAATCAGTTTTTTCGTTTCCTGAAAATTACGAATTTTGGACTTACACCGTTCTTTCTGAACCGATTCATATATAGAAAGCAATATATTTATAATTTTATAATAGGATAATCCAAAGACAAAGTTATTACTCATAAGTCTTGTAGTTCCAGAATATAACTTGTGGATTGGGTTCATCAATATATTGACATTTAATTTAAAGAGAATTCATCACTTAAGTACTCATTATCTGTGTCACTGCCGACTTCCAGATTTATAATCAGTGGAGGAACATCTTCTCGATCAAATGCAACTTCTCTATCCTACCAGCGTCGTATTTCTTCCTCAGTACGTCGAACTATCTTAGCCCATACTTAGGGTGTTATTTTTCCTAATGTCTCTTTCCACATAGCTAATGATTTTTCAGCAGAACTACCAACATAGCCTCTATAGTAATTTTCAGTTATACCCCAAATTTGTTCAATAGGGTTAGAAATGCAATGGTAAGGGGGAAGACGAAGTACTGGATGCCCATATTGTTCAGCTAACTTATCAGCACATATACTGGTTGAGGTTTGTGTCTAAAAAGATAGAATGAATAATACAAAATATGAATTACATTTAAAAATATTTACATCTGCACTAAACCCAACAACTGAATTTTTGGAAAGGCTTGATCATATTGTATATTATTTTTACTCAACCATTGCTGTATGTCAGCCTCTTAAGACGCAGTTGTAGGTACTTTGTTCATGCTGTGGTAACTGGCATTATCCATAATAATTGTGGAAGCTTGTTCTAAATTTACTAACAACTGATATTCAAATCAACGCAGAGGGTTGACATGCTTCATTTCTGCATGATAACCAGTATTCCTTGTCTTAGAATAAAATACTAATTCTGCACCATGACTGAACCCTGTAGCACAATCAGCATCAACTATAATATATCTATAATGCAACGTGGTAATTATTATCATAGACCTTAAGGGATTAAGATTTACCTTACCCCACCAACTTTACACTCATAACATTAGAATCTTGCGAAGAACGACCAGAAATACCATCTTTAAAGATCCATACCTCATCAAGAAAAATGAACTGACGCAACCTTTACCTTTAAGTCGGACATACTCATGTAAAAACTTGCCACGATTTATGACGATGTTAGGTAGCTCCATTAATCCGCGCCGTGGATCATCCTTGTCATACTTGAAACAATCTTTTTTAAGAACACTACATAGAAGTGTTATACAGCCATTAAAAATGTCATATTCGCGTAGTTTCCTTTGTAAAGTTTTTAAGGTTACATGTTCCTCTGCAGATAATTACACCACTACATAATGTGTATGGAGGTAATACAGTACTAACTCTTTTTGTACATCTCGTAAATAACATTTCGAATTGCAGTTTGGTCAGAATTATCCACATCCGATGTCGTGTTTTTGCTGGGCTTCTAAGTACTTCACTTTTATTGCATTTAGCTGCGATGTTGCGCGCGCGCACACACACACACACACACACACACACACACACACACACACACACACACACACACAGACAGACACATACACAGCACACGCACGACACACACGCACACGCACACGCACACACACACGCACACGCACACGCACACGCACACGCACACGCACACGCACACGCACACGCACAAGCACAAGCACAAGCACAAGCACACACACGCACACGCACACGCACACGCACACGCAACACACGCACACAGCACACGCACGCACACGCACACGCACCGCACGCACACGCACACGCACACGCACACGCACACGCACAGCACACCACGTCACCAGCACACACAGCACACGACACACAGCACACGCACACGCACACCACGCACACGCACACGCACACGCACACGCACACACACACACACACGCACACGCACACGCACACACACGCACACGCACACGACACACACACACGACACACGCACACCACACCACACACACACCACCACACCACACACACACGACACACACCACACACACACGACACACACACACACAGCACACGCACACGCACACGCACAAGCACACGCACACGCACACGCACACGCACACGCACACGCACACCCACATTTTTGAGATACAGATGTCATTTGTTAACCCCCTCCCTTCCACCTACTTAACCCTTTAATTTAAAATAGGGAATGTACCATGTGTGGCACATCGTTAGAAAGGCATTTACATGAAGTATTCAGGCATATGTCTATCCATAACTTTCTTCGATATTTACATCTTTGCAAAAAAAGTTTTAATTAATTTAAAGTGCAACATCTCTTGAAACGCAACGCTTATGTTTTTATAATATGTCTATTTTATCTGTCACATCAAAAGTAAACTAATACGAATTTTGTAAAAAATTAGTAATTTGGTACTAACATTGCTGTTAGTAAATCAATTTAGGTATTTTTTGAATACCTTCAAAACGGTATATTCAATTGCAGAACGAGTTGAGATTATTTCCTTTTTTTTTTGAAAAAGTGAAGTGAAGTGTGCAAGAAGAACAGCGAATGTATTTAATCAGCTTCATGAAGACAAACAGCTTTATCACTCATATGAATTAGAGTTAGTTAGAAAATTTCGCCAAACAGGGTCAGTAGCTAATAAAACAAAGGACTATGAAAATAGTGTTACGACTGAAGCGGCATAAGTACCAATTTTAGGTGATATTAATCCTACAAAGGTACAAGAAAATTGGCCAAAGGTTCTGGTTTTTTTCACACTACGGTTCGTAGGATTTTCATCCCTACAAGATAAATTTGGTACAGGAAATAAATGAAGATGACCCACACAGGTGAATACAGTTTTTTGAGATTATGACTAACAACATAAATACTAATGCAAACTTTTTGTTCGGTATTTGTTTTTCGGGTGAATGTTCCTTTTTTCTAAATGGTACCGTAAATCGACACAATTGCCGTTCCTGACCTGACGAATATCCTAGAGTATTCCGAGAAACACATACCCAGCATCCCCTTAAATTAAACATGTGGACAGGAATTGATGGGGATTGTATTGTTGGGCCATTTTTTTGCCACAAAATTTGAACGGAGAAACATATCTCGAATTATTAGATGACACTATTGATCCCGCTCTCACAGATATAGTCGAAAATGATAATAGATACTTAGATGGTCTGTTTTTTCAAGAAGACGGCGCATATCCGCATTACAGTAGAGCTGTAAGGCAATATCTTAATGAACGACTTCCTAGGCAATGCATTGGAAGAAGATGTTTCATTGAATGGCCTGCAAGATTCCCAGATTTAATTCCCCAAAATTTCTTTTTTTGGGGTTATTTAAGGAGCAAAACTTATACGGCCGAATCCGCCTTGTTGAAAGGATTAAGTCGACGAATAGTACATGAATGCAGTCTAATAACCCCTGAAACGCTTCAAAACGTTTCGAACAGCGACTACAATTATATGAAAGTCGATGAACACTATTTCGAACATCTAATTCATTAATTCATTATTAATTTGAGTAAATTATTTTGTGTATCATAACTTATAATTTAGTTACTTTAATTACATTACATTTTTGCGTTTCATTTTTAAGAGATGTTGCACTTTAAAATAATTAAGGCCTTTTTCCAAAGATGGTGTAAATATCGAAAAAAAGACATGGATCATCATATGCCTGAATAGTCCACCTTAACGCCTTTCTAATGAGGGGGTCGGCAAATGACAGATATCTGAATCGTAAAAATGTGTCCCCCTTGGAACAAAGATTGACGTGTTTTAGTATTCCTTAAAGTCTAATGAATACTACCAAATATCGGAGTGGACTGTTTTCTCTCTCTCTCTCTTTCTCTCTCTCTCTCTCTCTCTCTCTATATATATATATATATATATATATATATATATATATATATATATATATATAGGGTGCGGAATTAATGCGTCGAAGTACGATATATCTGTTATTAAAGGAGATCTTAACAAAAGATATTAAAAAAATATAGGTAACTTCAAACTTCACATTATCAAATTATTTTCGTATTTACAGGGTGGTACATATTACCAGGGTGAACCAAACATACTTTTTTTTTAATGGGACACCTTATATATTATTTCAAATTTAGATTAAGCTCATACTTCCAATATAGAGTTTCATTACGCTATACAGGGTATTTCAAAAGTTATGGTCAATTGTACACGAAAATCATTCTCATTTGAACGTCCTGTATACCCTAGACAGAACAACCTAACAATAATTGTTTCCAGGCATAACTTTTTGACATTGGTACAGTGTTACATGAAAGTGTTATTTCTTTATTATTGCACCAATTGAATATAGAGCGAGCCAAAACTCGAACACATGATTTTGGCATTAATTTGGCAATTTTTTCAAATGAATCACCCTGCATTTATTTTAAAAAGTGAAAATAGACTTTATGTTCTTTCATTTTTATTAAGCACTTCCTATAGCTAAAATCGTTAATTTCTGAGATATTTTCAATTTAATTATACTATATATATATATATATATATATATATATATATATATATATATATATATATATATATATATATATATATATATATATTCACGTTAAAACGTTAAACGTTAATTTTGTACTAGAAACATATTGGCATTAAATTAATGTAATACTTTAAACTTTTTGACACTCCTTAATACAAGTGTTATTGGAACAACAAGCACGCATTCGTTTTGCCTTAAATTAGTTGAGGTGTCAAGTTTGTTGTATATAGAGAGACACTTACATACCTAACTGACAAAACACGTTAAAAATATACATTTATACTTTTAGATATTTTAAATCCGTCACTATAGAGCTTGCAATTCACATTTGTCAATCTTTGAGACTGTAAAAAGTTTTTACATCTCAAGGGATTTGTTCAAGTTGAAGCACTTGCGTCAAAGTGGAACTAATGTACGATTAGTGTCGGGATTACAAGGTTTTGCTTTACCTACAATAAATTACAAGATTTAAAGTGCATGAATAATTTTCTAATATAAAATTTATCTAACATTCTCTACTTGAAGATAAAATGTCAACAGCAAGTAAAACTTTTCGTAACATGCCGTGCCTGATACACTTCCGGCTTTTGTTAAAACTCCCTTAAAAACATATAACATTGTATCTCAACACGTTTTTTCTTTGGTTAAGCTTTCCATGATCGTTTATAACTGTCAAAATAATTGTGCGACATTACATACAAGTTTATTAATTTTTTTTTGTGATGGAAATATACATCAATCAAAGAAAATATTTCTTGTTGTGTACGCATATAATTTTAATTTATTCATTATGTCACAATTTCAATCTCTTAGTAATTTTTATCAGATTAACTTTGTCACAAAGCTGTCACACAGTAAATTTATCTGTAGAAAGGTAACTTTTTTGTAATACTTAGGGGAATAATGTAGAAAAAAGTTTTTATTTACGAATTCGCAATGAGTTACAGCAAAAACATTTAAAAAGCATATATATATATATATATATATATATATATATATATATATATATATATATATATATATTTAGAGAACATGTCTATCAACTGAACTAGTTGATAAAATCATAACATTATTTTAAAGTTAGTTTATTTAATGTGTAAGCCAATTGGTTATCCAGATAAACATAGGTTTCGTAAAATTCAATTAATGTATTGATTGGTGCTACTAATTAAACAAGTCCGTTAGGGAAATTCATTATTATTATTAAATCAAAAAATAATGGAATTCTATTTTCATTTCTAGTTATTACACAATAATATAACAATATAATGTAAACAAATTCGTTATTAAAGGAATTATTTTATACAATTACCAAATGAGTGCTTGATATTCATAGAATTAATAATTGTACAGTAATTCAAGACGTCAATAAAACGTACTGTCAAATGGAACTAAGTTGTATATCCTTAAGCTGTGGCTTTCAAACTTCGCTTTCAAGCTTCAAAGTTACACTTCAGAAACCATAATAAGTTTTTAGTATTTCTCTAACAATGTTTAGATTGTGCTAAGGTTTAGTTTGCACTTTGTTTTGTGTGCATTTTATGAATATTAGAAAAAATAAATTCCAGCGCATTTGCATACAAAGATACTATTTATATTGCATTTTCAATGTTCATAATCTTAAATAAAAAATATTTCATTCATTCTACATGTGTATTCTAAAAGTTATGTTCTTAGCTTCTTTAACCTGGAATCTTTCTAAACGTTTGTAAACAAATACGATCTAAAACCTATCGTAGCTTATTCACAAAAGTTTAGTGGCAGTTTTAGAGTACGCGATAATCGCACATAGCATCACGTTGATTGGGTTCAATTTTCATCTATCAGTAATCCGGCTGGTCATAGAGCAGAATTTGCTATACCATGTGATCTCACACAAATACACTCTTGACCAAAAAAATCCGGACAAAGCATTTTTTTTTAATATAGGTGTTAAGTGGTCTAAATGAGAGGGAAGTAAATATTATTAATAAAAATCATTTATTTATAATAATAAAAAAGTAACAATAGGAAAAATAATAAGTAAGGGAAGTGATGACGGAAAAGAAAGTAAAATTTTTCGAGAAATTAAACAAAGAAAGAACGAAATTTAATTACACATAGTCGCCCCTGCACCTGCGAAGGGTTTCAGTACGCCTAGGCATGCTTTCAATAAGGTGCTGAATCTGTTCTTGTGGTATCTGTTCCCATTATTCATTCGCAGCTTTTGGATCGTTTCTGGCAATGGTTGCCCCTTTCCAATCTCTTGTCCTAAAATCTCCCATACAAGTTCTAATGGATTCATGTCAGGACTACAAGCAAGCCACTCAAAAACAGGGATTACGACAATATTTAGGTACTACCTTGTCAGGGTATTTTGAACACCCTGTATACGTATTGGTTAAGCCTTTATCTATTTAGTTAGATTCCGAATCCTTTCTTTTCTTTTCTTTCAATTTTAGTTTAAGAGCTTACCGTAGATAATGAATATTTTGCTTGAATAGGTCGCGCTGTATGTAAAGGAATCTTAGGAATGTGCAATTGTGCATTATCTTTACTCATTGTAGATAGGAGTTACGTATTTTTTTTGGGTGTAGTTACGTAATTTCATTAATAAAAGTCAGTGTAGTTTTTGGGATTTTGAATACAATTTTCAGGTTAATGCCCGAATCATATTTGGGATTTTATTAAGATAAATTCGTTTGATTTTGTTACATAGTTTCATTACAAAGAAGTGTTGTTATCGCGTTGGTGCCGTACTGTCGCATCCGTGCAGAGGACCAATTTGAGAGTCGGAATGATGGTTTTCATCCATATAAGTACTATGGGTGGGCGATTGGTTGTACCTTTGCAATAACATATCTGTGTCGTGTCGAAGGGAAATCCAGATGTAGCAGTTCCTTCGCCTTCAGTCGAGCTACCATCGTATATTTAGGGGGGTGGAAATTTTAAAGTTCAAATGATTGATTGGTTTGTTTAATTGAATTTGTATGGAGGGGAACGTTTTTTAATATGGCGAAAAAGTGAGTTTGAAAGGAAAAGGACTCTTCCCTAGGCTTTTGACGCATGGAGTCGTGTGTGTGGAAAGTCGTTCGAACTAGCGGAATTTGGGGTTTCATAATTGTGCGAGCTCCTAGTGAAATTTCCTTAAGTAGTGTTGAAGACTTGCAAGATTAGTCGAGTAAAACCAAGTTTGGGATATTTTGTGAAGTAACATTTCAACCGGGTTCGTTCATTAATTCAATTTATTGGAGAATAACGGCATCTTCGAGTGCATTTATGATAGAAATTTGGGTTCGTGTTTTTTTTGTAGTGCGAAACCGAGGACTATTGAGTTTCGTGATTAACGAGATATAATTAGAGAACCTCTTTCCTAAAAGTTAAGTATACGTAGTGAACGAACACCTAACCACACCAACTGATTAAGATTGTTTTGTTTGTAATTTAACTTATGAATTTAAGTTGTATAAAAGAAATTATTAAAGTGATCTAATCTAGTTACTACTGCTTCAATAAGTTACGAGACATTATTGGTGTCAATTCTGGAGAATTTTGTAAATTAATTTAAAATCAAGTTGAATTCGCGGTAGCGATCTACTGCGAGCCGGTATTGCCGTCATCAAGGATTAACGTCGAAGACCGTGGGCCCGCTCGAGCCTTACACGACGCTTTTGTGGAGCAAGGATCATCTCCTAGTTGCCTGTGTGACCTAGGTAATTCAATTTATATTCTGTTTGTTGGTCTTGCGACCTATGAGAATAAAATTTGGTTGTGTTTTATGTGAAATATTTTATGCAATGTGTGTTAACGGAGGAACCTGTTGGAAGTAATTATTGCTTAATTTGTTGTGTCATTTTGTTAACGTTCACGGACAGTTTCCTTTGTCTATTTAGAAGCTATTTAAGGTGTTTGTGATACTATCAATATTTTATGCATGGAGGTAAATAAAATCTTACCTTAATTTCTTTATGTAAGATTTGCGTACGTAATTCAGGTCTATAGAAATTTTTAGGATACTATTTAGCTTAAGATAGTTTTGCTACTCACCAGAATTCACTGAGGTAAAAGGTTAAGAGTAGACGATTATCGTTTTATCCAAATTGACATGCTGTTCAAATTTTAATCGTTTTATTTTGAGTTAATAGATATTTATCTTAGTTACTGTTTTGGAGTAATTATTTTAATATTAAGCCTTGACAAAGGGTGATGATATATTGCTCAAATAGGATGCGACGCCGAGTTTTAATGAGAGAAGTTTGGAGTTCTTTTTTTGTTTTGTTACAAAGATTAAGTTAACGTAACGTAGCTTACCAGTTTAGAGAAGCTTCGTAATCGAATTGAAGCCAGTTTGGCATGTGTTATTTTGATTTGTTTAGGGAAGATTAGTAAGTTAACGTAGTGGGAACCTTAGTGATTTAAAGTGAGTATTGAATTTGAATATTGCTGCACGGTGGTAAGTTTATCGGATTAAGGTGCAGATTTTGAAGCCTTTCAGGTGAAGCAGCATTGCGGACACCTGGATCTATTAGCCTTACGGTTTGGTAAATGGGGGTAAGTTGGGTATTTAGACCACCACGTACCGTCGTTTATTTCGCGTTTTAAAACACCCTGGTGTGTTCGTTTGGAATATCCTGACGCCTACCGGAACCTATTGAGACATTTCCCCGATTTCGACCTTCGTAGATGGCGTATCCTACGGAGAAGAAACTGCTTTTCCCGACAGACCCTCACCCGCACGCCGAGCTAGCCGTGCAAAAACCAGGTTTATCTGTCACCTTGTCCTAGTGAGCATTTTTACCGTAACAACCTGATAATTCTTGCAGTATGTGAACAGGCGTGATCTTGCATAAATAAGAAATTTTCCCCAACAAAAGGGGCGTAGGAGACTACATGGTTTTCCAGACACTATTGTATGTACCTATCTGCTGTTAGCGTTCCATGTTCCATGAAGATTAACTCGGTGCGCCCGTTGAAAGAAATACCTGCCCATCAAGCGCCTTTCTGGGTGAAATGCAGCAAGATAAAAATCGTTCCCTGGGTCTCCTCCATACACGTTCGCGTCCATCTGGAGATCGTAGGCAAAAACGGGACTTGTCAGAAAACAGTACAGACCTCAATTGTTGAACAGTCCGGTTTCTGTGATCATCCGAAAATCTCATCCTATTAACTCGATGAGCTGCTGTTAATTTTGGGCGTGTTACTGGCTTATGAGAACGTAAACCACTTTCATGCAGGCCTCTTCTTATAGTTCGTGCAGATATTTGGGTTCCTCTAGCCTCTAACAAACGACAAGCAAGAACATTTGACGTTAAAGAGCGGTTCCGTAGTACGGATATCCTTAAAAAGCGTTCATTACGCTGATCTCTAGACCTTTTTCTGCCTGATTCTGGGCTTCTAGTGTATTCTCCAGTGTGACGATACTTCGTAAGAGAGTCATAAACGGTACTTTTTCCAATATTTAAACGATCTGCAATATACCGTATACTGCGACCATCTTCATGTAATGCGATAACTTTTGCAGAATCCTCGGGTCTCATTCTCACACAATTTGAAAGCAAATGCAAAGTGATCTGAATTTATCAGAATAAACGTGAAACCTATCATGAACGCAAACAAGACGCAAAGCATCTGTTATTAGAAAACAAGTAAAGTGTGACGTTTTGCTAAACTCATAATATTTTGTTTCCAAAGGTAACAAAATCATTTAAAAACAATGAAATTATGTAAAACTGATTTACGAATCGGGATATGGTAGGTATGTATATCACTTATTTTTTTACGAATTGGAATAAATAGCTGTTTTACTTCTGTCCGGATTTTTTTGGCCAGGAGTGTAATTTCAGTTTACAAAATACCCGTTCTTTCTGACTATTATCTAATAAAAATGACTATTGTTACAAATTCCTATGTTGTTCACAACAATGATAGGAACTTGTAGTGTTTTAAGTCAAATAAATGGAGTGACTTACAAGATTTGTTGCAACTTTTTTATAGTGTAATGTTTTGATAATTTTTGTGTCGTGTTAACGGTGTTGTTTGAAAAGCAATTGGCATTAAAGCGGACGTGCCATAAGAACTAGTTGTAGGTCCAACACCTTTTCCGGTATGCATAGTAAAGTAGCCTCGTTGTATAGATCTAAGCAATAGTTTATATGCCGACAGCGCTTTCTGCTATACAGGGAGTTTCATGACAATCTTGCGCTATCGATATATAAACAAGTAATGAAGATAAAGATTTGAATGTTTTCATTCATAGCTAATCAAATATTTCCAATTTAAGGAAGAAATTTATTTTATTTTAAATGGAATACACCATAAAATTTTTATATTTTTGAATTCCAGATTAAATTTGAAGGTGACTTTTATGATATGACTGTTAAAATTCTGAACTATTTTTGAGATATTTGCTTTTTTTCCGAAAAATATGACGTCTTTATTAGTTTACAAACTTTTTAGTTACTCAGAAGGTAGATTACTGAATTTGCCATAGCGCTTAAATCATACGCAGCTACCTTAAGCAATGTGAGTTATTTAAAACAAAAATCAGGGAGGTCGAAAAATTAACCTCTAAGTTTCAGTCAACTAAACTAGCCAAAACTACTACTAACTAAATAGAAACCCCCATTTTTTATAAGATCATCGTATTCTCCAGAAAAAGTGATCAAGAGGTTTGAAGTTACAAGGCAAAGAACATGCAATGCAAAGAATTCACAGTCATTTTTATAGAAACTAAGATCCCATTAGCCTTGATTTCGCCAGCAACAGTATTGTGTCAGTATTAAAAAAGCATTCTTCCTTTGGTGTCGGTGGAGTTGCGTACATAAAGTCCTTCACCTAACCCCAAAAATAAAAATCTAAGGGCATAAGATGAGGTGGCCAAGTGTGCGCACCATTATGACCAAACTACTGATCTTCAAAAAATCCATAAAGAAGCCTCACAACATCATTACTGTTGTGAGGAGAAGCTCCATCATGTTGGTACCAGGAGTCAGGGTCGACTATAGGGCTCGTAAAATTAGTTTAATATTTTTGTGGTGATGTTTGCCGCAACGACTTCCTCGCTTCTAAAGGCACAGTAAATATTAAAACTACAAGATTCCTGAAAATTTCTCTCACGAAACGTGTGAGGATTTGAATTATTCCAATAATGACAATCTGCTCTGTTAAAAATACCATTTCTCGTTATCTTTACCTCATCTGACCATATTATTTTATCGAGAAAGTTATTATTCTCGCAGAATTACTTTCTTTTGGCAAAGTCTGGCTCTTTTAATTGCTGAACTCTAATATGTTAATTAGGGGTTGAATTTAAATTTATGTAGAATTCTAAAATTCGTATTATAGAAATCCGTACATTCTTTACTGCTTCTTTTAGAGACGCTGCATGGTAGGCTGTGAAATATGCCATAACATGAACCCCATTTTTATCGGTGACAGGTTTTACCTTTACTTCTCTTTTTGAAGCTACCATGCTTTTTAAGATTTTTTGTTATGCGTAAAACTGGCTCCCTATTGGGTTTAGGTCTGTCTGGGTAGCGTTCCTGGAAAGTGCACACTGTTCTGCTAACTACTCGACAACACTTACCATAAATCACAATTAAATCGAAATGATCTTCATTACTGAGATTTAGCCTAGACATGGTATAGTTTTAACTTTTAACAAAATTTCACAAATTGGTCCAATTGCAATCTGTCAAAAATAATAAGCAAATACCAAATAAAATAATAACAAAGCCTACGTGATTTGAATCTCTATCAAAAGTTATTCTGAATCCTTTGCATTTAATTAATTAATTAATTTAATTAACTTCAAACCTCTTTACTTTTGCTACATACAATATTTAAACTTACATTGTTTCAGTTAGCTGCATATGACATTAAGCACTATGCCAAATTCAATAAACTACCTTAAACAAGTGCTGAGTGATTAAAAAGTTTGTAAACTGATAAAAACGTCATACTTTTCGAAAAAAAGTAAATACCTCAATAATGACTTTTAACATAGTTATATTATAAAAGTCACCTTAACGTTTAATTTGGAGTTCAAACATATAAAAAATATGGGGGGTTCCATTTAAAACAACAAAGTGGGTGCCTACTTCCGATTTCACCGGAAGTACTACATCTCCAAAATATCTTTCTTAAATTTGGAAATCTTCGATTAGCAATGAATGCAAAAATTCAAACCTGTATCCTTATTACTTCTATATGGAGCGCCTAGGATTATGTTCTATACAAGGAGTTTCATGACGAGTTTTCGCTATATATATATATATATATATATATATATATATATATATATATATATATATATATATATTAGAACATAATCCTAGGCGGTCCTCAATGCATCCTCGATATTGTGGACCGCATTGAAGGAAGGGCACTAGGCTTGTAAATGACTCACCCTTAACTTCTCACATATTATGATACTTTTTCACAATAAAGTAC
>JARFJB010000846.1:0-355000 GCA_036346205.1 Vesta saturnalis | reverse complement strand
ATCATTTCACGCCCCCAGGAAGGATATGTGCCATAAATGTTTTGCTTTGACAAGTTAACGGAGAAAAATAAGTTAACAAAACAGGACGATCATAAAGAGCATTTAAAGAGAAAAACTCTTTAAAAGTACAAAGCAATGGCAGGTGAATGTTTTTTGGCCGAAATCGATTTAGAAGCTGTGCGTTGTACCCCTAAGACAAATACTAGAGAAGACTGGCAGTTTATAACTTAACAATTTTTGATGTTGCATCTAAAAATGCTAATAATTTCGTTTGGCATAAAAGTATAGCAAAACGCGGATTAATTGAGATTGCTTCATGACTCTGGAAATACTTGCCAGAGATTCACCAACAGCAGAAGGAATTTAACTTTTTTTCGGATATTGGAATGGGCAAAACCGAAATGTGACCGTGGTTGGCATGTTTTTGTACGCCACTAGATATTTTGGTAGTGACATTATAATAAACCAAATGTTTTTCGAACCGGGTTATTCCATGATGGAATGTGACTCAGTGCATGCGCAAATAGAAAAACAGAGTAACAATGTCGATATATTTGATCCATCTGGCTGGTATACAATTATAAGGGCAGTCTCAAAAAGTCCAAATATACAGTAATTGAAATGGAACAGTCTTGGTTTCTTAATTTTAAGTCATTGGCACAACTATCATAAGGGACAAGCTGGAAAAGGATGAAACATTAGACGAACGCACGAAACTCTCAACACAATAATGGAACTTCTGACAATACGTATTAGAACTACATACTTTTAGGTAGAAGACAAATTCTACCAACAAGAGTTTGGGATGGCGATGGGTTCCCCACTATCACCCATAGTAAGCATATATATATATATATATATATATATATATATATATATATATATGGAAGACTTTGAAGACCAAGCGATATCCGAATTCACAGACAAATCAAGGATGTGGCTTAGATACGTGGACGATACCTTCGTAGTTTGGCAACACGGCAAGCATAAGCTAGATGAATTACTAGATCATCTAAATATCCACGCACCCTCCATCAAATTCACAATGGAATTGGAGTCGGAACAAAAACTGCCATTCCTGAATGTACTTGTACACAGGAATAACAACACTTTCACCACAAGTGTATACAGGAAACCTACCCACACGGGAGGTACCTACACTACAACTCCAATCACCACAAAAACGTGAAGTTAGACTTGGCAAAATGCTTGTACGATATAGCAAAAACAATATACTCAAAACAAGAGGACCTGAACAGAGAAAAAAAAATATCGCTAGAACACTCAAAGAAAATAGCTACCCCGATCTAACACCTAACCTAAACAGGGAAAGGGTAACCGAAAAAGAAGAACCTAAATATACAGCGATAATACCATATATACAAGGTACCTCAGACAAAATACGAAGGACATGCAGCAAATACAAGATACGCACTGCCTTCAAATCGACTAGAACGCTCAGGGGAATACTAACCAAAACCAAACCATACAAGGAAGATCAGAATTCCAAGAATTGTGTATACAACCTACCATGCGAATGCGGCAGAGTATACATAGGAGAGAGCAGTAGACCACTCAAAGTGAGAACTCAGGAGCATAAGAACAACGTCCGCAATGGCGAAACAGAAAGATCAAGAACCGACGAACATGTCTGGAAAGAAGACCATCGCATCCAATGGAATAACATACAGATAGTGCCAAATGACGAGAACACAACTCGTCGGAAACTCAAAGAAGCCACATACATCGCACTAGCAGAAAAAGTGCTCTCTGCCTGAAGTTGTTGACTCTTTAACTCTTCACATTTAGTAGGAACGACATTTTCTTTGAAATTTGTTGATACTGCAGTTCATATGTGAGCACTGAGGATGTTTTTACCCTTCTGTTGTTATATCTTTTGCAAACTGCATTAAACAAATAATAATAACTTAGCACGTACTTAGACGGCAAAACTTGCGATTTCTGCAAATGTTTTAATAGCTTTTTTCTTAGAATATTGTTACCTAAGCTTTGAAGAGTACTCTAGCTTAAGTTTCATTTAACCTTGCATTTAATTTTCTATAATTTCAGGGACTGATATCGATATTAGTATTAGAAAATTCAAATTTGAAGAGAGTTAAAAAATCGATCCAATCTACATGCTTTGTCGTTTCTGTGATAATTAAATCATTTTATATCCGTGATCTACACGCATGTTATTATTTTTAGTTAAATTACGCAAATGATAAAAATTCATACATTCTAGATATCTAAAATTAAAACGATTGCAAAATATATCAGTGAAACGTGAAAATCGATGTTCTCCTAAAATGTATTATCGTCGGCAATGAAATCTTTACACCAAAGCTTATATGCATTTCTACAACATCGTAACGATACTCAAACATACATTATAACGAAAGTTTCACTTCATATCACGTACTTTTCAAGTGTAATGGTACCGTTATAACCATTTTAAATGTTGTTTCAGTCCCAGTTCTAACTGCATAAATTGTCCGTCGTGAACCAAATGCAATTAATGCTACCTCAAAAAGATTAAGCATAAATAAAATGTTGTGTTATCTTGTGTTTAAGGCAATTATATTTTGGGTAAAATGCAATTTCAAACAATTACTGTTATCCAATTTGTTTAAATTCAACTATTTTGTTAGGTGGCTTTCATGTATAAACGTGAGCAATAACTTGACGTTAGTAAACTGGGAAGACCTACACATTTACAAAAAAAATTTATGGATGCTGTTCTTTGACAATTTATATCAAAATATAACACAGCGGAAGGAAACGTAAACAACGAAATGTTGGAAGCTTTCAAAGATTTTTATAAGGAAAACATTTATATTTATATCACGTTTGTGTACCTGAAATAATATTATACAACACTTTTTTGTTGTAAATATAAAGAGAAGCAAAACATGTAACATTATTTAATTAAAATATTGGTATGTTGACTAAAAAAAGAGGCTAGGGAACCAGTAATGCTAAAACACCAGAAATATTTATGTTATCTAGTTATGGATGGAGGAAACGCATCTGGGACGCAACCAGGTTATTTCCTGCACATAAACGGCAAATAAGAAATGAAAGGGATCATCAAGTTATATCTCATAGACGGAGACACGATTTTTTTCCAATATCTTTCAAAGTAATAACAATTGTATTCGACTCAAGTGTAAAATATGGATTCAATTTTAAAGGTAGAAAGTAGCAGCGTCTATAAAGGAGTAATGGTGTATACGGAAAACGGATAAGCCATGCATATAGGACAGTTATTTATCCCCATTTTTTTTCCATTTACTGGCTTATATTTATTATAAAAATATTATGTATTTAAATTGCATTTAAAAATCGTCCAATTTTTTTTATTGGTACTTTATAAGCCTTATCGGCCATTTTTGGAGCTTTCCTTCATGCTAGTAAAAAGATTTCTTATAGCTATACACGTTTATATACGAATAAAGTTTCTATTATCAAATAAGGGTGACATGATAGTGAAAATTCGCAATTACCATTTCTGCTAGTCGTGGTAATAATCGTAAATGTAAATACAGTTGTTACTTTGGACTAACTTTACTTTGTTGCGTCTGTAATTGATTACTATTGATTAATAAAGTAAGTACAGATTAAATAAAAATTAATGTAAGGGTAAATTAAAATTTTTTATTAAATACATAAATAAAAAGTTTGCCTGGAGTAGGATTTGAACCTACCACATGTACTTTGCTGGAGTACCGCTCTTACTGAGCTATCGAGATACAAGCCTCAATCTATGTAAATTTTGTCTTTATGTATGTAGAGCTGATGTTCGAACCCTGCTTCCGTCATAAGGCTTAGTCCTGAGAAGGACTGTTTTCGCACTTGAGTCGAGTGGATATGTAATAATTTTCTTCCCAAGCACTACTCTCAGATTCAAACTTGTTACCTTTCACTTACAAGTCTGAGACCTTTACCGCTGAGCCACTTAGTAATCCAATATATACTTTTTAGAATATATATTGAACTTTTTCGTGGTTGCGCAGTAATTTATTGCGCATGTTGCGCCGTAACTATCGGCGTATCATTGAAATCCACATGGGTTTTATTTCCACACTAGCTTGGCATATTGGATTTTCTGGTAGTGCAGAAAATTTACTTTGAAACTTATTCGTCCATAACTAAACTTACAATAATTTGAGGGGTAATTATTTAGAAATATGTATTTGGTTTCCACCTACAATTCATAGTACCAATAAAAGCTTATGTATCTTGTGGTAGTTTAGTAAAACGTTGAAAAAGGTTTCAAGTTTACCTAAGCGTACTGATAAAGAATTAATAAAAGTGGATATTAGAAGGTAATGTTAAACATTGTACGTTACGTGTTTTTCACATTTTTCTAAGCCGTTATACAAACGACGTACTACGAATTGCACTTTGACACGCACTTTCAGCTACAGGATATCAGTTTGGATATCGTAGAGAGTGCACCGTTTTACTCATAAAGCGAATTGTGCAATTCCTTAACATGGCATAACTACATCATAATTAAATCTGTTGCTGAAATTTCTTTAGTTTCGTATCACTGCGTTGCACGATCAAACCGCACTAGCGGTCGGGAAGGCTTACCAAGGTAAACGGGTTTCCAAGATAAATGCAGTGGAAATGAGCCAGTTCAATATAATACTTCACACTTGTCATGAAATAACAAATAATAACATTCAATCTGGGAAAAATATTCTCTAGGTACCACCACGATCTGAAATTTCTCTGTAATAAATAGTCCACAAGCATTGAGTAATGATGTAGTAAAGAGGCGCAATGTTACCGGGAGTTTTGTCGATAGCAAATTGGGCTGAGAATTAGGCACCGCGAGTATCATATGTCGTCACTGCCGTGACCGTGTAGTGAAAGACGGTCACGTGATACTCGCGCCGCTTAGTTCTCGGTGCAATTTTCTATCGACAAAACTCCCCGTAACATTGCGCCTCTTTACTACATCATTACTCAATGCCACAAGCATGAGCATACTAACAAAAAAAATACAGACGCGCTCATTCTCATTTCCGCGTTCGTTCCCATGGGTCTCTTTGGAGATTAAGGTATTTTTATCACCATTGTCAGTTCAATCAACTTGACCCTGTCCATCTGAAATTACTTCTGTACACCGGGGCCTACTGCTACTTAAATGTGTGGTCACCTGCATGTAAGTTTAATTGCACAACCTTACACATACATTAGTGAACGCGTTCACGCCGTGTGTTTATTCTCGGTGTAATATTTTACTTCCCCCGTCGACAGTAAGGCTGCCTGCCTAAGTTCTGCCGATTCCCAGAATATCAGTTGAACAGCGCAACGGGCCGTAGCCCAGAATCCTTTAATTGATATTCAAATACACATTTTACACAAAATTACATTGAAACGCCGCCACAGGCGACCTAAACAGCGTGCTAGGAGTCCATGAATTGAAAGTAACATGCACTAAACCATATTTCGGTAAAAAACTAATTCTTCTTTAATAATACCTGTACAACGTTTAGTTCAGTATCCTGCCTACCTGATAAATACTCCTGCAAACCGAAAGCTCCCAAAGGTTTAAACAATGTACGCCGCCCCCGATTTGAAGGCCCGTCGCTATCTAAACAAGACGCGCAAGGCACATCCAAGCGGACAATGCATTACGCGTTCCCGCAAACAGTGAATTCAATAGAGAAAAGTTAATATTCCATTTCACGAATGAAAATAAGTCCACCAAATTACAGTGATTAGAGTATATTGTGTTTTTTTGTAATTAACATTACACAGTAATTAGGAAGATCGCAGTTAGTTACTAAATGCCCGTAAATATTACCTACATTCGTTTCAATTTTATTTCTTAGAAGTTAGGCTTAAAAATGGCATTTATATGATATAAAAGACGGCATCTTTTATGAAATATAGTTATAAAGCAGTGTAGAAATACAAAATTAGTGATTTTCTGTGTGACCTAGAATCAAGTGTATTGGAATCATTCACCTTGTTCTTATCGGCGTAAAAATATTTCCAACCTACATTCCGTTATCGTAACTGTATAAAACAAATTGTTTTCCACCGTGCGCTACCAGGCAGGACCGGACTTAAATATTCTAGTATTTTTATTTAATTTTTCTTTTCTATTTCTATATTCGCTTTATACAGGGCATTAAAATCATTTTCCTTCTTAAATGTAAACACTCAGTTAATGTTAGTTTCGCAGCAAACGTAACAAGAGTACTAAGTTGTCTGCTGTTCCTGGAGGCACCCAGTCAAGACGCCACCGACCGCAAGGAGACCAATCCATCCCCCAGGGCCCATTGGTAGATGGTGGATGTTTGTTTTACGTAGAGCATGTTTTCTGTTGTGTTATTTGAGCATATAATTTTAGGAATCAGTTAGAGTAAGTGTAAATTGTTTAGCCGTTGTATTGAATAGGAAAAATACATGAATAAAATCCTTTAGTGTACATTGATCATTGTGGAAACGTGCGGTAGTAATTGCTGAGCCCTAAGTAATGAACCACCCCCTTTCTTCTTTTGTAAAATGCGATTTGAGCTAGAACCGCGGTTTAAATTAAACAACTTAACGTAAGAAAAAAGCAGAAGATAGCATTAGTTCCGCAATTTAAGCACACGAGCGCATATAGTCTATCCTTAGCCGTTTTCGAGTGCAAGATCTCCAAGATAGTTGATATGATAATATTCCCCCTACAACATATTCCAGTAATACTCCCACCACATCTGATGTCTCTACACCTCTGCCGTCACCTGTAAATTCATATTTATATTCTGAGAGCGATGGGAAAATTATGACATATGCAGAATCAGTGGACGACTATAATAATGTCAGAAACAGACAGTATAAGACGAGTATTTTCTAACATTTAATGTGTTCAATAAATTTTAAGGAGAAAAAAGATTGTATTTTGCATACCTTCATATATTTGTAGAGATTTTCATAAATAGCATCACATATTCCAGGTATAAATTTGGAGATTGCAGGCCTTGACAAACGGAATAACCTCTGTAACGTTCTATAACCATTTCCTGTATCCAAATAGGACAATGTCATTTCCAGTTTTATTCTGGCCGGAATAGCCATGTTCATTATAGTTTTTCGAAATTTGAAAAGCAATTTGCCCCAGCATTGTTTCAAACTGTTCTTTGGACCAATTTCTATATTCTGGTAAATCCTCATGTGCCAGTTACCTTAATGAAGTGGAAGATGCACCATATATTTCTCTTCGACATAACCCTTTTTATACCCAATTTAACGGGAGCTTTAAAAAAATCAAAAGTTCGCACTAAATTATATTTGATTAGATATTTATATATTATTTTTTCGGATGAAGAAATGGTTATTGTTTATTTGGAAGGGATGAGACGCTGTCATAATAATGATGTGCAGTTTTTAAAACAGTCGCGTTGAGAAAGCGACCAAGAAGGTTCGCATAAAATAAGCGATCAGAGTTGATAGTTGTCGGTCGATTGACGCCGCAGCATAAGTGACATTGGGTAGTCACGCGGCCCTATAAAGTGTACAAATTACAAATAAGAATTAATTAGCGGTATAATAGGGAAGAAGTAGAAAATTACCTTTTTATTATTAAAATAATAAAAAGTGCAAATATTGTCAATTTGTCGATAATAAAATGATTGCGTAATAGTTTACAATAGCATTTAAGTGCGTGTTGAAAGTGTTTCAAGTTGATGTTTTGGTAGCGAGTGATAAATGTACAATAAGACAATCTATCCAATGAATAGATCGGTATATAAACTATAATATCTAAAAAACATTGATAATGAAAGCATGTTCTGCCGTAGCTCGCGTGCAGTTTCTTGCGCGCGGCGTTTGTAATTAAAACTGAACAATTAAGTAAAAACTGTATAGTGTAAATATATCCAGCAATAATATACAAAAATCAGTAAATTATGGGGAAGAACATTAGAAGCGTATTCAGCAATAACAAAGGTATAAGAAAAGATAAGATCGGTTCCAGAGTGCCGGCAAAGTCTCAAGAGCAGCCTATAACCTCACGAGGCCTCTTCACCGGTCAAAGGAACGTAAGCATTACATCATCAGTTTTTCAACAAAAATAAGTACGAACCCTTTTTTTGTGTTAAAAAATAAAACGTTTTTGTGTTTGATTTTCTTGAAACTGTACATTTGACTATCACAATTAAACGAAAAACAATACATTTAATTCTGATAAAGTTTTACAATATAGTTCTAAGAAGACTGCTTTACATTGTAGGTTTGATTTTTGTATATATTTGTAAACAACGTATTGATGCATTTTCGTTAAGATTTGGAATTTAATTAGAGGAGTATAACGTTTGATTTACTTTTATTGCTAAAGACTATTAATATTAAGAGCTTATACAAATATTGAATATATAAAGAAGAAGTTCTCAATGGGAATCCAGATAAATAAATAAATTGAAATGAGCATAAATATTTTGAGCTAACCCTCGCAACAAATTAAGAAAGGAATTCAAATCTTAAAATTCATTTAACCAAACCAAAATTAATTAGCAAGCGAAGTGAAATTTAACTTGTAAATGATACCTTTATAAATTGAACCCATTCAGTTTTAATAAAACGTAATAAAAGATAATCATTTCAGTTTCAGAATAACAATATTAAATTTTATTCATTAATGTTGAAATTATAAAAAGTTTAAAAGAACTCAAATCTTGTTCTTTGGAGCGGGTTAAACAAAGGTAATATCCAAGGGTATTACGCCCATTGCACCAACAATGTTTATTTTTGTTGATTTTGTCAGTAATTATTTCTCATACTTCACCATCTACACATCCAATATACAACTTTGTAAAGCATCACGGACAACCGATCTTGCGGCTATCGTTAAATTGAAGAACTAAACAAAAATTATTGTTTGCATGTAGACACACACTAGCTTCAAACGGAAAAAAAAGTAAATTGTTTTATTATTTGGTCTAGTTACTTGCTTTAGCTACACATGTAAATTTGGAGTTAGTTAAAGTTACACACTCTCATTGTAAATTGAAGAATGTAGGTTAGAGTGGGCCGAAAAAATTAAAACCGTAATTTCAAAATACAATACCCCGCAAAATATGCCTTTTAATTTACTTAATTTGGAAGAAAAAGTAGAATCAGATTTAAGGTCATCTTGCGCCCTCTACATAGCTGCTAATAAAACTAAAAAATCGTAGTTTTTTCACATTTCTAATGTATATAAAATAATAACAATTATTATTATTGTAATAATTATTACTTGATATACTCATTATGAATTTAATATAGTAATTTATTATTTTGTGTACTCAGGAATGTTAAGACTACTTTCCACGTGTAACCACCACGCGGCATAATACGGGAGAAATAAGTGAGCTCAGCTAACACTCAATAAAAACGGTCTGAAGACCGCAGAGCACTCGGATTGCATGAGTGTTTCAGAGGTATCGATAAAGTAGTTAAATTAGAATCTGGTTAGTGAGAAAAGAACCGAAATAGCGCCACAAGCTTTAAAGAAAGAAGGAAAATACAATAGGTTCTTATTCGTTGGGAGAGGAAGAGAGCTTGTAAAGCTTGAAACAGGGAGTAATAGAAATAGTAATTTAGTGACAATTCCCTCAACAAACGTAAATTTATTTCTTTCTTAAATTCCCAACTAAGGAGCCAAAATAAGTTATACACAGTATGTGTGTTATAACCAAAACCAAAAAAATATAAGTTAAAATGAGATTGACTAGGGCAAGTAGTGAGCTTGTACATACGCCCACAGTAATTTATAATTTATAATTATAATATCAAAAACAATTATACCCCTTCCGGCCGAAGCAATATCTTACGTCCCTTGTCCTGAAAATGCCGATTTAATAAGCCTATTAAATCAGTTACTTACAAGAAAGCAAAATTATTTAAATAATTCAGCTTGCCTTTCGTTTAACAAAACTGAACTCAAACCCCTTTTTGATTCAATTACCTAAATGTAATTGGAAAAGCTTGTTCAGTCCACTTAATTTATCTCGAATAAAAAGAAGAATATTAGTAATTAAGCAATTTAGATTAGAAAAAGAAATTGGTTCGAACAACCTTATCCATAAAACGGTAGTATATATATATATATATATATATATATATATATATATATATATATATATATATATATATATAGCTACCGAATAACATTTAAACTAGCACGAAATCTCGCGCCAAACTTGACATGATTAAATATCAAGATACATAAAAAGTTACATCTGGTATAAACATAAAAGTTGCAGCGAAGCTACTGCGTACGACCACATAGACAATAGTTCAAAATTAATTATCCCCAAAATGGAGGTTGTACATAAACTCCCTACTGTATGTGGCACAATTTTAAAAAAATTATTCAAAATGTTGATTGTTGTGTGTGCATAAACTATTGAAGGATGGTTTAATAACGTATAGCAGTTCTACATGAGAGAATTGTTTTAAAACTCGCTGAAGTCGGGTATCAGGCTGACACCGACCTTACACTACAGGTAACATATTTAACAAGTACTCATTGACATAATTAATATAAATGTATCTAATTTCGTTGTAGGGCAAACGTAACCTGCTGAAGGCAATTTAGGTAAGAGTTGTATTCGGAGGTAAAATATTTGTCAAATACTTGTTAACATAGGTAAGGTGAATGTACTTAATTTCGTTGTAGGCGATCGTATTCTGCTGAAGGAAATTTAGGTACGATACGGGTGTAACCTCAACGATCACGCAATCTCAAGTACGTTAGGCACAGCAGACCGCAGTGTATCAGCAGTACAATCCAAATAATAAGCCAAGAGATACAGACCGGGTAATCTTGTTACATCAATAAAGACAAAACCAAATGTAAACATGAACTTTGATGTAATCGTAACGGTAAAATTATATGGGAACTTAAGTTGTATAGAAACTTATGTGCTAAAACGAAGATAAAGGATTAGAGCGGTGTTTATTCAGTGAGAAGGTATTACCTCTAATGTCGAATACGATCGTTAGTGTAAATGTCTTAACCAATCGCTGACATCTATTTCTTTGAAGAAGTAATAACTCGCTTGTGTTTGAAACCTGAAAGAGAAGTTCTAATTACAACGAGGTTAACGAGATCTGATACGGCTTACCGAAAAGATGTGGATGGAGTGAAATATTTCTATTACATCCGCCTTTAATAGCCGTTATATCACTTCTATACAACAAGGCTATACTATATTGTGATAATTTTACAAAAAATGATGCTTAACATCTACCAAATAGAAACAGGAAAAATTTTCTAGATATTTCAAGCCTTCCACATCAATGGTGGTTTTGAAAAGAAAGCCAACACCTCAAGAAACAATTTTACAACTTGAAAAATAGTCCTATCAATCATTGTTACCACAATAGGATTTTATGTACTATTAACAGAATAAACCGTTATTTATGCAGTGTATTTATTAAGAAATAGCAAAATAACAGATCATTTTTCAGAATTAAGTATATCAATCATCAGAGCTATAGGCATTAATTTTTATTTAATAAATGCTAAATAACTACAGAAAGCTCTAATACGTTAAACTAGCGGAACTAAAAACGAGCAAACTTTTGAAATACAAAGGCGGATACGAGAGAGAAATAATTTTCGTATAATGTAGAAACGTACACGTCATAAAGGAAAATCATATGTGAAGTGGAAATTAGCTACAATATAAGAATAATTTTGTATAACATTTAACTCATCATACTCATTAATAAATGCCGTAAATACAGAAATTTTAAATCATTATAGTAAAGAAAATAGATACTAGTAAGCTTAAGGCACATTACTAAATGTTTTTAGAAACAGTAACCAGATAAAATGATACAATCGATCCTGTATCGATTTTTGCACGTTACAAACCTGGCAACGCAGCGTAGTAAACTGTCGAATTTACTGCATTGAGTCAGTTGTTTTTCAGAAGCGAACTTGTCTGTACCGGCGCGGTCGACGTAGCTTTAAGTTAAAACAGAATCGTGTAGTTATTGTTAGTTTGTTAACCATCGTTTTTTAAAGTGATTTTGTGTTAAAAATGGGTGGAAAAAAGGAAATAGTTACTAGAAAATCACTGGGGTGTCCCATTTTGGGACGTCCAAGTAAACTTAACTGTAAAGTTTTGCCAACCATTAAGGATGTGTTAAAATTTTATTTTTTTGTCAGATATGAACTAAAATTAAAATATTTGGGAAAAGAACAAGCTTTCTCAGACATTTCGAAATGTGTCGTTTTAAAAATCCAAGAAAGATGAAATAACGCGTTAATTCCAACCGTTTGATCTGAGCGAATCGAACAACTACTCCAAAAATATTATAGAGAGTAGTTACAATTGTTAAGGTTTCCTAAAATCAAACAGAATAAAAAATATGAACTAAAAGTATTAAATTTTATGGCCAAATGCGAAACTAATTTTTTTGTTCCCTCTTGCAAATGACAACTAATTTCCTCTTGTTCCTGTGAAAAATCGCGTAAAGTACCGTTGAAAGAACAAGCCTTTCTCGAAGATCAAAGACTAAATCGGAAAATGGCCTTAAAACCTGGTGATGTGGAGGAAACGGGAAGAATTTTCAAGTTAGAAAAAGGAAAACAAAAGAAAACATACAGAATCGTTAGTTCCAGTGCACTTATTGACAAAGCATCGACCTCAGGCACTATGGTAAAAAAAACAGGATCTGGCCCTAAAGTAGTAGTTATGGAAGATCTTTCAAACGCTTCTCCAAGCACTTCAACGACCACATCGCTTATGTTAACTAGAAATCAGCTTAAACTTCCAACATTAACTAGAACTTGCGATCAGTTTGGAATCTCAGATAGGGCTGCGGCAGCAATTAAGACGTTCGTATGGTGACAAAAGAAAATCTAAGAAATGTAATTGATAGAAATAAAGTTCGAAGAGCTTGTGGGAAAACCCGTAGTTTATTAGGTAAAGAACACGCTGACGGTGATGGTGACGTTTATATAAAAAGCATTTATTTCGATGGAAGAAAAGATAAGACGTTGTATCAAGAGAAAAAGATGGGCGATTACATCGCAGAACAATTTCAGAGGAGCATGTTTCCATAATAGAGGAACCAGGATCTGTTTATGTACGGCACGCGTCACCAAAATCTGGCACAGGAAAATCCCTTGCAGGAAGTATTTACGAGTTTTGTATAAGAAATAATATAAGCTTTGATAAAATATCTGTTATTGCTTGTGATGGCGCTGTAGTAAGTACTGGCCATAAGACATTTAGAATTGAAAATTAAAAGACCTCTTCAGAGGTTTATTTGTCAGATTCATGCCAATGAGCTCTCATTACGATATTTATTTGATCAACACAACATTTAGGCCCCAATTGGATAAATTCTTGAGAACTGCGAAACACAACCCGTGGTAGATTTCGTTCCCGTTATTGGATGTTTACCTGTAGTTAATTCAGAAGATCTTAGTACAGACCAGCAATATTTGTACAAAATATGTCAAACTGTTCCTTACGGACACTATCCGCCGAATTTGGTCAATTTGCAACTTGGGAAACTATCGCAATGGAGGTGGCTGACTAAAGCAAATCGGCTCATTCGGCTTTGCATTAGTTGTGAAAATCATTCAGAAAATCGCGTCATTCTTGTTAATTTAGTAATGAAAGTCGAAGCGCCGATGTGGTTTTTCATAAAAATGCATCCTTCATATGAAGATGTTGCCGACATGTTTTTAAAACCATACAATTAATACGATACTTAGACGATAATTTAAAAAAGATAATAGATCCGGTCATACAACGTAATGCTTACTTTGCTCATCCCGAGTACATTTTATTGAGCATGATATCAGATGATCGCAAAGCTATACAAGAACTCCATCTCAGGCGCGTTTTAAAATCCAGATCTGTGGCACCTTCTGAGACTATTCGAGAAATTAACGTTCCAAAAGTAAACTTTAATGCTGTTGATTATATCGAACTTATTAAATGAATGGAAGTTAACGTTACACCCCCTCCGGTCTTAGCGAACATCACTGATGAAGAGCTTAAATTATTTATCGAGAATACTGATACTTCCTAGTTTCCTAGTTTTCCATGTCACACACAAGCTGTCGAAAGATGTGAGAAACTAACAACTAAGGCATCGAACTGTGTGATAGGCGAAAAAGCACGTGATGGATTTATTCGCCTAGGAATTAAATCTCTAAAATTATGTCTCACTTTCACAATAAAGCAAAATATAAAGTGGCTTAATATGTGAATATATTGTTTGGTCCTAGTTTATTTTTCGTTTTTGTTTATTCGTTTTGCAATAAAACCGTATTTTTTTCCTCTTATTTTTTTTTTTATTTTTTTGTGACAATATATGTTTTGTAACATTATTTACAAAATAAAAGGGCAAAAAATGTTGAAAACCAAAAAAATAAATTATACGGATTTTTTCTCTTTACAGAATACGTCTTTTCCCCTTTATTGGATTAAAAAAAGAAAAAATCCTATATAAGAACGCTCACCCTAATGTAGGCATATCGCATCGCATTTGCAAATATTTGTTACTTTCCTTAAGATACCAATTTTTTATTATGGTTTATTGTAATATCCATGACTCGTTTGATGAAAAGTTAGACCTTACAGATTACTTATTTAATAAATAAATATAATATTTTAAACAAAATTAATCGTAAGAAAATTGTAGAGTAAATTTGAGTTACTTATAACAGTTACTGTTATTTTTATTGAATTAAAACAAGAACATTGTGTAAGAAAATGTAATAGTAAAACTTGTAAAGTGCTTGGCACAAACAAACCTTTTGTTTTCGCAAGCTGGAAATATCATTTTCTCGGCTAATAATTCAACATCTTACATTACGGTGGTCTGTATGTTCAAAGTTTTGTACTAAATGTTCTTCTGAACTAAGTAACTACGTACATAACTAATTAAATACACAATATGATAACATCCTTTCTATGCACTAAGCTGTAATTTTGGGAACGATCTTGTATCATTTACGCTCTCATACCTTACTTATTGTTTAAGCATTAATGGACAAACTACTGATATTACTGTTATAGGCATGTCAATAGACAATCATTGAAAATAGTTGTTAAAAAATTATACTACTTGCTGAATTTTTAGTTGACAAATATTCGAAGATTTGAGGCAATAACAGACAACTGTGAAAGGGAAATTGTATAACAGTCGTAAAAATAAAGATTAAGCTTAATATCAGTTGCTCAAAGTTTCTTGGATATATTTCAAACAATTTTTCATCGGGTAATTGCTTTTTCACTGTAATATTTTAACTTTCAAACACTTTTAAATTCCCATTTAAAATATATTGCTCCATTTCAACTGCATATATTTATCATTGTACACTGTGTCCCAATTTGCTTGTAATAGCAGGATATCTCTGTAATTTGTAAAATTTGTGAACCTGTGCAATTTATCATATAAGGTGAATACGGAAATTTTCACTTTCCAACGGTACTGTTGTATCTAACACAAATGTAAGCTAGAAAAAGAGTAAAAAATGTTAGACAAATATTTTTATGTAGACCCTAGTGATGTATTCTGAAAAAAAAAGCTAATCACCGTTTAACTCTTTGGTGGGCACTGAGAATTATAATTTATAAATTACGAATTTACTACTGACAAAACAATATTTTGTAATCGAGCATGATACTGCTATCTATGTGTATACACAAATGGTTTCGGAACCAACCAAAATACCAGACACCCCTAACCATACACCACATCTCCTGGACATATTCCTTATAACTAACCCACTTGTCTATAAAACAAGAGTCCTTTCCCCACTTGGTCAATCAGGCCACTGCCTAATCGAAATAACTTACTCTGTGCCTAATCCCACTGTTACTCTAAAAGCAGATAGAACTATGTGGTGTTTTAAATCAGCTAACTGCAGAGAACTGCGAGATTTCTTTGCAATCTTCCCCTGGCATGAGTAATGAGTACTGCTTTATACAGTCCTCTTCAAACGTTACTCTTCCAATAACTGACGTTATCTTGATGGGTACGGAAAAAGAAAGAAAAATATATTTGAAGAACGAAAATGAAAAGAATTAGTCTCATATCCTTTGGACAGTCGTAAATTTAGTACATCTTCCTTTCCTTCCATGACGTCTCGCGACGGAGCTATAGTAGCTGATACTGCTGACAAATCCAAGCTCTTTGTCGGTTACTTGCATCAACTTCATTTCTCAATGACTCTGGTAAAATTGTGCCGTCGCCCAAGTCTACAACATACGCTATGAAACCAATCCACTTTCGAGACAAGCTCGTAGGATCAATTATCAATAAACTTGACTCAAACAGGGCGACTGGCCCTGTTTGATATATCGTCCTTAAAAAATGCTACCCCGAGCTGGTACCTGTATTGTCCAAACTTTTTTCGATCTCCATGTCATCTGAAGAGTTTCCCGCATCGTGGAATTTGGCAAATGTCCAACCTATTTCTAAAAAGAGGGACAAAGCCGATCCCTCAAGCTATCGACCAACAGCTATCATTTCCATTGTATCGAAAATCATGGAGAATGTCATCAATCACCAAATACTTTCATTCCTCGAGTCCAATAAACTCTTAAAGGACCACCAGTATGGGTTCAGGCATAGTCGTTCAATGCGTGATCTTCTTTCATATGTCACCCAACTTTGGAATAACACATTAGAGAGATCCGATGAAACAGTCGTAGTAGATATTTCTAAGGCTCTTTACCAGGTTTGGCACAAGTGCCACCTGCCAAGCTCACCTCGTTCGGCTTATCCAATACGCTCACCAATTGGATCTCCAGCTTTCTTGACAAGACATATACGCGTTGTCGTCGATAGCTTATTCTCGAAAGAAACTACTCCAAGGATCAGTCTCACACTTTTCCTCCTATAAATAAATGACCTCATTTCCTCAACAACTAACCCGATCCATTGATTTGCAGAAAATAAGTCTAGTTAGGACGTTAAAGTGAAAATTGCAGCCTCAATCAACAGCGACATAAAACGTATCCTTGAATGGGGAAGGAATAATGTACTCACGTTCAACGCCGACAAAACCCAGTGTTACCTTGTGTCCGCCAAGAAAGACCGATCATTTCCTGCTGTAAATATAAATGGCTCAGATCTCAAGTTTTCAAACTCTTATTTTAATGTTAGAATGTCGCTATCACCGAACATTTCATGGGTTGACCACCTTTTGTCAGCCTGCAAAACAGCTATCCGTAAACTAGAATTTCTATACAGATCTAAACGGTAATTCACATCGCAACAACTCCTTTTACTGAATAAGGCTCAAATTCCACCTCATCTGGAATAAAATTCCTACCTCTGGGTCCATGTTCCCCAATACGCCCTTAATATGTTAAACCCCACCCAAAAAAGAGCTATACGGCTTATAAATGACCTACCTCTGACTTCTGACCTACAGTCTCCTGAGCATAGAAGAATAGTTTCGGTTCTTTCCTTGTTCTATCGCTATTACGATGGCAAGTGTACCTCCGATATACACTCCTTAATACCTTCAGGTCATCTTCGCTAGAAACACTTAGTTTGCCCATTCACACCATAGTTACGCACTCAAAATTCCATCTTGCCACACTAAACGGGCGCAATTTAGATTTTTCCACACGGCCACCAAATCGTGGAATGCACTACCCAGTTCCTGTTTTCCTCCAAGCTTTGATTCAAGTAAACTTAAGGTAGGCGTTCATAAACATTTCTCGGCAGTCTAACAATATCCATAACCTCTCCCAGGGTTACTCATTGCTTTAGCACGTTAGGCAAATCTTAGCCTGTTCAAGAATACTATTAGTGAAAAATATATTAGCAGAAACATAATCAAGACATTGATTTTGATGTGAAAAGGTCTCTGTCTTGAAATTGAGCACTAAAATAAAGAAATAACGCGAAATGTGATTTTTAGAGTTGTCCTGCTTCGTCTGAAAGAAAAGTTAAGATCTAAGATGTTTTGTGATTTTATATATGTTCTTACTCGATATTTCGATACATATATTTTTATGTTTTTTGATTAATTTTTTCCAATTTTGGAACCTTTTCACGTGCTGCTTCTGCCCTTGCAGTGTAGCTTTACATTGGAACTATTCTTACCATTACCCAATCTGTATGTTACCTAAGGTGTTTATGTAGTACTCGTTTGGGGTAGATAGTTGTTTGTGTTGCCTTACAGATGGATGAAATATAGAATCTTGACAATCCAAAACATGTCGAGGCAGCACTAGATTATACACAGTTTCACAGAAAATGAAACTGATTCGGAAGCTGAGGGAGACCAGGATACGTTTTATGAATATAATGAATTATGTCAGAATGACTCGAACACCTCATTAGTACACGCCAATTAAGTCCACAAGTTTCACTTCCGAGTCCCGCACTGTACTGAAAATGAACAGTTGCCATATATAAGAGTTGAAACTTTCACCATCCGACATAATTAAATAGCACTATTTTGGGAAAAATGGTGTGCATATTTATTATTAATCGCAAGCTTGGTACATGGCAGAAGCGAGGGTTCATTTCTAAGAACGCTGTTTGTACTGTAACTAACATTGACACAGGAAAAGTTTTAGATGCGGAGGTTTTAACAAAGTACTGTAGTGGTTGTGAAGCTATAAAGCATAAAGCAGAAAAAATTCAATAGATCAACAATTTTGTGTAAAAAATAATGAAGGGAACAGTGGAGGTATGGAAACTGTAGCTGCCGTAGCTGTTTGTTAAAGGTCCGTAGCTACGAGAGGTGTTCGTTACTTGAAATTCCTTGGTGATGAAGACTCTAGTGCTTTTAGTACGGTTTGTGATAGTAAGCCATATGGTGACACACTGGTACAAACATTGGAGTTTATAGGGCGTGTGAAAGAAATGATGAGTTGTCGATTGCGTAAGCTAAAACGAAGACGTGGAATAACCCCTTGTGAGATGGTAAATCTATAAAAGGAGCCGGCAGGCTAACAGGCACGATTATTGACAGGCTTCAAGATTACTATGGCAATGCAGTCAAAGAAAATTCAGACAACCTAGACAAAAGCTGTGTGGGCCATCTTTTTTCACAAGCTTTCAACTGACACATCGGCTATGTCCGCCGCCCCCGGATACTTGGTGTAAGTTCCGGAAAGCTCAATTTGAGAACACGCCTTATAGCAATAACTCCATTCCTAAAGCCATAACGGAAGCTTTAAAACCAACATTTTCTGCTCTAGCCCACCCTGACCTCTTGAGAAAATGCCTTCATTGCAAGACTCAAAATGTTAATGAGTCATTTAACAACGTTATATGATCAAGGGTACCCAAATATGTATTTGTTGGAAAAAAACTCTAGAACTAGGAGTATTTGATGCTTTAATCACCTTCAATGATGGTAACTGTGGGAAAATTTCTTAAAGTTCTTAAAGAGCTAGGCTCCAAGATTGTGGTGCACACACTCTGAAAACACTGAAAGCAGCGGAGAAGGCACGTTTGCGGAAAGCGGAACGAGCAACGCAGGAAGCTACCAAGGAAGCAAGACTCATGAGGAGAAGAAAAAGAATAGCACAAGAACAAGGGAATCATACAGATTGAGTCCCAGGTGGATTTTAAATATAAAATAGAATGTTTGTTTTACATTTTAATTCATTTCCCAAAAACTTTTTTTTTATATTTATATATCTTTTTCTCAAAAACTGTGTGGGATATAGTTGATTTTTTTTTATAAGAACCTGTATGTGTTTACTACCTTATGTACAAAAACTAAGAAGCTATTTTCAAAATTCCAAGAATAGAAAAATAATTTGAGTGTAAATATCATCAAAGAAAGGAAATTTAAAAAAAAGTATAACTTTTCATTTTTTAATTCCAATTAATAATTTTTGTGCAGGAGTTCACTGTATTCTAGTAATAATACATACAAAATCTTAGCACTCTATCTCTCTTGGCATTTGAAAAAAGGGAACATGAATATCAGTAATTTAACGTGCGTAGTATAGGGACCTTCGCCTCCCCTTAATGCTACTTTCAGTTTCACCAATGTAGACTTTACCACAAGAACATGGTAATTCGTAAGTACCACATGTATGTAATAGTGTTTGGTCTTTAGCAGAATTCAGAAGATTTCAAATTTTTATCACTGCTTTTGTAAGCTTCTTGTATTATGCTTTTGTAGTATTTTACCAATTTTATTAGTTGTGTTTGCAAGGAAAGGTAAAATGGCAAACTTATTTGAAGTTGTAAGATAATAACTAGAAGGATTTGGAATTTAAGGTAACATGTAAATCTTATGATTTATTTCAAGGTCAAGTGAGTTTTCTGTTATGCCAGAACGCGTCACGTCTCACGACGTTTGTAAGCATCTTTTGGCAATTTAAATTTTAGTCACTCGCTCCTCTGGTGGTGAAATCAAGCTTTGGAGCTCTTTCAGGTCAAACTTTAATGCGAGATTTAAAATGTTGGACCTGGTCAAGGTCAAAGCTAAAATAGAAGTTTCAAGGTAGATCATAAATCAAAAATAGTTTTGAAGGTCAAAGGTTATTGACTTACGGTGGTGTCATATTTCTTAGCAATATAAGGTCAAGGTAAAGCTAAATAAGTTCAAATAATCATAAATCTAAAATAGTTTTCAAGGTCAAAGGTTATTGACTTACGGTGGTGTCATATTTCTTAGAAATATAAAAAGGTCAAGGTGAAAAGCTAAAAATAGAAATTGCAAGGTAATCATCCGTTGGTGATTTGTACCGCGGTTGAAATGACCTTTAATTCGTTGTTTGTTTATTGTAGTCATTATTTATGAAGACTTTTTCAAGATGGTTTAATACATGTAGTTTATCTGGATGACAAATCTTTGTGGCACGGTTGTATAAAGTTCGTATCGTACTAAACTGTTGTGTTGGATGATGGTGTGATGAAGCATTAATATATATGAGTTGGTTTACGTTATACGGAATGTGTTAGGATTACATATGGTTTTCTGTCAATTAGAACAAGGAATGGAAGACAATCATCTCTTTTTCTTCTATTGTAAATTTAATGTTTGTATGTTGATTGTTGAAGGGTTAGGAACACCATTGATTCTTCTTCCCCAAAAGGCCAGGCAGCATAAAGATCATCAACATATCTAAACCAGAGGTTTAGGTATTAGGTGTATTATTTAGAGCATGTTTTTCGAAATGTTCCATAAAATAATTTGCAATCGATGGTCAAATTGGAAATCTCATAGCCACTCCATCTAACTGTTGATAATACTCGCCATTAAATAAGAAGAATTTTGTAGTTAGACAATGTTCAAGAATATGATCTCATTGTGGTTTAAATGTCGTTTTAATAGATTGCACAGTATGAATTATGCATATTGTAATTTATTTAAGCCTAATTTCGTATTAAATTATATAAATGATTTCTTAAATGGATACGGATGACTTTAAAATTAAAGTGACAATTGATTCATCTAATGCTTTAGATAATTTAAAAAATTTTCGAAGTTCTATATACTTTTTGGTTAATGTTCCGCAAGATCCAAAGGGTAGTTCATAAATTATAATATTATTTTAGAAAATTTCTTTTTATAAAAGGGAGTTGTTGGTTAATATATTAATTTTTTTCTTTATCTATATCATCTGGCTGGTTTAGATCTTTTTCAAACCTAATGGTCGGGTCAATTATATAACCTGTACTTGTATTTCTATCAATGCCTATGGTGTCAATACTTCTTAAAGTCGCAATATCTGATAAGGCAACAACCTCTTCTTGCACGTCAAAATGTTTCTTCTTAAGCAATCTGCTATTACGGAAATGAAAATATTTTCTGCTATGCTATTTATAATACAACCAGGCATATGTCTAAAACTCTAATTTATTCTAACTTAAGTTCTAATTTGCCTGTCAATAAGTTTTTCAAATTATTCTTCTAATAAGTTAACATACGGTTATTGGTCTCCAATTGTTTAAATCCTTCACATCTCCTTTTTTAAATGTTAATATAGTCATGGCTGTCTTAAACGATTTAGGTACAAAGTTGTTTTTGGTCATTATTGTGCCGATTTTTGCTATTATTGACATAATTTTTGGGTTATTTTTTATAGATCTCATTATAACTTTATCTGGACCGGGGGAAGAATCTATTTTTATACACTTCACCACCCATTTAATACCTTCAGACGAAATTTTAGCTGTGTAGTTACTCTCAACCTCTAATTTTAGTAGTTTAGAATCTTATTCTAATTTACAACAATTATTTTCATCTCGAATTAAGACTTGAAATGGTATATTACATAATAAGGGTGGTAAGTAGCCTATTACGTACGAGTGCGTATTACCACCCGAGTTGTGTACTATTATTTTTCTACTACTATAGCGTATAATAACAGTGATGTATGGGTAATAAGTAATTACCACCCATTAAGATTCTTGTGTCCTTTGAACGTTTTGTACACGTACCAAATATTGTAATGAACAATCCTAAAAAAATAAATTATTATATAAATGTATTATAGGATTGTATGGCTTATTTCAATTATCAGGTTAAAATAAATAGAACTAGTTGACGCCACTGGTTTTATTAGTTATCTTGAAATTAAACAAATTAACCTAACTTTTTGTATGTTTAACAATAGAATGAAATTTTATCTTATTAACAGAAGTTATTGCTCTAAAGTAATGATAATGTTAATTTAATACAAACTATTATTTAAAGGTGATATATAATATATATATATATATATATATATATATATATATATATATATATATATATATATTGTATTTGAAACTTGAAATTTATTGAAAAATGTTTCAGTTTATAGTAATGCACTATTTAACACTGAAGTAAATGGCTTAGATCTTAGACTAGGGCTTTAGATACATATAAAGTTACAGAACCAATGTATAATGAATAACATTGTAAGTAATTAATGCACCAAAAGTAGATAGATACTTATTTTCAAAATAACTAAAGTCATAAGCTGTATTATATTGTTCAATATCTGGTTGAAACTTTATACATAAACATTGGTGCAACATATTGCTAGATTAAATCATTTCCAAAGTTATTATCTAATAACTTCTTTAGGTACTAAATAAACATGCCTTCAACTGCAACTGAAAGCTTATAATGGATTATTAAATATAATAAATTTCTCTTTTATATTATATAATTGGGAAATTGTACAAACTATCATTATTTCCCTAAAATATCAATATACTAAATGTAGAATGTATCAAATCTTTCGCACCATGCATAACTGGTATTTACGATGTTATTTCTTATGCCCTTCACTTTTCTAAAATGAAAATTAGGATGTAGTGGAGAGTGACAATATGTTCTTATATGGTGTTTAAAAGTTTCTTTAAACAACAATATCAATACATGTTTACCTAAATTTACATTTTAAAACCCCCAAAAAGTTGAGGTGGATGTTAGGTTAACTTAACTTAACCTTCACGCAATTGCCTTGCGGGTGGGCAAAACAATCCCGGCTTCTTATTTATTTCTCGTTTATAATCTTTCTCCATGCTTTCCTATCTCCGCATACCTCCCTAGCTTCCGCAAGATTCATACATTGTCTCTGACATGCCCTTTTATTTTTAAAACTCTTATCTTTCTTTCCTTTATCATACATTCTACTACATTTGGCCAAGTTTTAGTGGCCTACTAGTCGCGGCCTTACCTCTAACCTCACCCACATATATTTGCTTCGTTAATCTTGCGTTGTTCATTCTCTAAATGTTATCAAACCAACGTAATGTACTACTTTTATGTCTATCCATCATCGTCTTATCCTCGACACACTCCGTCAGTATGCACTCATTATTTATCTTGTCCCTTCTCGTTTTACCACTTGCGCTTCTCAGGAATCTCATACCCACGACATTTATCTTTCTTTCGTGCTTTTTTTTAACATACCCATGTCTCATTTCCATACAGTACTGACGGGACAAATACGCCATTGTAGATTGCTCATTTCGTAGCTAGGCTCATGCTTTCGTTTCTCATTATCGTCCAGATACATCCAATCACTTTCCTTCCAGCATTGATCTTTTATCCAATCTCGCCCTCCATTGTGCCATCTGCAGTAAACATTCTACCCAGATACACCACTTCGTCCACTTGCTCCACAATTTCATCTAGCAGAGTAAATACTCTACTCTCCTTTCCATCTTCCCTATTGAACACCAAAATCTTAGTTTTGTTCATGTTTACCTTTAGGTCCATGCTCTCACAGACTGTATCGAACTTCATCAGAGCAGTTTGTAGCTCATCCGCACTGTCACTTAATAAGACTCTATCATCTGCATACACCAGAACTCGTAAATTTACGTCACCTATCATTACACCATTTGTATCGGTACGTGCTTGTCTAACACATTTATCCATGTATACGTTGAACAACCACGATGACAGTACAGCCTTGTCGCACTCTTGCTCAATATTAAAGTATTCACTCACACCTCCTCTCACCCAAACATATGCTCGGCGATCGTTGTATACTGCCCTTATTCCGCGTACTAGACCTTTGTTTACGCCATATTCATTTAATATTTTACATCGCTTCTCCCTATTCACTCACTACAAACGCACAGTGCAGCTTGCATTTTACACTTAAACACTTTTCGATCACCTGCTGGAGAGCGACCATCTGATAGACACATCCTCTCCCTGGGATGAAGCCACCCTGCACATCCCAAATCTTAGTATGTTTAGTTTGTCGTACTCTATCAATCAGTATTCTTCCAAATACTTTACCAGCCACGCTGAGCAAACTTATTCCTCTGTTCTTGCAATAATTCTTGTTCCCTTACCCTTATACGGTGGTACAATGATCGCGCTCTTCCTATCCCTCGTCACTTTTCCGCCCTTAAGGGATACATTGAATAGTTCACACAATTTTAGTACTTTAGTATTTCACCAGTGATTTCATTTACGCGTGCTCCTTTACCGTTTTTCAACCTCCCTATCGTTTTCTCTACCTCATTTACCCACTATCCTTCTCGGTTTCATTCACCATTCCTTCAACATTGTCTAGCTTATCCATCTACTTTCAACGTCAGTGTCTTTTATTTGTTCGTTCCACATTGTTTCATTCACATTCAGCTCTTTAATCACAGCATCTGCGGATTTCATTCTCGCACCATTATCCTCTAGTTTGTCTACCCTAATTCTGGACGTTCGTACTACTTTTGTTTTCTTCCTCCAGACACACTGTTGCCCTAAACACACTCTCCATACAACCAAAAGTGGTCCAATCCACATCCCGATACGCGCATTACTTTTGTGTTTCACCAGGTTTCGTCATCATACACTCTCAAACCTATCATACTTTTAGATTCACCTGTTTTCCATGTATACATATGCACATTTTTATGTTTAAACCACGTATTAGATACAAACAGGCTTCTCTCCGCACGGATATTCACCAGGCGTTCACCATTCTCATTGACTCTTTGGTTTCCGAACTTTTCTAGAACGCATTCAGTACATTTTTTTCTGTACACCCACCCATCCGTTAAAATCTCCCATTATCATTACTCTTTCGTTTCGCTTACATACGTTCAACAAGTTCTCTACTTCATTCCAGAAGCTCTCACACTCTTGGTTTCTTTCTCCATTCACCGGTGCATAGCAAGCAATAAGAAAAAATATTCCAATCTCAGCTTTCATTCTAACCCACATTACACGGGGAGATACCAATTCGTACTGTTTAACACATCTTTTCGCTCTTTTACTTACAAGTAACCCTGTTATTCCCCACCGAATTTAATTGCCTACGTTTGGGATTAATCAATTACATTTGAGATCAAACAATTGGATACTGATGCGATCCAGTTTTTTATTTTTATCATTTAATCTAATTAAACAACTTCCGTGGCAATGCTTACGTTTGGATTTTTTATAGAAAGGGGTTCGTTACAAAGATGAAACACATCTGGTATTTTTCCTACAGTTACAGATACATATCTGTGATTTTTTCTTACCTAGTGCTACCGTGGGATAAAATAAGTTATTTTATTAGTTCTCTATAATTCTTTGTCATTGCAAGAATATTTACCTGTTTGCATTCAAGACAAAAGGGTGGAATTTGCGCTTTAAGTGTACTTTACACTTTTATGAGTTTTAATAATAACATTTGGTATGGGTTGAAAAGAGCCGTAAATATTATTTTTGTATTAAGTTGTACATTTTTTGTTTTTTTTTAATCACATCCGGCATGTCTTGAATTTTTTTTTCTACTGTTACAAACACATATTTATGTTTTTTTGCATACCCCGTGCTCCCCGTGCTACTGTGGGATAGAGAATGGGACTTCATTTGTTCTCAATTTTTTTTTGTTATTGCGAAATGTTTACGTGTTTGCGTATTTTTCCTTTTGGTTAACATTACAGTATAATCAGGTTTAACACTCGTTAAAAGGAACCGCATTTTTTTCTCTCAACCATTTCACACGTACTACAATTCTACTGGTTCGATTATCATTTGTTTATTATTAATTCAAATTTAGAACGTGATTTAGTGATTATTGTAATTATAAAAATGTGCTTATTTGAGTTAAAACCTAGACAAAAGCAGTGGTGTTTGTACTTAACGTTTACCTTATGATTGTATGAGTTTTTGAGTACCTCGAATGGGTTGGAACGGAACCGTAATTTTCTAGGATTTGCATTGAAATGCCATAATCATGTTTTCGCGCCTTTTTTTTTATTTGTGTATCTATAGAGTCATTATTATTTTATATAGAGTTATTTTTTTACGCGCATATGTTTTACTAACTGCAGGTGGTCGGAGGACACCTAAAACACGTCCGTTCACTTGTTTATGGAACAAATCTGCTTGAACTACCAATTAAGTGCTGTTACTACTACCAATAGACTATATATGAGCTCTGTACTTTAAAACCACATTAATAAGTGCATCCATTTTATGAAATAATCATCACAATGTAATAGTAATATGTAATAATGTTTTGACATTGGACTTCCTACCAAACAGTACAATGAGGTTAACTCAGTTAAGCTAAACTATTTCAGGGTTACCAAATTAATAATTTTTTCTGGTCCTTTAACTGTTATGTAATATATATATATATATATATATATATATATATATATATATATATATATATATATATATATATAGATTTGAAAACTATACCTTATGGTCTCCAAAATACATATATAATATACCGTAAAGTCTCTTATATAACGTGACGGTCTCCGCCTCCGGAGACCATAACGAACCCAACCTGAAAATTGTATGAGGTATTCGGGATAGCTTCTAGAGCCCAAAAATGCAAAAAAAGCGGAGAGACTGACGACCCCCATGTACAATTTTATATATGGGTTTAGTCCGCGACATCGCCGCAGGCGCTGGCTTCGCTTTTTCGAAATGCACTTTAGAATCCTTATGGTCTCCGGCATATATGATGGTGTTGCACATATAAAACACGAACGTTGGAGTCTCCGAGACTTGACAACGCTGCTCTATCATGTGTTGTGCCAGATGCCGAACAAAGCGGCTTTTGTATTATCTGACCTTCTCTTCGGCGTTAATTTCTTTGCTACGGATTTTCGTCGTTTTTATGGTGTGCATAAGCATTTTTGTTATTCACTGTCAGTTCAGTTCCGTCAAGATTTGCTTGATTGAAAAAAGTATCTATTTTCCCGTAGTCAAAGTTTAAACAATCAACAACGCGACGCTTTGCTCCCGTTTTCTCGGGATACAAGTTGGTTGTTGTATACCACAATGCAAAAGATATATTTTCTTAAAGTGAAAATATACTAGTATTAAAATAGTAATAAATAAAATAATTTTTGTTTACAATTTATTATTATCGAAGTAAACCTACATTATGTGCGTATAATAATTATAACTATATTTTATATTATTTATATAACATACTTTATTATAAATTTTACATGGTACTTACCCAGTTTCGAACCTATGACCTAAGGATTGCGGACCGATCGCCTTTACTGCTGGAACCACGTAGGCCACTTACCCTGACTGAATATTAGGTTGAAGACTTGATACAATTGCAAAAAATGTGTTGTAGATGAAAGAATTATAGATATAAAATATTTCTCGATTTCATTTAGCGATGTGATTGACAACTATTGCAAGAAGTATTAACATACTTTATTCGTAGTTTTTGCTGATACTACCTAAGACAAAACAACTTTTCATGACCAAAATAATTCAATGTTAATGATCACCCGTTGCGGTGGCATAAATTACTTAATATAGGTAAGGGTTTGGTTTGGAATCAAAGCGGCAACAAAAAATATAATGAACAAACTTTTTTATTTATTTATTATATAACAAATCAAATACTCACAACAATCAATTGCACAAATTTACAGGAAATTGCATCCAGTACATTGCTAAATCGCCCAAAAACAACACTTAACAGTTATTTCCAAAAGCAAATAATAAACAAAGCATCTTAAATAAGATATTGAAGCAGATTTCCTGCATTATTACAGTTCATCTGCCAATCAAACCGGCGACGTCGCGGCTCGAACCTATATCTACATAGGAGGGAAAGGAAAAGTCAACGTATTTCATTCTTTCCCCAAGGGGGAGGGCGGGCTGTTCGAGCTTCCCGAGCTCCTTCAGCCACAATTCTGGATTCCCAGCATACATACATACATTACGTATATATGCATGGTGGGATTAAGGATAGGTGTGGTCAGGATAGGATCGGAAGGAACGGAGTTAAGGTTCTGAGGGGGAAAGTACTACCACAGCATTCGCCTAAGTAGCCGAACATGGTGTGCATATACGCAGTGATCATGCTGCTACATGTGTATGAGGAAAACCCCCTGAAAAAACGGGAATCGAACCCATTACTTCCCGAATGCTAAGCAGATCGTGTCACCACTACACTACCAGCTCGGTTCTACGTAGGAGTAGAAACACCGTGCTCCCGGCTCCTTTCGGTTAGCCAATGTTTCCCGCCGATATCCTCGTCCACGTCTTTCGGCTCGATTCTTTAGTGCAGTCAGTGAGCTTTCGGCGATCTACTTGTGCATATATAGTTCGCTTAGTGGTTGCTGTAATTATGAATAGAACGGCAAGAATTTTAGCCCGTGCTCTCCAAGTCTGTAATGCATCAACTGAATCGATTGCAGGTAAGTGTTATAGTAAATTTAAACCACAAGTGTGCATAAAATAGTATATCTGAGCACTGGCGGCTTGTGTAGTATACACTACAGCTGGAAAATATTAGATTATATTGCCACGTGCGTTGCCAAATGCGTATTTGTGTGCGAGTGTGTGTGTGTGTGTGTGAGTGTGTGTGTGTGTGTGTGTGTGTTGTGTTTGTGTTTGTGTTTGTGTTGTGTTGTTGTGTGTGTGTGTGTGTGTGTGTGTGTGTGTGTGTGTGTGTGTGTGTGTGTGTGTGTGTGTGTGTGTGTGTGTGTGTGTGTGTGTGTGTGTGTCTGTGTGTGCGTGTCTGTGTGTGCGTGTCTGTGTGTGTGTGTGTGTGTGTGTGTGTGTGTGTGTGTTGTGTGTGTGTGTGTGTGTGTGTGTGTGTGTGTGTGTGTGTGTGTGTGTGTGTGTGTGTGTGTGTGTGTGTGTGTGTGTGTCTGTGTGTGTGTGTGCTGTGTGTGTGTGTGTGCTCTGTGTGTGTTGTGTGTGTGTGTGTGTTGTGTGTGTGTTGTGTGTGTGTGTGTGTGTGTGTGTGTGTGTGTGTGTGTGTGTGTGTGTGTGTGTGTGTGTGTCTGTGTGTGTGTGTCTGTGTGTGTGTGTGTGTTGTGTGTGTGTGTGTGTGTGTGTGTGTGTGTGTGTGTGTGTGTGTGTGTGTGTGTGTGTGTGTGTGTGTGTGTGTGTGTGTGTGTGTGTGTGTTTGTGTGTGTGTGTCTGTGTGTGTGTCTGTGTGTGTGTGTGTGTGTGTGTGTATGTGTCTGTGTGTGTGTGTGTGTGTATGTGTCTGTGTGTGTGTGTGTCTGTGTGTGTGTGTGTGTGTGTGTGTTGTGTGTGTGTGTGTGTGTTGTGTGTGTGTGTGTGTGTGTGTTGTGTGTGTCGTGTGTGTGTGTGTGTGTGTGTTGTGTGTGTGTGTGTGTGTGTGTTGTGTGTGTGTGTGTGTGTGTGTGTGTGTTGTGTGTGTGTGTGTGTGTCTGTGTGTGTGTGTGTGTGTGTGTGTGTGTGTGTCTGTGTGTGTGTGTGTCGTGTGTCGTGTGTGTGTGTGTGTGTGTGTGTGTGTGTGTGTGTGTGTGTGTGTGTGTGTGTGTGTGTGTGTGTGTGTGTGTGTGTGTTTTGTGTGTGTGTGTGTGTGTGTGTCTGTGTGTGTGTGTGTGTGTGTGTGTGTGTGTGTGTGTGTGTGTGTGTGTGTTTGTGTCTGTGTGTGTGCCTGTGTGTGTTTGTGTGTGTATGTGTGTGTGTGGTGTGTGTGGGGTGTGTGTGTGTATGTGTGTATGTGTGTGTGTGTGTGTGCGTGCGTGCGCGCGTGTGCGCAAGCGTGCGTGCGTGCGTCCGAATCAGAATATGTGCCAGACACATCACGTTGAACGAACACCTCCGGTTTGTCGGTTGTCGTTGTTGTGTTTCAAGTGGTGATTTTTCCTTTTAGTTAATGTGTCGGATGAAAATTTACTGCATAATGCCACCAGGACCGGACAGTAATCATATCAACTAAGCAAGCATTATTAAGATCGTTTTTTGTATGCACAAAATAAAGCATACATTGAAAATGTGTCAATTCTACTTGTATGCTCAGATCACTCGAGGTATAATCAGTTGATATGCAGTACAACACACGACTTACCACTTTTTCGAACGGCGCTCTAGTTATTAAGAAGAATGCAAAATACTTTTCGGTCCTATTTGGATAGGATATATGAGATTTGGTGTGAATAAAAAGTCGCACCGTTCTAATCCGGCATTTGACCGAGCTGATAGTGTAGTGGTGACACGATCTGCTTAGCATTCGGGAGGTAATGTGTCGATTCGTTACCGCCTACCTTGTATGAGGTTTTTCAGGAGTTTTCCATACACATGTAGCGGCATGGTCACTGCGTATATGCACACCATGTGCGGCTACTTAGACGAATGCTGGGTAGTACTTTCCTCAGAACCCTAACTGTTCCTTCCGATCCTATCCTGACCACACTTTAATCTCACCATGCATATATACGTAATGTATATATGTATGCGAATCCATGATTTGGCTGAAGGATATATGAGATTTTGGGTGAATAAAAGTTGACTTTTCCTTTTCCTTTTCCGACATTTGAATTTTTTGAAACACAGGTTTATCCGTGAAATTTCGTCGATTAATGCAAACCTAAATACAGTGAACATCGTCATATTTGAATTAGGAATAAATCAATGCCTGTAATTTGTAAGATTTTTGTCGTTAATGTTATTAAAAATGTACCCCAAACATACTAAAATTTTACAGATTTTTAGTTATTGGGGAAATAATATTTTAATATTAATAGTATATTATGTTATTAGGAGTAAAAGTGATACTTTATGTGGTGAAGCTGAATGTTTATTTTGCCGAACGAAGTGAGGCAAATAATTCAGCTGAGCTACATAAAGTCACTTTTACTCCGAATAACAGATACTTTTTTATCCGCAAACGTAAAAATAATTGGTAAAGATCGAAAAGAAAGATCAAACATAATTAGCAGGTAAAAGAATAAGATAATCAGGACGCTTTGCAAGTAATGAAACCATAACAACATGCATTTAATAAGCACATTTGGTAAAAATAAAAATGCCTAGGCACAAAAGTACAACTTTTGCTCCTTGTCTGAAAATTAAAACTTTTACCTTTGATATTGAGTCATAAAAGTGTCACTTTTGTGACGTTTGCGGATAAAATATATATTTTTGAATTTTACATAATCACGGGCATAGCATCAATACTCTACCACATTTTAATAAAAACGTCATTCAGTTTTTATTCTCAATAAAGTCACAAAAATGCACGAGATATTATACATTTTGACCAATTTTTGAAAAGCTACATGATGTCTTAATCAAGCAAGATATAAACGAAATCGCATTAACTATTCTTACTATGTCGAGTTACCGAGCTAGCCTTTGTAAAAGTACCTATTTTGTTACAGGTGAGCTGTATATAAAGATAAGTTTGTTGACTTGCGCCCGTTGTCAGCAATACCTTTCACTTCATATTTTTCAGCAGCGAGTGTGTTAACTCCATGAGCATGAAATATGTCTTTTGTTTCGACTGGTGTGCATAGCTTTACACACAAACACACATATCAAAATAATTTATGCAAGTTATTTTAAAAATGATGCTTTTTGAGACCCTCACACCTACAACAAGACTTTCGTTTGTGTGTAGTTTACTGCACTGCTTATCATATGAGAATATAACTCATTAAATTATTATTAACCAATCAAAATTCACCAATTCCTTAGCGACGTAGTTATCACAGCGGTAATAATTTCTATGGCCGTATTTACACTCGTTGCTAGGGCGGCCCCAGTCAGATGGCACTTGCCGCTCGTCAGTGTCAGAAGATAGTTCTCTTTTGGTTCCAAGAAAATGATAAATTGTCAGTTGAAAATTTTTAGTTTTTAACTTATTATTCGCGTTTGACTAACCAACACATTCTTTCATAATTTCTCAAAAAATTTAATTGAATGCTGTCTTCACACTCATAGTGATAGGACATTTAATATATTTGTTTTTTAGATTACCCGCCGATCTATACCGGACTGCTAAAGTATCCAAATTGTTACTCTTGATCGAAAATGGCGTGCCCGTCGAACATAAAGGAAAATCCTTATCCCAAATCGACATAAATATAGAGTTAGAATCGAAATTGGAATATGTAGCCATGAAAGTTGCTGCCGTAGAAACTGCAAGTGTTCCAGTCGTTGAAGAAAATTTAAGCACGGGCAGTCAAACCATAGAACCCTTGAAAAATATGATTGACATTACCAAAGATACCGTTGTAATTGAAGACTCAAACACAGTTAAATTATTATAAGTTTTTGTTATGAACGAATAAGTTCAAAGAATTTACATCGGTTCTACATACATAAGTATGGCAGGTGTTCGAAAACAATCATGTAGGTATTAAAATATAACATCTTACAGTAATGGAGGAAATATTCCTGATAAGCAAACTCTGACTTACTATTACATTTTTAAAACGATACAATAAGTAAAATCTATCTATTACAAAACAATGACATGTCTTGCCTTCCTATCTGCTTGTTTTCAATTTTTTCACTATAGTGTTTGTATAGGCCTGACAGTGGCACTCTATTTGCCGCTGCATACCTACTGTTGACAAAACTAGATAGGTTTGTTATTAACTGCAACAGATCTACTGAACAATTTGCAAATTTTCCACTCTTTTACCTATCCGTTTAGTGTAAATAGCTGTTTCATTTGAGCATCAGTATAGGAAGTGTACCTACTAGGTATTTTGTCAGCTATAGCGCCTTTGAAATTTTAACATTGGTTAAGAATTAAGGAGTTATTTCTGAAATATGAAAAGGTAGTTGAAGGTAATAATAATTCATATTACACTTATTAAAACAATATCATAACCTTTAATTAACTACGTCTGAAAAAAGCAGGTAAAGGCAAAAGAAAAGTTATTCAAGTGCGTTAGTTCATATATATCTATTTGAAATTTTTAATAGAGTTATTGTTTTAAATATGTTTTGCATAGGAATATGTTCATTTTGCATTACGTCGCTGCTCACATTGGTAATTAAACAGTTTTCAGCCAAAGCAAAAATAAAAATTTTCTTAGATATAAATTGCATTCCTATTTGTGACTTCCATCCACAAATGTCGTCAATTATGATTATAATTAACTAAATTAATCCATTTTTGTTATCTGATAAAATAGAAATTTAATCCATTTATTGCTAAACTATGTTTATTCTTGTTTTCTGCTCTTTTTAGTTTATGCATTTTTTCCAATTTTTATTGTATCGCAAAATATAATTTTCACAAGAGTTTTAAACTGAATTCTTATTTTTTTCAAAAATTCAAAAAATGACATAAAAGCACATTTTAGTTAATGCTAACACATTTGCAAACATTAAAATACGTATATTAATCCTATCTGTTAAGCTTTGATAAATAACCATAGAAAGCAGAATGCCTCTATCCTAAATATTACGTTTTTATATGTTAGTGAAGGGCAAATTGTACCCCCGAGAATAAAGCCCATAAGTCAGACTGACGAAAGCAGTGAATAAAGAGCTCGCTTACAGAGCCAGCTGCAAATAATCAATAAATTATATAAAATCTTACACAACCGATTCTCTAAAGTCTCCGAAACAGCGGCAACAATGTAGGAGACCATGGCGTAACGGATTTATAGAAATATTCTCATATATACCGGAGACCATACCTACCGGCGCGTACAAAAAATTTTATATAAATAAAAATTTAGAATTATTTACCCCTCGATAGGAATTTAGAAACTACAGATTCCCCTTTACGCAAATATACCCTTAAAAGTGTAAGAAACCGTCCGGAAAGGTCGGAGACATTACCGCCCGCGTTTTATAACGGAGACCTTAATATACCATATATATATATATATATATATATATATATATATATATATATATATATATATATATATATATATATATATATATATATATATATATATATATATCATAACGTAACACTTAATTTTCATTACGTAACCGCATTACGTAATGGAGAATTTACACACATAATAGTTTCGTTATTCGTGTGCTACGTATGTAGGAGTAGAAAAAAGTCGTGGATGATGTTTAAGTCAACATTATATAATTTGTTTGTTCCTTTATGGTATATATTTTTGACAGGTTTTCTTCTTAGATTACAATAGTAATATTGAGTGAGGTAATACTGATATTGATGCCTTCTCCTTTCATGATTACTTTTTGAAGATTTTTCTGAGTTAGGTCTGTATTGAAACGTGTCAGTTGATCTTTAGAATCCCTTTCTTTTCCTAGCATCGTAGAAGAATGGATGTTTAGGTCCTGGTAGCAAATATATCAATTTTATCAAAAAATTCTGAAAAGCTTGTTCGTTAAATACTTCTTCTGATTGAAATAATTTAGTAAACCTTTCATACCATTCCACCACTTCGCTTTTAATATTAGTATCAGATTTTTCGTCGATAACGATAGACGAACTATTAGTTTTCTGTAAATCTCGCTATGGGCTTTCCTAATGTGTCTTAACACCTCTTTATTTTTTAAATTTTGTTTACAGTATGGGCAATTTTTTGAACGAATCGCTATTGGAGAAGTAAGATCTTCAGCTCGTGTAATAGTGTTTTTTAGTACTTTTACTTATAAATTTGATGACTCTTCTGTAACGGGCGATTCATCTGGTTAACACTCCAATATACAAGAGCGTTCTATTTTTTCTTTAACGTTTTAATATTAGCATCACTTTTAATTTTATTTTTTGACGCACCAATTCGTTGTAGTTCCAAATTTTATTTAATCCATTGGATTAGACAGCTTCCCATCTATCTTGTGTAGGGAAGTAAAGGTGTTTTAGATTCATTAGAGTACATGTTTTAGGATCATTCCTTAGGAAATAACGGTGACTTAAAGAGTTACCTTCAGAACTGGCACTGACAAATTTGATTCCTTTAACAGTTTCTTAGTTAATAATTTGAACTTGGTATTAGGATTGTATGGTAGTTTAGCGTAAGCAGAATCGTTTAGTAAACTATTAGCTTTGTTTATGTAGTCAGTTTTATCATTTAAAACAATTCGTTCTTTATCTGCTGGTACAATTATAATGTCTGTGTTGTTACGTAGTTCTTTTAAGGCTTGATAATCAGCATAAGTTAAATGCTTTTTTGGAAGTTGTACTCTACGTAGAATTCTTAGCTCTCTAATAACCTTGTTAATATTTGTCATTTTGATGTTCCCTTGTCAACATTTGTCACTTTCATATTACGCCTGACGAAGGACAGAGTATCTGTCTGAATGCTGGTGATTAATAATAAATATTCACATCATTTTTACCAAATAGTGTTATTTAATTACCAGATAATCAAATTGGGGCCGTTGCTCTAAGTCTACCTATAGATGACAGTTCTTCAGGTGAAACTGATTACTGGGACTGTAACACGGAATACTTTGGAGGACTAAATATTCAATTTTATAGTACCGCAGCACCAAAAACCACTTTCTCTAAAAAATGTAAAAAATTTATTTTTTTTTGCAAATTTTACCGATGAAATTGGCAGATCAAACTAACCTTTACGCATCGCAACCGCGAAAAACAAAACAGAACTGGCATAACTCAACCGTTGAGGAAATAAAAGCTTTGTTTGGTATGGTGATTCCGATGGATATTCATAAATTACCACGTGTGGTTAATTATTGGTTGAGCGATCAAAACTTAGAAGTTTCCTGTGTTGCGCAAGTAATGTCATCAAAATGAACCAAAAAGCTTATTGAAAACCTCCATATCAATGACAGCAGTACTGCGGTTAAGAAGGAAACGAGGTATACGATGAATTACATAAAGTCTGGCCACTGTTACACATTTTGCAAAGGACTGTTTTTGATCACGTAATCATTCCTCGAAGTTGTCTGTAGATAAATCTATGATTTAATTAAAACAGTACCTACAACAACAAAAAACCATCAAGTTCACATGTACGTTGGAAAATCAAAAAATAATGGTCCAGCACTTCTCGGTGAGGGTGTAGTGTTACAGCGTACAGGCGGAGTATAACACAAACATTGTTTTGTAGTATTCGACAATATACTAGGTATTCTTTGGTAAAAAGCTAACAGCCAGGAAAATATGAGCAGCTGGAAGGGTAAGAGCGAATGTGAAAGGTTTACCTACGATGATAAAAGAAAGTCAATCTCCTGAGCGGGGAGTTTATGTTTGAGAGAAAGGGATATGTAGCATGTATCCAGTAAATGAAGAACAATTCAGTCAATTTCCTGTCGTCGTGGTTCTCCCCTAAGGATCCGAATGGAAAAAATGGGAAAAAATTGCGTTTCGTATCCCCGGGTAGTCGCAGAGTATAGTAGAATTATGGATGGTGTTGACAGGTTCGACCGCTTGAGACAAGGTTATGAAATCGACAGGAAAAGCTTCAAGTGGTGGTTTCATATATTTCACAATTTGCTTGATATGGCTATAATAGACGCATACATTCTTATGAAAACCACTTAGCCTAGCCAGACGACTCATTGCAGGATATTCATCCAGATAATGCAGATATAAGCCAGTTTACTTCTTGGGGAATAAAAAAAGCGTAACTAATGAGGTGAGATTATTCAATGTTGGCCAACTTTGACCCAGCAGAGTTAAAAGTTACAGAAAATGCAGGTTGCAGCACACTCTTATACCTCTGCTTTAAAACATTCCATGGAAAATAAAAATAGTAGTTCCTCTTAAAATTAATCGTTATATTTTTATTAACCTTAAAAGGGCACTGAGAAGCTATCTCCCACATCTTTAAACAAAAACATGCTGAATTTTTTTCTGAATTCAAATTTAGGTTATAAAAATACATTTAATTTGGTACAATTTTTCATATTTACGTCATTACATAAACTTCTAATAAGCCTAATAAGGTTTAGTAGGCCGTGACAACATAAACCGTTTACAAGCAAAATGAGGCACTATGTTAGATTAAAACTGTTTATATTGACATTATCTTTACTTTATCTTAATAAACAGACAAAAGCGAGAGAAAATGATTTAACGGTTATATAAGTGTACAATGAAACCTAACCCAATATTTAAAAAAAAGCTTTAAATAATCTGTACAAAAAATTGGGATACAATGCTTATTCTTTGCTGATAATTAAGATTATATACAGCACTAGCCGTACCCGGCGCTCGTTGTTGCGTTATAAGGGCCCGGGGGGCGATGTCTTCGCGGGAGTATACGCAATAACTTCCCAAAGTTTAAATATTTTTTTAAAACCACCCAAATAAACCTTAAACTGAAAGATTAGGTGATCTAGCACGCCATCTCGCTGGGTAATGATTGGCAATCCAACGATTTTGAAAAGTTTCAAATAGAAACGGCATTATAGTATGAGCGTTGTGAGCTGGAGCACTGTCTTGCTGAAAGTATACATTGTTTAAAAATGCCGACGGTATGCCATCTATATATTCCCGTTATAACCTGTCAAAATATTTTTAAATATCTGCCTATTATCAAAATACCTTGATAAAACCAAATATAAAGCACAACTTGAATCTGCCTTGCTCTACGTGTTGATTTTTTGTGTACTAATGCGTATTATCATGTCTGTCACATATTCCACTACTATTTGTCAATGGTCCATCAGACCCTATAACTAACTTTATTATCAATGTTGGGGCCGAATTTTTTTAAAGATACCAATTACAATAAAAAGATTCCCCTTTCTGCACCTTCCGAATGCAGTTGTTAAACAATATTAACATTTTTTGACTTAAACTTATTTTTTTTTTAGTACTCGCTGTTTTTGTGTCTTGGATACCCTTATATCAGTTTGAATATTCCTGCAAGAATTCTATAAATTTAATTTAACACTTGCTAACACTGCAATCTCTCTATTTTCATGCCTTTTCTTTATTTATGAACTTAGTTCTGGGTTTTATGAGTTGTTTACAACTAATCAATTTAATTTAATTTATTACAAAAGAAATTTTTTTGCTTGCGGTCTCTGTGTGTACTTCATTAGCACTAGATTAGCTCTAACCGAGTAAAGTTTGAATTTTTAAATAGAGTACCTGTTTAAATAAAGATCAGATTCTCTACAACTATTGGCATGCTACATAACAAACCACCATGTCAGATTTTTATCATTATTTTCAAAGCTATTCATTGTATAATAATAATAATTTTTAAAATAAGAAAGACAAAGATATATAGATACACACGAAAGTGACAACTGCAGTGAAAGCGATAAACTATCATTTCGTTTCATTTTTAACCACTGAGTTTTATAGTCAACTAAAATTGTTTGTCTTACTATTTGGTTCTTTTACTTTTTACGAAATTTATTAAATTTGAATCTCTTATATGAAATTAAGTATTTCGTCATATTGGGACAGGTAAAGAAGTAATAAATTATCAAGCTTTGGGCAATGATGATTCAATAACCATCAATAAACCCCAGATTATTAGTCAATAAGTATAGTACATTTATGAATAAAAAACTAAAATAAAAAACAAAGAAAAGAAAAGCTATAATATGGAAATACAACAAAGTGCCCTTAAATTAGTTTTAAGTGCATACAAAATTATAAAATCTAGTTCCTGACAACAACGTTCGGAGTTAGAGGTAGACGTATCGATTGAAAAGTCGTTTTTACGACTTATCGGATAATATTGGTTTAAATGAATGTTTACTACTTCCTTGTGTAATAATGCATATAGTAATGTTATATAAGCGACATAACCTCTCAAGGTATGTTAATAATAAAGCAAGAAAGTATCCAATTGTTACTGAATCATAAAAACATAAAATGTTAGCATAATTAGGTACGTCTTTTAAAATTTATCGAAGATATTTCAACGGTCGGCTTTATACGAGTAATTAAAATTTAGAGCTTGTGTAGGTAGACATACCGTCTGTTTCTTTCTCAAACGTGAACATAGGAATGTAACATAGTATTAAACGTGTTTGCTGCCGCCACCTTATTTTAGATTAAAAGGAAACGGAATAGGCCACGTATTTCATTCTCTACCCAAGGGGTAGGCAGACTGCTCGAGCTTTCCATACATACATTACGTACATATGCATGGTGGGATTAAGGATGGGTGTGGGCAGGATAGGATCGGAAGGAGCGGAGTTATTGTTCTGAGGGGGGAAATAGTACCCCAGCATTCGCCTAAGTAGCCGCCTATGATATGCATATTCGCAGTGACCATGACGCTACACCTGAATGAGGAAAACCCCCTGAAAAAACTCCATACAACGTAGATTGTAACAGGAGTCGAACCCATTACCTCCCGAATTCCAAGAATGTCGTATCCCCACTTAGCATTCGGGAGGTAATGTTACCGTTACCGTCTACCTTGTATGAAGTTTTTTTCAGGGGGTTTTCCTCATACACATGTAACGGCATGGTCACTATGTATATGCACACCATGTTTAGATTAAAGCTAATAGTATCAATAGAAAGAGAAATTTATTGAGCATCCAACGGCTTTAACAAGACAAACAGTGACTTTTTAGGTTAAAATACTAATTTAATATTTGATAGTTTTTATCATCCAACATACATATACATATGCAGCCATAGAAAGCTATGCATTTGACGTTTTTTTCACTACCGCTAAATGGAATTACTAGCTAATTTTACAACGTCTGGCCAAGTATGGATGTGTGGATATATGTTATAATACACAATAACTCCAGAACGAAAACACGTACGTACATAAAATTTTGTATTCAAGCTTTTTTTCATTTCTCCTGGCGATGATTAGATTTTAGGAAACACTCGGCAGGGGAGAGGGGGAGTTTATTAGAACTGTTTTTGATTTTTATCAAATATTTTTGAAACGATTGTATATTTCAAATAAACCAACATACAGAATTATGTTCTATGCAATTTAGCGGCAAAAAATTCCTAAGGTAGAAAGTGTCCAATTTTTTTCAATATCTGAGTAATGATTAATTTTATAGGATAAGGTGACATATTTTTCAAAGAAAATTTAATTTTATATACATTTTCTTTATAAAGTTTCCTAATATAAAACGCAATTAGTGTAAAAATTAAATAAATATGATTGAAAAAGCTTAAACAATATTATCAATATTTTTATAGAAGCGGGCGGCTTTGGAATTTTTTTTAGTATCTAGATGTCTATTAACCTCTACCTGACATGAAATTTTAAGCGTCTGTTTTACATAGATTATTGTTATTGTTTTATCCTATTTTCGCAATGAACTTATTAAAAAAGAGGTGGATAATTATCCTACAAAAATTGTTATTAAGATTATGTCATTTGTTTTAATTTTTACTTTGTCGCTTGGATGGTCGTGTGTTGCTCCATACCAGATATTTTATCAGTAAAAATTTGACGTTTAGGCTTATGTCAAGGTTTATTTACGAAAAAATGAATAATTATACTATCGAAAACAGAGTTTTTATGGTGAAAACCTTTTATGTGGTGCTAGTTTACGAAAAGTTCGAGATTTGTTCTAAAATAATAATCATATCATATCCGGCACAGAAGATCTTATTTTGGCGATGATAAATGCAGACTCAACATACAGCGTGAGACATATTTCTATCGAAACTGGTTTATGGAAGGTGGGGTGAAGAAATATAAATACCATCCCTAGAAACCTCCAGTCATCAAGAGATTTTTGTGTTGGCGAAGAAATCAGGAGTCCATCTTGTAATGAAATGCAAAATCGCCGCTTTCTATGGTCCAGATGCTTCACCGACGAATGTAGTTTTACCCTAAATAATGCATCCAATGTTCAAAACACACGGCATTTGGCTCAGGAAAGCCCTAGGCAACTACTACCCAGTATCCTAGGTAAATTATTATCCGGGCTTGGATTTTTAATCATATTATCCGTCCATTTCAAATTGAAGGAAATCTGTTTAGCTTCTTTAGGTAGGATCCGCATTAGAAAACGTTGCAAGAGAAAATCGGGAGATATTTTTACTTACACATTTTGGTTTAGATGTTAAATATCCTTTAAATAATTCATTTCCAAACCATTGAATTGGTGGAGGTGGTATTATAAACCGACTTCTCCTTGTGGGGACACCTTAAAAGCAAAATTTACAAAAGACGCCACCCAGATATTGACTCCTTGAGAGAGGATTGCTGAAAGGCAGTTAGCTAATGTACGAAATAACTTTTATTTCATACTAATACGTTATGAGCAAATAAACTCTTAGTTACCGTAACCATAAACACGTTCGTAACTCCCTTGGGAGGTTATAAACTGGTATCTAGGCAGTTATAGATCTATAACTGCCCTAATGTATTTTGACAAATATTTTCAAACCTCTCAGTTTTTATATCCATAGTAACCATACCTGCTTAATTTTGAATACAACGTTCATTTTAATTACCAAAAAATTTCATTTGCATATTTCATTTTTAACCTATTAGTATGAAATAAAGTTATTTATCTATCACGGGAGTTATGTTTGTTAATACCCATAACTCCCTTGATATAAATAACTATTACAATATACTATGGTATTGTTTAGCTCAAACGGGCGGTTATTTGAATCTTTACCATAACTAATAATACTCACGGAGTTAAACTAAGGTTCCAGTGTACCGAGTAGCCTATCCCATTATATGGGAAAGTAAAATAGGTACAAAATTTTTTTCAAATAAAAGTTCTTCATACTCATCGGACCTTTATCTTTTTGTAAAAAGGTTACCTGAAAAAAAATTATATATAGTGGTGACAAAAAGTTACATTTTATTAAAAGGAATGCCCTGTATGCTATTACACATTTAAACAGCGCTTCAAAAGGTAATTTCAAAAACATAAGGCAAGAGGGGTTTGCGATTTTTTGTTTGTGACTTATCAGCGTTTATCTGTCAAAAAATATTCAAGTTCAAAAACCTGTAAAATGGATTTTATTAATAAACTGATAATAATAATAAATGGACTTTATTAGACAGTGTAAATACAGAGAATTTATTTTTTTTTCCATTAGCATCTCCAAACGGCGGAGTTCAGGCATGGATAAGATCCGTACCTGCTCTTCCACTCAACCTTGCAATATTTAGTAGGATCGAATTTTACAGGCTATGCTTGTAAATAAATAGATCATGTAAGCGAAGTAATTAGGTAAGACATTAATATACAAGGGTACAAATGACAAATGGCAATTTAAGGGTTACAGGTTATTTTCGAAAAGAAGGAGTTATGTGATTTTGCAACATTATATGAATAAGATCTTTGAAATATTATTTTTTTATGTTGTGGGATACTAATTTGATCCTTACGCCGAATGCTAATGTTGTGTACGTCCAGTACGAAACGTTATTTTATTATACAAATAAGGAGGGCACTTAAAAGTGATAACTTTGTGATAAAGAACGGATGCACGAAGAAATCGCCTCTTTTCCATATTTAACCATTTAATCTCGGATAGTTTATGTGATATCGGTAGTGTTCTCTTAATATCAAAAATAAGTCGTAGGCAAGATTTTTGTACAATTTCAATTCTTTTAGAGTTACGTTGTGTAAGACAAGGACCATATACCGTAGAACAATAATTAAAATGTGACAGTACAAGAGAATTACATAAAAGAATTTTTGAACTCATGTTGAGAAGATTTATACCATAAATATATCTTAAACTAGCATAAGCACGTTGTATGTATAATTTAATGTGTTCCACAAATCTTAAGGTAGTATCCATAATTAGGCTAAGATTTTTTGTGTGACTAACAAACGGCATGGGGATGTTGTTAATATGAATGTCTAGTTTAGAAATTATCTGTTGCCATTTAATCGAATTGCGCGTTGACTTAAAAAGTAAAAGTTTAAATTTTACGACATTTATATATAGGGAATTTCTGTGGCTGATTTAATTATTAATGTTCTGATTAGCGTATTCCACATTGTTTTTTTCAAACCCGTGGTATATTTGCGTCATTGGCATATTCATGATAGTTTAGATCTTGTATACTGTTAAAAATATTAAGAGCGTAAATGGAGAATAACAGGGGCCCAAGAATCGAGCCCTGTGGAACTCCGCACGGGGCAAGTTTACTATCTGAACTTGAATCTTCGCTAATAACAATTTAAGCTCTACCGCTCAAATAATTTGTCAGTAGAGATATTGCTTCATGCCGCAGCCCTATGTAGTGCAATATCGATACCAAGATACCGTGGTTTACAGTATCGAACGCTTTCGAGAAGTCTAATAGTATTAAAATTACCAGCCTGTTTTTTTCCATGTCCGCGAAGATGTCATCCGCCGTGACTTTTAAAAGTGCCGTTTCACAACCAAATCTATTCCGAGAGCCAGATTGCAAACCAGGTAAGATATTGCATTTAGAGAGGTGGGACGTTAATTGAACATACACGACTTTTTCAAATATCTTTGACACAAGTGGCAGAACACTAATAGGTCTTAAATCTGCCATATCTACAGGATTGCTTTTGTTAGGAAGTGGATGCACCAACGATATTTTCCAATTGTCTCGATAGACAGAACGTTTTATTGAAAAATTTATAATGTGCAGTATAGTAGGTAGTATTGTGGGACAGTACAACTTCAAGATATCTCACTGATTCCTGCTGTGTTAGACTTTATCGAGTTAAGAATTTTAATAAGACTATTAATGTCAGTTAGGGTAAATTAGAACTTAACCACGACCGGTACGATGCAATTTGACAAGTAATAATTTACCAAATCGCTATTGTCTTTAGATTTGTTTATTGAAAAATTTATAATGTGCAGTATAGTAGGTAGTATTGTGGGACAGTACAACTTCAACATTTTTAAAGATATCTCATTGATTCCTGCTGTGTTAGACTTTATCGAGTTAAGAATTTTAATAAGACTATTAATGTCAGTTAGGATAAATTAGAATTTATCCACGACCGGTACGATGCAATTTGACAAGTAATAATTTACCAAATCGCTATTGTCTTTAGATTTGTTTATAACTGAAGATACAACAAATTTATTATTGGCATTGATATCAAAATGAGAAGGTAATTTGTTGTTTTTATTTCTATGGCCAATGCCTAGACTGCTTAATTCCTTATAAATATTACTTTTTAGGGAAGTATGTCTCAATTGGAATTCAATATAGGCATGTTTTTCTCTTATTATGGCACAATTGACCATGTTTCGTAAAGTTTTGTAATATTTCCAATGACAGAGATCCTTCGTGTTACGATATCTTGCAACTGCATTATCACGTACTCTCATCATGCGCTTAAATTATCAGTCAACCAAGGTGCTGCTTTTTTTGATATTCTTGCGCTTTTATTGGTCCATGTATATCAAATAACTTAATTACAGCGCTATTAAGAAATAATGCTTTATCGTTGATATTTGTCATTTGATAGAAACGCTGCCAATCAATGCTCTCAATGTCTAAAAGAAATCTCTCGGGATCAATTAACTTCAAGTTACGATAAATAATATGTTTTGAGACCTCTTTGAAAGTATCAACCCGTAGCTCCACGAGTATTACCGCATGATCAGAAATTACGTGATTGATGTCAGCTGAAGCAATTTTTGTAAAAGTTGTGGTCGATTAGTGTGCAAGATGTATCCGTAACTCTAGTGGGAATAGTTATCATTTGTGAAATACTAAAAAGATTTAGCATTTCTAGATATTGGTGAACACTGGGCTAATTCGGATTAAGCAAGCCTAAATTAAAATCGCCTAGACAAAGAATCTTATCACTGGTAGTTAATAGATAAGAATAAAGTTCTCCAAATATAACCTCCAGGTAATTGTGTAGAGAAGAGGAACGGTAAGTTATGGCTATTACATAACTAGAAAGTATATATATATATATATATATATATATATATATATATATATATATATATATATATAAGGGTGGTCCTTTTAAAGTGTTACAAAGCGATATTGAGAAAATGAAAATAAATGAAATATCTAGGGATACAATGGGTTGTTGGTGGTCACTTTTTGACAGAGCAAGTAATGTTTTAACTCTTTCCACTTTTTAGGGCTGGGGGGTAACTTTTAAATGTTAAATGGAAAGGTGCAGTTTTCTTTCCAAATTCGTAATCTCCAGAAAAAACTACGTTATAATCAATGCATAATTTAATGCCAATGTCAATGTCACTACGCTAAATTTAACAAAATTAAAAATAAAATCAACTAGAGAAAAAACTGATATTAGGTACATTATTTTATTATAATAGGTGTTCAAAATGACGACCATTTTGTTCTAAACATTTATCAACCCTCTTTCGAAAATAATTCCGCACTCTGAATAACATATCTGGGGTGATTTCACGAACTGCACGCGTAATCCTTTCTCTCATGTCTTCGGCTGTAATAGGAGCAGTCACCATGACTTTTTCTTTCACGAAACCCCACAGGAAAAAATCAAGAGGGGTTAAGTCTGGCGATCTTGCAGGCCAATTTACTGGTCCCCCACGTTCAATCCATCTGTTAGGGTAAGTGTCGTTCAATATAGCACGTGCTTCTCGACAGAAATGTGGTGGTGCGCCGTCATTCTGGAACCAAATTGCTTCACGTTGTTGCTCTGGAATATTTGGCATCAATCTTTGCAAGTCATTTCGAAGGAAATCGCAGTATCGCTGTCCATTAAGATTACCATCGAAAAAATGAGGTCCAATAACAACATCGCCAAATATCCCACACCAGGTATTTATCGACCAAGGGTGTTGATTAGCGACTGTTCGCATCCAGTGTGGATTTTCTTGAGCCCAATAATCTATGTATTATAATAAAATAATGTACCTAATATTAGTTTTTTCTTTAGTTGATTTTATTTTTAATTTTGTTAAATTTAGCGTAGTGACATTGACATTGGCATTAAATTATTCATTGATTATAACGTAGTTTTTTCTGGAGATTACGAATCTGGAAAGAAAACTGCACCTTTCCATTTAACATTTAAAAGTTACCCCCACCCCTAAAAAGTGGAAAGGGTTAAAACATTACTTACTCTGTCAAAAAGTGTCCCCCAACGACCCATTGTATCCCTAGATATTTCATTTATTTTCATTCAGCCATTTTCTCAATATCGCTTTGTAACACTTTAAAAGGACACCACCCTGTGTATATATATATATATATATATATATATATATATATATATATATATATATATATATATATATACACGTGTACCCACTTATATTTATACAAAAATATTTAATTTAAAGAAAACAAAATTTAATCCCACACAACATGATACAAATTAAGTAATATTCACTTATGTTTGAGTAGAAGTAAAATTAGATTTCTATTGAAACTTATTCTTCGCAACAATTGGTAAACAATTTCAAATTGTAACAAAACACATAGAAAAATCGGTTATTTGTTATTTTTTGATATTTGCTACTTCTAGTAACTATGCCGGAAGTACTAGATTTCAGAACTGGCATTATCGACAGTAGATGATCTCGTGTAGAGATACTTTTTTTTTACCTCCACTTAAGTTAACAATTATTCGACCATCCAGTGTCCACACATTTTTTTTTATCAAACACCTCCCTTGCTTCAAAAAAGTGCATACCGTTGCTTAGTTAACGATTTGGTAATAATAATATTGGAACCTTTAAGATTCTTTTTATTGATCCAGATTTTTTGACGATCATAATAAGACACTAATTTTACTATAATAGGTCTATGTGTTGTAGAGTTAGGTCCCAATGTATGACAGCGATCGAACTTGGACACATTAAGTTCCCAATCTTGTATATTCCTATTTTTAATCACCTTTAATACGATATAAATTATATCTTCGCGAGGCTGTTCGAGCACTCCATGTAAAAGTAAACAGTTACGCCGACTGTACATTTCTAAATTACTTACCTTACTGTATATTTATACTATTGGACTATTTTTATGTGATGCAAAGAAAATTGTAATTTAGTCTTTTATCAGTTGATGCTCTCAAATTTTAAAGGCCAATCAAAAAAATTAGTATTTTCAACATTTGAGAATTGTAATTTTTCTTCGCTTTTTTTAATGCAACACCCTGTATGTGAACACATATGATAGAGAATTTCAAGAGTTTTACGATGATATAGCATATTATGGAGCTAATCAATTCATGTTATAAATGTGATTCTTATACAGAAAGGTTGCTATGACAAAAAAAAATATCTCCATTATTATAGATATTACATAAATATGATTTTAAAGTTCCAAAATGTTTGGTGAACATAAATTATAAAATTAAGATATCCTTTTAACGAAAAAATCAACTTTATTCAACTTATAATAACAACTTATAATATTTATTGTATATGCCCTCCCATCTGAGCCGTGCAGATAGTATAACGTAGTTCCATGCTATCACTAGCATTTGAGACATAGTTTATTTGTTTCAACGATTGGATAGTCTTTCTAATTTTGCCTCAGTGCTGGTGGGTTGGCTCTCATACTTCTTGACAGTCTCCCAGAAAAGAAATCCATTGTTAAGTCAGAACTTCGTGCAGGCCCAGAAATATTACCATTTTCCCCATCCACTCTGCGAATTGTCTGCTCAAAACATTTTCCACACCAGCCTGTCGATGGTAGGGTGCACCATCTTGTTACCAAATCAGATTTGGCGTGCAGGCAATGGGAATTTCACTAGCAAACATTTCTATTATATCATTTTGTAGTAACTGTATGTATATTTTAGAGTTCATATTGCCTTAAAAAAATATAGGCACTATTATGGATTTTCTCCATATACTACATCAAACTTTAACTGATCTTCTCCCTTATCTTTTGGTTTCTCTTATTCTGTGTTTATTTTCATCACTCCAATAACAGATACTCTTTCGGTTGAAAATACCTATGGCAGTTGTAAATATGGACTCATCCGTCCACAACATACTTTGGAAAATACGGTCTTTAAACTACCGATCCATCAACAAAGAACTGAAAATCATCCGATTATCCAAATCATTTGGTTCTAATTTTTTCTTTGATTGAAATTTAAAATTTTTATATTTATTACTCTCGAGGCAGGTGATTAAAGTAAATCTCGGAATGTATAGATGAAGAGGCGCCTTCCGTGTTTGAGGTTGTTGGATATTCTCAGGAAGAACATGTCTTCTTCTTATTCGTTTCTCTACTGGAAACATTTTCTTGAAAGAATGATTTGACGTCCAAATTGTTTTGCGAGATAGAATCGTGCTATCGGGAAACTTTTATGGACGTGACGGCTCGCCCATGCAGCAGACATTACTTTTTATAACAAATTGACCTAACATATTTTTTTGCACTAAAGTTATACACTGTTTGAGCGAAGTAAGCAAGATAGGTAATCTATTCTTGACAAGAGCTGTACTTTGTACAAATACAAGTTTTTTGTTGCTATGGAAATGGTATTTTTATGCATCCCAATATTTTAGATTAATAAAAAAAAATTACTTTTATCTCTGAAACTGTGAATAGGAGACCTATGATATGTATTATTGTAAAGCTCTATTCGAAGATGTGTTCGTATATAGGATATTGCATTTAAAAAGGTGGAGAAAAACTACAAGTCTCAAATGTTCGCAATACTGATTTTTTATGGACAGCTTTTAAAATTTGAGAGCATCAATTGATAGAACGCTAAATTACAATTTTTCTAGGTCCAATAGAATCTATTTTACAAGCCTTTGAACTTGGACACTTTTTGACAAGATAAACGTTTATAAGTCAGAAACAAAGTATAAGAGAACAGAAGGTGTACCTCGAGTTAACGAACACGTTGCTGAAGATTCAAATAAAAGCTACATTAAAAGGAATTACAATCTTCTCTATCATTAAGCCTGGACAAATCCAGTTTTCAGTGTAGTGCTAATAAATTTACGGAAAGCCCATTTCATGGCACGACATGCAATTAAAATTGTACATTCGTTATTAATGACACATCGGAAGGAACGATATGTCTGGGGCACTTCAGAAAGAAGCACCAACTATTCATTCAAACTAAACTATTTTCACGGGGTTACCAAACTTAACTGTTAGTAGGTATAACGCGGTTCCCGTAAATCTGTGACTAAGTGAGTTAGTGAAAAATTTACTGTATTGAACATGTCCATACTGAAGCCAAATAAGTGATTAAAGCAATTTATGTTTGATGTCTATATGAATAAGTGAGTATATCCACAAAAGTAAAAAGCTGATTAACCCCATTGGAGATTTTGGCTAAGAATCCTCCAAAACGCGTTTCATAGATTGCAACATTCAAATTTTAAACTAAACGTATTGTACTTTAAACATTTCAGTAAATTTTGATTACCCTTTAGACTTAAATTCTGAACCAAGATTTTAACTCCAAAACTTTATTATTTAATGTATACACGTTTTTCGCTTAATATCTACAAATACGTAATGTTATGGTATTGAAATTAAGCCGTAAAACCTCACATCATCTTAGTAATTGTTTACGTAATATCAATTGTAAAGATTTTATTACAACATATAGTAAAAGGTAAATTAACGCGTAAACATTGTATGTACAAACCAAATATGTGCAAAGTTATAAATCAATTTCTCGTAGTCACGGAATATTTATACTGGTGTTTTATCATCAAAGCTATTTTTAATGTGTTACTTGTTTTCAAAGTTTGAGCAAACTTTATAAAAATTCTTACCATGTTAAAACTTGTTTCTAATTTTTCAAAATGAAGAATGAAATCAGCTATCGAGAAAAGTATAGATCCGTACACGTTTCAATCTACTTCTATTGAGTTAGATTTGTAAATCTGAGGGTTTCAAACTCAAGGGTGGTAGTAGTTATCGGGTAAATGCAACTGTCAACGTGAAAGAGGTGGCCCAATTATGTTTCTATCCTTTGAGCCCACGAGGGATCCCTAAACGTCACTTTATATTACTGCCATTACAAATAAATAGCGAATGGCTTATTTATATATTCTGAGTAATAAATAATGTACTTAAGGCTTTTGGTCGCCTATAAAATGTAAATTGTACCGTATTTTAAACGATTACTTCAAACACAAATTAGAAATTGAAGTTTTAAAGCAAACGACCAAAATCCTTAATGGTTATACAGACTTAATAGGAAGTAAGGCATTACGGGCACCTGTTGAATTTCCTAGAGACTTTTTTAATTCAGATCAAATAATTTATATCTGAAAACCTCGTTTCTTTAACCAAATTTAATATGAGATAACAATACAAAATTATTTATTACTCAAATTAAGTAAAAAATCCTTTAATTTGTACAAATTCTTTTATTTCATTAATATATTATCACGTTTCCAAGTTCTTAGTACTAGTCAGCATTCCGGAAATGGTTTGAAGCCCCTTTTGTTCTAATAAAATTGAAAGTTTGCGGTCGAATCTATTACGGGTAAAGCTATTTATTCTGATGTCCTTCGTTAGGTTCAACATACATCACTCCTTAAGAAGAAATCTATCAACGCTTTTTTCAGTTACAGACATTTGCGGAAAATTAATTTCGTTAAATAAATAGGTTTAGTTAAAAGTTATCTGTGGAAACATTTTTATTTGTTATTTCTTAAATTAACTTTCATAGAAAGTTTGCTAGAAATGACTTTTGTACAAAAAACATGCGTTTCTTTATGTTTCCTGCGACGCTCACAATAAAATGGTTGTGTTTATACCTCTTATTGACCTGAATCATGTGTTGTTCATATAAAAATTTTGTTGTTCAAATAATGACTAACTTTTAATGACCGTTAATAAAATTATAATTTTTTTTCTAGACATTTTCGAAGGAAACGTTCTATGACCCTTTTTATATGCATGAAAATACATCACTCCAGTGGTAGCAAACTTTCGATTCTGTAGAAATCCAAGATACAAGCCATTGTAATATATGTATGTTACATACTTTATCGTTGCATTTCAAATATGTGCATTGGTGAAAACTTTACTTTATCTAACTTCAAATCTAATAACACAGAATTTATAACGTAGACTGAATTCTGGAATACCCACGTCTGATTTAAGTTCTAAATTAAATTATTATTTTAGGAATTTGCATCTCAAACTTAGCAAATAAGATTCATCTGAATGTAATCTTAACTACCAGATTTTTGTTTTCTACACCGATATGAAATGGTTATCAATTATTTAGAATGATAACTAGTCTACGTTTTGATGAGAAACAGAAAAATATACATCAAATAATTAACGATTTATCAACAAACATGGTATTGCACGGAGAAACTTTTTAGAGCGTTTCCCCAAGAAATGATGCTCTTATTCTCACTTTGTATATCTATTTATGTACAAGTTATCCCCTCCTCCACGTTTTATTATTTTTCATTCGGGTTTTTTCCATATTACGGTTTACATAATCCGACAGGTAAACAAGAAACTATTCTTTAATCGGACCCTTTGAACCCGTACCAGGACCAAAAAACCATCGCACAAACTGTTACCAATTGTACTGTTTCGCTCATAGCTTTTCAAGTTCTTTATCGATCAAGCTATTATGTATGACCCACTATAATACCCAGCACATTTTCCATTTTCAGCGATCACGTGGATGTTGATCAAGAGATTTCGAAATTATTATTTATGTACCAATTTCGGTGGGAATACGTTCAAACGTATTGCATCGTTGCTCAATAAGTGAACCAATGCATTTTCCGTAATTATATGGAAATATACCAAAATCGTTATTTATTTATCAGTGGAACCATTATGTGTATTATTGCGTCGCTGCACAATTTTAAGAGTTTTAATTATCCTGTTGAAGGATATCTTCCCAAAAAAAAAGTGGTACCCCACTAGCAAGTGCACTCTACACACACTGAATCCGTTTCGAGTTGTAACATAAATTGGCAAGCGTTGATTTTTTTATTTACTTTTAATAAATTTTTACAAGTATCAACATTTTGGATACAATTTCGCGCACAGTACAGTATGTTTGGTCGAATATATATTTAATATGCATTTTATTTTTACAATGACCATTTTGAAATCTATTTGTTATGATAACTGACAATAAATAATAAATCGAGCTTTTACTTGCATGTAAGTCTTATATTATACTGCGTTTTTGACTACTAAAACCTTCTTCGTTTATTGATACTTAAAGGATTTAAAGACGTTTGACTCAAAAATAAATAATTATTTTCCACTAAATTGTTCTGAGCATAATTTTTTCGTCTTGTGTGAATCTGAAATTTCCATATATTGTAGTTTTATTTCATTTCTTTTATTATATGTTGCCTTTCATCGTAGATCTTGCTTCGTTCGTTGGTTGGTATGATAACATCCAACAAGAGAAGGGACAAATCACATGTTCTAATCTACTTGCACGAAAACATCTAACGCACATACATCTTCAATGATTGACATGTACTTGACAGGTTTCAACAGCACCTTAGAACTAAGTGGATTATTTGGCTTCCATACATTTTGGTAATCAATCCAGTCACGTAACTACAGTTACGTGCATTTGATTCAAAATTCCACTTTGTAACCTTAAACCTTAACTTGCAGTCCCCATTCCCATAACTTTCTTTAGCTCCTATAATAATACATTTGCCAAAAATTACAATATTTCTGAAATAATTATCACTTATCAGTTACATCAATTTCAAAACGCCGTATAGTTCTTTCATAATCGACCATTACACTTTGTTTGACTGCAGTTGTACATGCCGTCAATACCAGAACTACGTAAAGCTGTGCATCGTATATCATTTTTAATAACCCACTGTTTTTTTCAAATACTATTGTATAAAACTGTGGCTTATTAAAGATGATATACGATGCACGGCTTTACATAGTTCTGGTATTGAGAGCCTTTTGTAAATTTTATTTCACTTTACTCGATTTTTGTAGAACATAACAAGTACTTTAGATATTTGTCAATTCATTCTAGTTCATTTTGTTATCTTGAATTTTTGACTTAGAACTGCGTTTATGAAAATGCATACCTTCATGATTATCACTCATAATTAAGTTAGACAATTACAGTTTTCGACAGTAAATCAAAATTTTTAAAAACTATTATTACCATTTACTGAAGAAGATAACCATAATTGATATCGAAACGTTTACATTTGTAAAATACCTGGTGTGGAATTACGCACGATCTTCCAATCTACATTAAATGGAAATAATTTTAATGATAGTTTTTTTAGGATAGCTATGCAACCCGTTTCGTAATAAGTTCATAGAACAGGAAACATTGTAAAAACAGCAATAATCAGAAGGATATTTAAACTTTTATGTCATATAAAAGTTAATATATAAAATAGTGGTAATGGTATAAATTTTAAATAATATCATAAATATAATTAGTGTAAAATAAATGCGTATAAAAATGTTCTCTAAACACAAATCGTTAAACTAACTGGAGATACTAACCATTCACCACAAATAATGCCTTTGTCCCAGTCGGTAGATTAACATAGGGTGGTTCATTCATTTGATTTGCTTAATTACCACAACTTCTGCTAGATTACTTCCACTGCACATCAATATAGAAAAATTGCAATGTAACACTAATAAAATGATCTCGGACGCCAAGTTATTTTTAGTTATGCTCGGAATAGCTAACCCGATGTTGTTTACTATAAAAATTCTATCAAAATGTAAAAAATAAAATATATACAACTATGTTTATTAACAGTTGAAATGATAGGGTTAAATAAAATATATCTTAAAAATAGCCTTAAATTACTAAAAAATTATTAAGCATTAAATACCTGTTACAAAATATAATACATCTTCTTGAGAACCCCTGGTATTATAAAAAATAATGTAAAAATGCAAACCAAGGTGACGTAATCCTTGTGTAAATGTTGCGCAATATATTGCAATAACAATGCTTTTATGTTGTCAACCACACCCAAACTGGAATTTTATTTCTTATAAGTTTATCTTCATGAAATGGAATAATCCGTTTAATGCATTTTCTTGAAATGAAAGCGTACGCAACTGTAAAATTAAATGCGTACTTAAAATGTAATTAAAGTGTAAATCAAAGTAAAAATAAAAGAAAAGAAAAGTGCCTGAAAAGAGCAAATGTTTTGATTATTAGTATTACGAGTTAAATTATCTTACCATCAAATCAATGGCACTTTCACAAAATTTAGGTGGAAACCCCAAAAATATGGCTTCCTACCCAACATAAAGTTCATTAAGTACTAAAATGAACGCCTAGAATATCAGACGATGTAGTCGTGCGCGAAAAGATTTGCGCAAAGAATTAAGTCAACGATGACGCATATTAGCAGAAAAATAATTTAAAGTGGGAGTATAAACCTTTAAGAAGTATATACCCTTAAGAAAATATGCATTTAAGTTACGCCAAAATGCAAATTACGTTGCCTACCTCATAGCTATAATGCAAAAATAATTAAAATTTTTTCTTATATTTACAACTGAATGAACGAAAGACCTAAATTACGGTATACTTTAATACAACTCAAAATGGGTTGTTACAAATAGACATCTAGATGTTAAGTTTAAAAAAATTCCAAAGCCGTACACCATAAAAATATCGGTAATACGTTCTAAGCATTATCAACCTTACGTAATTAATTTTTAAGGCTTAAGAAACATTATATAGAAGAGTTGTGTAAAATTAAATTATTTTTAAGAAATATGTTTTCATATTTTCCTAGAGAGTTAGTCGATACTCAGATATTGAAAAAAATTGAACAAGCACCTTAGGAATTTTTTGCTGCTAAATTACGGCTGGTATTAAATAATTGCATTGAACATAGGCGATATGTACACTGTGTCCCATTTTGGTTGAAATTGTAGGGTATCTCGTTTGCGAGCAAAGATAGAGATGCGGTTTTCGCGACCCTGTTCTACCTTTTTGTGACACGAAAGATACCACAAACAGAATTGTCAGTCTTATTAGTATTTGAGATGTAGGACGAAATTCAAAATTATCACATTTTAAAGACCCCTAGAAACTGCTTTGCCTTGTAATTTATCGAAATGATGAAAAGTGGGTTTTACACAGAATTTAGTTGCGTGCATAGTTTTCCCCACAAAAAGTCAGTTTCTTGGCAATAAACCATAGTTTTGTTTTTTTTTAATGGAAAACCCTGTGAATTTTTTATTATATCATAGAGTTCTCAGCTTTCAAAAAATATATAGCGTGTGGTACTTCTTTTGCATTATTAAGCTCAAAAATGAATGTTACGTTAATTTAACATTTTGATGATGTAGTTGGCGATGAAGAAACATGGTTAAGGGTTAAAAAGTTCTATTCAAAAACACAAAATTAAAAACTAAACAGAAAACCACATAAAAAGCAATCTAAGACTGACAAGTCAGGAGACCTATGAGGCCATCTTATCGGCTCATTGTTGCAAATCCATCTATTACCAAAATTGTTTTCCAAAAACGGGCGTATAATTTGTGCATTGTGAGATGGGGCTCCATCCTGTTGGAAATGAATTTGCTTCAAGTGAGCTAAAGGAATGTGATCTAATAATTCTGGCACAAACTTTTCTAAAATATCCAAATATCTAGGAGCGGATAAGTTCTTTTCGAAAATGTAAAATTTTATTTTGATCCTAATATAAAGCAGGAAACGTTTAGTCCAAATCGTCCTTGTTGTCTTTGGGGGAATATTTGGTGTTCATTTTCTTGAGAACAGAATTTGCTATTGTGTCTGGTTAAAACACCTGAATTGCTGAAATGTGCCTCGTCTGATCATATGACATTTCTTCCCAAGTTGGGTACTATATTTAACACGTTTAGGTACCAATTGCAAAATATTAACCTACGTTCAGCGTCGCCGGGATGTAGATGTTGAACAAGCCTAAATTTATAAGATTGGTATTTATGGTGACGAAGTATTCTTTGGATTCTTGTTCTGGAAACTCCAGTACTACTTTCTATAGTTCTGAAAAACCTATAGGATTACCCTCCACACTGGATTAACGGTAACCTCATCATTCTCTCGATTTTCTTTATTATATTTATTTCCACTGGGTTTAGAAAATGATACATAATTAAATTTCTTTTTAATCTATAAAACGTGATTTTACTAGGTTGTCTCTGTTCTGGAAACCTACATAGATGTAAAGTTACTCAATTATCAAAATTAGAACCAAGGAAACTATATTTACCCGTTAAAATCTATTGCTGCGTCGGCGTCTTCATCACTCTGACCAAAGCAAATCAGCACATCATATTTTTCAGTTTCCAAAATTTTAATTTTCTGAAAAAAACAATACGATTGTTGCACAAAAATAATTTTAATCAGTTTTGACAGGTCAATTACGTTTAGATCAGACTAAACCCAGACTACGTACAAATTTAGGTATAAAGTATTCTTTATAAGTTTATTTGCCATAAAATTTTTTTCTGGAGCTGTAAAATGCATTTTACCAAATTTTCAAAAACTGTTGTACCTAATTTGCATAATTTTTGGTTATTATTGTTGCGTTTCTGCGTAAAAGTCCTTAGGTTTATTATAATCGCGTACTTACGTATTTATAATTATAATAAAAAAAGTGGATATTCTTTAAAAGCTGAGGGTAAGCTCTATTATATAATAAAAAAATATACAGGGTGTTCCATTTGAAAAACTTTGGTTTAATGCGAAGGAACTGACTTTTTGTGGGGAAAACTAGGTACGCCACTAAATTCTACGGAAAATTGTGTATAAAATCCACTTTGCAGGATTGTGACAAGGCAAAGCAGTTAAGAGGGGTGCTTAAAATGTGCAAATTTTGAATTTTGCCCAGTATCTGAAATACTAATAGGATCATGATAATTCTGTTTGTGGCATCTTTCGTTTCACGAAAGAGTAGAACTGGGTAGCGAAAACTGCATCTTTATATTTTTGCTCCCAAACGAGATACCCTACAATTTCAACCAATTGTGGACACAGTGTACACACACGCACGCACACACGCACGTAGATACCCACCCATATACATACATGCTCACACATACACACACACACGCACATACACAACACACACACACACACACACACACACACACACACACGCACACGACACACACACACACACACACACACACACACACACATCCCTCGCCCACACACACAGCACACACGCACGCACGCACGAACATACGCACGCACCCGCGCACCCACCCACACACACACGCTCACCATCATCGACACCGGCAACCGGCACACGGCACACGACATTTGGTACCCGCACCCGGCACCCCCGTATTCCCATGCGCGTCCTCATCACACACATGGCCAGTGAAACTTTATCAAATATAAAATCAGCTAATAAGTCGAATTAGCGACAGTGAAATAAGTTAGATATAACCTTTTATACCTACATATGTATATGTAGGTTGGAAGATAAACATTAACAAAAAATACACGTTTTCATGCCCACAACTTTTTTATTTAATTTACTTTGTTTTATTATTAATTTTTGTTCTGAAACAAAAAAAGTAGCTTAATTGACGTGTGAATTGTTGGTTTGCGCGACTTTTTTCCTTAGCTTTTTCACTTATAGTTTTTATGATATTTATTTGCGTGTTTAAAATATTACACTTGCGAACCTTTTTTTATATAGAGCACTGTTTTATTTGCTTTATATTGCTTTTTTATTAATTCAGTTATGAGTTCGTGTACACTAAAACGTTTCATTGTGTTTATCTGATACAGTTCAGAAACTATAAAACAATGCTTCTATTACATATGGATGTGGGGACCGGTCGTACATAACATCAGTTCTCATATAACTCAACTAAGCTGACTTGAACCGGCAGGTTTTATTGGTCCTCCACTTATAGCTGTAATGGGAAGGTAGATGTTAACAGACTAGATAAATGTGTGCTTCTGTATGAGCTTCAATCTAGAGGCTTACCTAGCGACATTGGTGTCGAACAAATTGGTACATCACGTATTAAAATTAGGTGTAAATAAACCTATCGCTGTTGTAGAACGTGGAATACCGTTTGTAAATGAGTTTTCGGCTATAACTCTAACTCAAAACGAACTTTCAATATTATTGTCTACATTTACTCGGGGTATCTTCACAAACTCATTAGTATGCTTTAGCTCTCTCCTTGTTCATGATCAACGTCGCCGAGGGTTCATCAACTGAATAATGAAATGAAACAAAAAGACCAAATATTGTTAGCTCTTGAAACTTTTAGGGCTGTAGCAATTTAATACCCGAAAACTTTCTCACTTACCTTCTTCATGTCCACAAATTGCCAAACCCAAGTCTTTTCGATAGTGAACCGGAACTTACCTTTTCGGATCCAAGTCAACTCCTTGAACTCCTCCCAAGAATGCTTCTTCCGTTTCTACTATTTATTAGAATTTCTAACTTGCTTAGAATAACTACTACTGTTTCTCGCAGTGTATCTTCTCATCAATTATTTACTTCTTGTTTTGGATTGTTTACTGGTAAAGCTCTATTACTTTTTTATGCTCATCGTTGATTTCTCCAAATGTCCGCTTGTTGGAATCCGAATTTTTTCCCGTCGACTATAATTAGCGCCTTAAGGACAACATTAGGGCTTGTACCATGGATACCTTTCAAAATTAGGGGCATTTATGTACCCGCCATGCACACGTTGTTTCAAGGCTTACTACAGATCCTTCGGAAAAATAAACACCTCCATTTTATTCGCTGCAATCTTACACCTTCTCAACGAACATCACCAGCGTTAACTTAAATTACGTCCCACAGCTTGTCATTTGGCGATAATTATTGGAGGTCTTCTCTTCATGAGAACAATTGGGGTTTATCGGGAATAACTAAACCAATAGACGGAGTGCTCTGCACGTTCAGAAAGTTTGTAGCTGAGTCTACTAACTTAGGAGAGGGATCCTCAATCTCGGAAACTCCTTTTGCAGGCTTAGATGGTAAGCAACGTTTTCTGTTGGTCTTACTTTTTGTTAGTGTCAAAAATGACAAACTCATATAACTAAACATGCCTGTCTACGGCTATACCTTCATAAGGGTTTTAGATAGCGGTTCTTCCCGTCCTATTCTTGATGGTCGTGGTTAGCTCATTCTTCAGCGCCTAAGTATGCCCTTGTCCTCCTCTCATTTTTTTAGCTATTCTCTCGTTAATGGCACTAAGTTATATTTTGGGACAAGCCTTACTAACATTCACGGTAGAGTCAAAAACAGTTACTATTGGTAGTTCTATAGGTATCCCAACAGTTGATTTTTATCATCCACCTTTGAAAAGCTATTATTTTGGTGCCAGACTTCAATCATAACCAATAGTCCTTCAATCCTTCTCCTTTTGCTGCTATTTCCTCTAACCACTTAAATTTCTTCTCTTAATTGTCTCGTATCCAACAAACTGCTCTCCAATCTCTCATTAACGCTATTTTTTCTAAATTTTTCCTTCTCTCTTGAATGTACTTCCCTCGTGAATATCACTTCACTACAAAGTCTAAACCAATCAAGTGGGGATTATTCCTCTTTCGTTACAACCAATTCACAATAAAGAGTTAGATGAAAAGTTGATGTTGGGTGTTGTCGAGCCGTCAAGTAGCCGCTCGTTTAGTCAAATTGTGCTAGTTAAGAAAAACGGCAATAATTATTGCCTTTGTGTTGGCTATCGGAAAGTCAATGAAATAGCGCAGAAAGATGCATAGATTCCTCCTTACACTTTTTCAATTCTGAATAGTCTACATGATGCTTATTTTCTACCTTTCCTAGACATTGGCTCCGCATTAGTACCTTTTTTCCCTTCCGTCCCTAATCATGGCTTGTATTGGTTTCGGAGTAAAATAATCATCCCGCTACGTTTTTGGATTTAATTGACCGTGTGATGTCGGCAGACCTAGAACTATATTTATTTGTCTATATAGATGAAAAAGTTATTACTACTTCTTCTTTTGAAAAGCATCTAGAGGTTCTCTCTCGATTTTCAAAAGGCTAGCCTATGTTGGTCTTATAAACTCTAATTTCTTTAGTTTGGAGGTAAAATACCTTGGGATGGTCTCTTGGTAAATCCAGCTTCTTTCAATGTAACTGTTGTGCATCGCTTTGTTGGAAAGGCCTCGTGGTAAACAGATTTTATTTATAAATTTCCTTTCTCCTCTTATCAAAAGAAATTCTCACTTAGTTTGGTACTCAGAATGTGACCGTGCTTTCCTTCGATTAGGGAAGTCCTAGGCTCTCTTGCCATAACTTTTCTCTCTTTGTATCTTCATACGGGTGCTTGAGATTTTGGTGTACGTGCTATGCTGACACAGAGAAGTCTAGTCGATCTTTAACTAAAACCGGGCGACACTACTCTTTCACTGAGAAAGGGTACCTTGCCGTCTTGTTTGCAATGGAGAAATTTAGGCCTTACGTTGAAAGGCCACACTTCACCGTGATCACCAAGCATAATTTTTTATTTGGTTAAACAAATTGCATAATTATTATGTTATAATAATAATTTTTAAATTGCAGAATCTTCCTGGTCGTCTAGCAAGATCAGCTACTATATTACAACAATTTAACTTTACTATCATTCACGGTGCGATGATTATTTTCTTACGTTCTCTGACCCTTCTGCTCCTACGTTCTATAAACACCCCTACATGCAAAAATGGTACAGAAAATTAAACTGGTTTACGAACGAACTCAATGCATATAACTTACTTACTATAAAACTAATGACTGTATAGAAAAGGAATTTTGTTCTGCCTGGTGCTTATAAGCTTTTCAATTCAAATTTCAAATTTCAAATTTCAATTTCAAATTTCAAATTTCAAATTTCAAATTTCAAATTTCAAATTTCAAATTTCAAATTTCAAATTTCAAATTTCAAATTTCAAATTTCAAATTTCAAATTTCAAATTTCAAATTTCAAATTTCAAATTTCAAATTTCAAATTTCAAATTTCAAATTTCAAATTTCAAATTTCAAATTTCAAATTTCAAATTTCAAATTTCAAATTTCAAATTTCAAATTTCAAATTTCAAATTTCAAATTTCAAATTTCAAATTTCAAATTTCAAGTTTAAATTTTTATAGGTTAATTGCATATTACTTATCAGGTTTTAGTTGAAAACAAACATCTGTTTATCATTTTGACAAAATTTGATAAGTACAATTCTGTTGAATACTTTTTTCCGAATGTGTGGTTCTTTTAACACGGTCATTTTATTGTGGTATAAAATTATATTTTAGAAAATTGCTCTGATTTCTGTTTTCTTGGTGTAAATCGTTATTTCTGGAGGAGAAGTTTTGCTTCAAAAATTATTTCTTCATTTGATGAAGTAACAGAATCGCTATTGATTGTGTATATAAAAAATATGTTGCTTACACCCACATGGTAAGTTGGTTCGATTTTCTTCAAGCTCGTTATAATTAGAATCTTTCCTTTAGGCTTAAACTACGATATGTAAATGGAAGGAAATCTATTTAATCAGTTCGTGGTAAATTATCACAATATAGCTCTATAGGTAAAATAACTTTAGATGAATAAACTGATATATCCCTTAACTTTTCCTGGCTTTTTTTTCTGTTTGGGTGTTTTCGATCTGCGTTTTCCTCCTTCGTGTACTGGTTGCTGTTAAGATTATACATTATGTACCTTTCGTCTTGCTTTTGATATTGCTACGATGTGCTCTGGGAATGAGCGTAACTGACTACTGGTAGCTGCCTTGCAATGCCGAGGATAGAAATTAAACTGTAGTAAGTAAAGTACACGTACTCGTTCAACAACCAGGTTAGGTCTTTCCTTATCTCTTGTATCAACAAATATTACATTGTCAAGTTTATTTCCTAATTGGTTACTTGTACCTGCAGCTCCTTCAAAAGTGCATTTAAATTAACCATATTATAAATTATTTTTGCTGGACTGTTTGCCTGTGTTACAATTTCATGATCATATTACTATCCGAAAACCTTTCACTTTTATAAAAACTTCACTAACGTAGAATTGTTATAACTGGATCAATCCATTAGTAAATAATAATTTGTGCACATACTTAACCAAGTTGGACGTAAATTTAAATAAAACAGACAGTGATGTATTAGCATTTAGATTCTATATTTGATACTATCTCAAGAGCTACTGTTTACGCTATCGTGGGCAGGAGCATAAGTTGTGCATATATATATATATATATATATATATATATATATATATATATATATATATATATATATATATATATATATATATATATATATATATATATATATATATTATTTATATATCTACTTGAATTTGTCACTGTTAAAGAGGGGATTTGTGCTTATATATTGTGAAACGTCAACTATTACGGTTTTTATGTATATAAATATTCCTTTTCAGGGATTACGTATGAAAGATCTTTCAGCGTCCCAGAGAGGGCATTACGTGTTATTAATAATTTTAGATAATTTAAAGATGAATTTATCACAACTAAATCTCGCGACTTGCCTTCGTCAGTGTCAATATTCGTACCTGCGCTCAATTACGCATTTCACTAGTTTTCGGTGTTTTTATATTTAGTAGTGTTATGGGGAAAAATTGTATGTATTGATACGCATGCGCTATAAGAAAACGTATACATTGTGTTATTATATATATATATATATATATATATATATATATATATATATATGTATATACCTATATTAATTAAACTTCTGCATATAGAAGTCTTTGTTGGGAATTTAGAAATAAATTTACCCTTGTTGAGGTAATTGTCGTTTAATTGCTACTCCTATTGCTCCCTGGTTCAAGCTTTTCAGGGTCTCTCTTTCAATAAGTAATAGCTTATTTTTTCTTTCTTTAAAGCTTGTGACACCTGTTTCTTGTCTCTTCTCGCTATCTGTCTGTCTATCATTTTATTATTGTTTTCTAACTAACCTAACCATCCTCTTTATTTTTATCCAGACTTCAAAAAACCCACACTATCCGAGTGCTCTGCGGGAACAGGACCGTTTGGCTGACTTGATAGTCGAGCTAACCATTTGCTCTCTCTTTTTTATGTGACGTGGTTGGTTAGACACATTGCACAGTTGTCTAGTAGTTAATTCCGTCAACCGATAGTTTGTAGTGTCCCAAGGTACCCTAAAAGTGTAATTTGAACTTATTCGCAATAATGCAAGTTCAAGCACAAAACAATCGCTCTTGTCTTTACTAACAATAATGCTACTATTATTCAAATTAATTGCTTGCCTTACATTGACTTTCCTGGCAATAATTAAAAGATTATAATTTATTTACAAGTGTGATACTTAGTTTTTCGCAAACCACAAATCTGATCAAAAGGATTGGCCGTCTATTTGTAAGCTACGCCGTGTTATGTAAATAAGATAGGATTGGATGAGGTTAAGTGCTGTATCATGTGGGACATGTAAACAATGAAACCACTCAAATCAGAATTAACGAGCTTTGCGTAATAATGGTACCAACCCCTTAATTTACTAAGTTGAGAAAGAATCACCAAGAAAAGGTGATTAATTAATAAATAAGTAATTGCACAAGTACATTAATAAATCAAATAATATTAGGGAACAAAAAAATTAAAATCAGTTTAGCTACACATAAACACAAACAAAACTAAACGGTGAAGTCACGCCCACAATTGTGTCATAACTAAATAAGGACAAAAATTGTAATACGAAACATGTGGCCCTATACAACCAATCATGCCGGACTTTAAGTAAATAACAAAATAATAGTGCAGTTTACGGTACGTATAGAATATGATAGACAGTAAAATGAAACAGGTAAAATAAGGTAACTGCAATGCAGTTTAAATATTTAGACAAGAACTAAAAAAGGCAAGGAATTTGCACATACACAATTGTATAGTGAATAATAAAAGCACAAGATATATACGTACAATTACCATAAATTACATATAAAGAGAAATTTGACTGAATCCAAGACACTTAAAAACACTTATTAAAACAAAGCCTTGCAAGGATGAGGTGCAAATACATCATAACAAAGTGGCCAGTGGCCTACCCACAAGTTTGAGTGACTTCGTTAAAAAATACAGCATCCCTTCCTCAGCTGACACATTCATCTATAAAAAACAATAAGAACTGGATCGCTTAACAATAAAGATGGAATTTGAGGTGTTTTTAATGTCCTCTGGACCCGTGTCTGTAAACCCTACTTGCACTTAGATGCAATACTTTAGTTAAACATTTTATCACAAACACGACGAGTTAAGATACGCGGTTTAAACTCGACGCGACAGCGATTATTTGTAGATTAGTTAGAAAAAACTTACATTAAAACCAATACAAAGGAAAAGGACGAATTTGCGATTTTAGTGTTTACTAAAACTGAAGTGATAATATTCTATAGCCACCACGGTTGACAATTATGGTTTTTAACAAAACTTCAAAGAACGGTCCAACTCTATCGAACCTATGACTTTAACTAACTGTTTTTACTCCCAAATCATATTTATTACTAAAGGAAGTATTAATTATTAAAATATGCATTTGGTCGTAACAAACCTTATAGGTCTCGAATTTCCTAGTAACAAACAAAGACGCCTTTTGATTTTACCGTATGTGGCGATATAATTAATTACGAACGCTTTTTTAGCAGAAATACGTGTGTATAGAAATTATAAACGATTCGTCACGTTCTTTAGTTAAATGCAACGCAACACATGTTTTTCTTTTCAACCCTTAGTTAAATATCTGTCACATAAAATACATAAAATAAACATCCCGAAAAACATTATCAGACTAACAAGATCCTAAAGCCGATTAATTATCTATTCCTTCGCGGTAACAAATTGCGACTTGAAAATTTTTATTACAATAAAAAAATATATCGGTCCGCTACCTACAAGTTGATGCAATAAATATGTATTATGTTTCATGTCTTAGTTTAGTAAAACGACGCTATGTTTGCAGTATGTTAATTTCATACTATTCCGATATTTTCCGTTGTGTTAAGTTTAAATTGGCATTCTAATATGAAAAGATGCTCATTAATTTGTTTAGTTACGTATTTGTGTGTTTTAAATAAATTTCAATTTTCATCTAAGATTTTTATTAAATGATTCAAATTTGATACTCGTAATGTGTATGTGAGAAATGCGATGTAAATATGGTTTCAAAAACCATAAACGTAAACATTTACATGACAAATTTGACAATGTTTATTTAAACTAAATATAAAAAATATCCTCTAGTAGCTTCTAACACAGTAGATTATTAACAAGCTTAAAACAATTATGCGTAATTTAATTGGCATTCAAACATCAGTGAGTTTCTAAACCGATTAAAAGGGTGTCGGTTTGTGGTAGACAACCATCTTTGACTTTTCGGTATGGACTAAGTTAATGTATTTCATGAAAATTTCATTATTGAGTTAATTTTATATTTAAAGTAGTAATGAAAATTAACCAGAACGTTGTACTAAAAATAACGAGTTTAGATATTGTTGTAGAAATGTATGGTTGATTTCGCTTTAAATATTTACATAGCTGATTACTAATTTGGTCTTCATTGTTCTAAATTTATTTAAAAAAAAATTCAGACATAACATTCTGATAACATCTTAATGGAGAAACGTAGGTTAAAAGTCAAAGGCGGGTTATATGTTGTATACACAGGATATCCCAATGTCAATTATGCATTTTGGTTTATTCTTTATTGAATAACGTTTTTAATGCTGTAATCATTTCGTTTTTCTAAAACTACTTTGAAAATAACAGTTTTTCCCTAAACTCCATGAAAACAGTAGTAGTTTCTATTCCAGAAATGTAAAAGTGAATAGCCAACACTATTCGACCATTTTTCTAAATAACAAAACGAAGAAAGCGTTCATTTACAGTCACGAGGCTTAACAAAGAAAGCGCAAGTTTATTCGTCAATTTCTCCAACGACGCGTCGAATTCCATCTTTAAGCTCTTTTATTGTTGTCGGATGATCGGAATATGAGCGAGACTTCACAAAAGACTACAACCAAAAGTCGCATGGCATGAGATCACAAGATCTTGGTGACCAATTATGGTTGCCATTGCGTGAGATAATACGGTCCTGAAATCTTTCTTGCAACATCTGGATTGTTTCTTGTGCAGTGTGATAGGTTGCTCCGTCCTGCTGGAAACACATGCTGTCCAGATCCATACCGAACAATGCAGGCCACAGAAACTCTCTTATCATGTTTCTATAACGGTCGCTATTCACAGTAACTGCATTGCCGGCTTCGTTCTCAAGGAAATACGACACAATCACTGCTCCAGCCCAAAATCCATACCAAACAGTGACTTTTTGTGGGTGCATCTTTTTCTCGTCAACTAGCCTAGGATTCTCAGCAGCCCAGATGCGAAAGTTCTGTGTGTTCACATGTTTCCTCCAAAAATCAACGTCCACTTCTTGATTTTGCAATATCCAGTTGATGAATACACGGCGCTGCACTTGATCTACTGGCTTAATTTCTTGAGTTAGCTAGACATTAGATGTGTCTATTTGACATTTAAGATAATTTGGGTGCAGCATACTAGATTTTAAAAAATTGCTGGTAAGTTTAGAAGTTGCGCTCTTGTCGGACCACCCGTTATCTACAGCAGCGATATCCTAGCAATTAAACGAAAATCTCTTACCGCTGAGCATTCTGTTAGCTTTAGAAACAGATTATAATCGCATGGAGCCACATTCGGCGAATAGGGTGAGTGAGGAAGTAGTTGAATGAATTTTAGCCATTGTAAACGCCGACTTTAGGGCACTTTTTTCCTTCCAAATGAGGTCATTTTTCTTTGAATTTGTATTAACTTCTCTCCTTTCAAATATTTAGTAGAAAAAAGGTCAACCTCTTTGAACACACCGTTAGAAAAACAGATTATTCTCTAAATTGAGAAGTGACAATTGCTTTAATTGGGTAATTTCCGTTTTGAATTTAGATTTGCTGTGTCACGTAAACAATGGGGATGAATTATATCTATTGTGGACATGGAACATACCAAAAATTTCATTGACGTGGACGTAGACTGTAGAGCGTATTTTGACGTACATATCCAAGTACCTGAGTCCAAAACGTGCATTTTACAGAAATCTGAATAAGGTCTAATCAACCTAACATTGATTATAAATTTTGGGCGTTGCCCTTTAATGAAAAAGTGGTGAATCTGAACAATTGATGTAAATGAGATTTAGGGTAATTTGATTACAGTGACAAAAGATTAAGTAAACAGTGTCGTTACGTTTATAATACTGGAGTACATATATGTGGGTGTAATTTACTGTCAGAATTCGTTATGTGTAGGAAACTCTACGTGATTTTTGCATAATTGTTAAAATTACCTTTGTGAGATAATTCAGGATCTTATTACGCTTCGTTTTAACTATTAATTGTCGTCGTACATATGTTTGAATTTGTTTCTAACTTTCAGTATAACTGTTTCACAATTTTGAATTACCACTTATATTTCGAAGTTTTTCTAGAAATGGAAAGTTAGTTCTTCAGCGGGATTTCTGAAATGGAAAGGTTGAGTTTTACGCTGTCAAAATTCAATTGCATTTCCGTTTCGTCTGAGATTAAATATGGTTCTCGTGACTGAAAGAAGAGAGAAATTGAGTTTGATTTGGCTTTATAAAGTTTCTTCTATTGATACGTTTCGACGGATATATATCTTGAATTCATGTGGACTAGCTACGTACAAAAATTATACCTACTGACGAATTCATTGTAATTGGTAAATCGATATCGAAAATCAGTATCTTCGTAATTCTTTATACTCACGTGAATGCTAACCATCAATTTGCATTTATACTTTCTCCACAAATACTAATAAGCAATTTATACTATTTTTTTTATCTACAACCTGATTAATTCAGGATATTCGTGAGGGTATATCCACATGTTTACTATCGTGTGGGTATGCTCTAACCACATGTTAACCATCGTCTGGGCATATGCTAACCACCTGCTGCTCGACTGCTTATTGACTCCTTTGCAAATCCAATATTCCTCACGACATGTTCTTCATACATGCGAAAGCTATTTCAAACTAAGTGTTACAATTTCATTATTTTAATATTGTTAACAGCTAGGTTGTAAGGAGCTCAAGTCGTTCAATCATAAAGTGTCTTGCAACTACATTAATATTGATGATTAAATAATTTTTTTACACGATATAATTGCGTTACATTCACAATAGGCTGTTGGCTAATTTGTTCATGTTCTAATTTATGCACAAAGCTGAATATTAAGCTTAGTCATCAGTTTGTATAGTTAATTATTTAAAATCAGTTCGGTTATGTGCATTTTTAGTAGGTAACTAATTATCCTTAGTTCTCTTGAAATTACACACAGTCAAAGGAATATTAAGCTGTAAATCATATACAATGAGCGAACTTGCATTACCTTGCATTTCTATTCTTAGATAAAATAAGAAATTTAAGATCGTTTTAAAGGTACTTTTGCAAAACATAGGTAAGGTGAATCTGTCTCCCTCGTATTCCATACCTGATTTTAAAATTTAGATAAGACTCAGTTATAAAGAAAAAGTTGCTCTTAGATCTTAAAAGATTTAAGGTTTAGGTAACCTCTAATCAATGTAAAATTATGGTATACGTTATACTGATATTCATTAACGAAACAAAATGTGGATTAGCCCTAAAATTTCATAATATTTTTAACCATGATCTAGCCATAGATGGTGTCCGGATATATTTTGTTTCTGTGGTACTTTTGTTACTATCGTTCTGGATGATCCGTTAATCTGAGACCTCAATACATCTGTAGAAATTTAGTTGTAGATATAAATACCAATTTTTTATTTTGATACGTAAATCGAAAGTCGTATTTCTTCTTGATTTGTAAAACTTGTGCGAATCCGCTCGTAGGACGTACCCAGGTGCCACTACATTGTTTCTTAGGATTTCCATGTATTGACGAAGTAAAAACAGTTTTTAGTCGTTTTTCTAATTATTTATGTAATTTTGAAAGGAATACATGAACAATGTAATGAGGTTGTTATATCATAAGTATAAAAACTCAAAAAAAGGAAAATTATTGTAGGTTGCCGACCGAACGAGCTAAACAAACGGTGGGAGATTGGAATATGTGTTGGTCGCACACAGGGAACGCATACAAACGCTCACACCGGGAGCATTTTTGTGGGACTGGAGCAGCTCAACAAGCGTTCCAAATCGCTATGTTCTTCTATCGGCCGGTCGTTGTGCCTTAACTTTATGGGACCATATTGAAGAACAAGCCAAGGGCCACCTATTAGTATTCTGTTTCCTAGAGTAAATCCCTAGCATTTGGTCCATGAAGTCATCACCCTACTTTGACCTCTTGTAGTCTAGGATGATGTGTGTTTTCCTGGATGAGTCCACTTGCATGTCATGATATTGAATTGATAGCAAAATTACGGGTTCATTTCGTTTCGATAGATATAGGCACATTGTGATCCTATTTTAGAAGCCAAAGACGGTAGAATGAATCTGCCTTTGCTTCGATGAAAGCATTTCTTTCGGAATGTATGGCTTATTTATGCGAAATGTACCAGTCAAAGTCAATCCTTTGCTATTCTGGTATTAAACCAAAGGCAACAATGTAAGTAAATTACCTATCGTTACGTTTTGTCTAGCGTGTTCATTAGGATCGCAGAGATTCATTACGACTTTCTAACCAATGTTGACGGCATGATCACTTTCGCCCTCCCCTGTGAAAACACAACCAGAAATTGGCAATTGAATGAACGAAAAATTCAGCGATTTTACCTGTATACAGTATTCCTTGCAATGGGTATCCGGTCCATACATCATACAGCCAGAAAGCATTATCTCATACTTAGCAGATTTCTATGGGATATATTGCATAAAACGCGTCCTCCCTGTAGTTTGGTGCTCTTCAACAGTAGTATTCTCAATTGGTCGAATGCAGGTACGCAGGTTTGGAAATTTGGCAAATCACAAGAAACGAATGATCGCCTTGAATCTAGTCCGACTGAGACTGACGCGGTACAAAGGATTAACATTACCTTTCCATAGGTCATCACTTCCTATTTCGCAAACTTATAAAACCCAGCGCAGATCAATATTCCGAGGTACGCAATGAATTCTTCCCTGGTCATGGGCACCCTTTTTCTGGCCTTAGTCGAAATTGATCCTTAAATTCGACTGTGACCTGCCTACTTTTCTTATCGGTTTCCCGGATTATGAGATCTATCATCGCGTATGTATGAAACAACTCACCGATCCATAAGTAGGTGAGTCTTGTCTATAGCACACCAAACGCTAAACTAAATCGTATCTGTCCCTCCAACGTGCCTTCTGAATGAAACCAAAGCGCCCATGAGAGGGTAAACCGGTTTCGTATATGTTAACAGAAACGCAATAAATGTGTTTTATTATCGACGGGTACCACCTAGCGATCTTTGTTTTTACGGCCGGGTGAGGGTTAATTATAGTTTCAGACATATTTTTGAGGTTAGATAAACTTAATCTATTTCGTTAATCAAAATTATTGATTTTATCTTGGCTTATACTGCTGTGTGATTTTATATATCCTTTTGTAGTTCTAGCCATGTCATTTGGGTTAGAAGGTGCATGTGTTTTCAGTTTTTTTTATCGCGCCCAATGAACTAAGTAGAACGATGTACGTTATAGACGTTTGAAATTGAGGTACTTGCGTCAAAAACGGACAACACTAGAATAAGGCATCTTTGGCTTAGCATGGAAAACATCCACTTACAAGCGAATGTCCGTGATGATTATATACTTACAATTTTCACAATATGTACAAGCGTATATGTAATAGTGAATTAGTAAGTAAAAAAAATCTTTAATGCGGTTTCAATCATGTATGTGAAAATAGGTGACTAATAATTATATTTAACGCCTTCATGTTGCTTATGGAAGCCTTTATGTATCGCTATTGGTTTTATATTATATACGAGTACATATAAGAGATTTTCGTGGACCACTAAGAAATTAGAGTAACTAAAAAATTGGCTCCCTATCGTTTCTTATATTTTCAAAAGGATAACAGTGATTCTATCTTTGTTTGTAATAATTCGCTAACTTCTTAATTATGCGAAAAAATATCTTGTTAATGTAATTGTGATTAATAGAGAAAGGGTTTGATGTGATTTCATTAATGTATTTAGAATATAATTAGTAGATATGCTTAATGCTTAATAAATGCTCGAGGCTTTAAATTCCGATTTTAGTGAGGGATACTTCTGTGATTTCAATATTTGGAACTATTCGGAGAATTTTAAACGAACGTTACCAAGCGCAAGGTAAGAAACGTTTTGTTACAGAAAAATTTCGACAAACCTCGTCAGATATAGTTTATTCGAAATATTTTGAAAAGGGCATTGTCATATTAGAAATACTCAGAAGAACATTTGAAGGGAATGAATTGCAAGTAGCATTTCAGCTAACCAAATGCAAAATTTCGAATAATATTGGCTCCAAATTTAAAGAGTGCTTTGTGAAATAGTGAATACTACGTACAAGGGTGCAATTCTTACAAAAATATGTGCATAATGTTACCTTATCATTGCTGTTACCAGTTGTATTCTTAGATGAAACGTAGATATTTGCTAGATAATCACCAGAAGAGTCTTCGATACATCAAAAAACGTAAATAATCCGAATTGTAAAAGATATATTATCTTGAATGCTCGAAATAAGACGATTTAATTTAGAATGGCAGCTTAGTATTCACCGCAAACTTTAAATCTTATGATTATCACAACATGGACATGACAATCTTTGGAATGTGGTTGAAAGTTCAGTTATCACTAAACCTTCAGGGGCCATGTGTAATTGTTAAGAACAACGCCGGTTTTCATTCAAGTATAACAGAAGAATTGCCATCTTTTTCATGGAAACAAGAGCTAGAAAAGTGGTTAAGTTGTTGCATAAATGTAATGGTGAAATTTGTAAAAAAAATTGGATATCCGAGTTGTGGCCTGTGGAAAAAATGCTAGAACAATTAATAATTTCGGCAAATGATGAAAATTCAGATGACAATGATGCTAAAGATGATGAACGATAATGTACCTATTTTAAACTAAATAATCATATTATTAAAGTTAGTTCTTAATTAGTTTATTGTTAGTTTATGGAATTATGCAAAACAAACCTATATTGAAATAAATAATTGCACTTTCTAATATTTATACTAGTGTTTTCAAATCTAAATCAGTATTCCATTCCTTTAACATTCATTAGTAATTAGATATAGCTTCTAATTATATTCGAATTGCATCAGAAAGATCATATTAAATCCCTTCTCTATTAATCATATTTATATTTGAAGTTAACTAAACTGTTTTTGTATAATTAAGAAATTATCGAATTATTACAAAAGAAAGCAGAATCACTACTATCCTTTCGAAATTATAAATTCACAAAAAAGCTAATTTCGTAATTAATCTAATTACTAATTCTATTAGTCCATGAAAATGTTATAAACTCGTATGATTGAAATCGCATTAAAGTCATTCGCCTTAGTTACATTCATATTTGCGTTTGTATAAATTAAATGAAAAAATATTTAAATCATCGTAAACACACATTTATCCTGTAACTCAAATACCACGTGAACGACAAAGATACACAAACTCATTAGTAGTGTCAATATACGGGCGAATCCGTTTTTGAAACTTACCCATTTTACGGTCTATATTCAAAAGTTACTTCGTATTGGATAAGATATTTAGTTAAATCATTCGACTCTTTTTACAATCGATAAATTGGCTTATTAGCTCATTTTACAACGGATGTGTGTGTGTGCGTGCGTGCGTGAGTGTATGCATGTGTGCGTGTGTGCGTGAGTGCGTGTGTGCGTGTGTGCGTGTGTATGTGCGTGTGAGCGTGTGAGCGTGTGTGCGTGTGTGCGTGTGTGCGAGTGTGCGTGGGTGGGTTGGTGTGAGCGTGTGTGTGCGTGTGTGTGAGTGCGTGCATGCGCGCGTGCGTGCATGAGTGCGCGAGTGCGTGAGTGCGTGTGTGCGTGATCGCGTGTGTGGGTGGGTGCGTGAATGCGTGAGTGTGTGAGTGTGTGAGTGTGTGAGTGTGTGAGTGTGTGAGTGTGTGAGTGTGTGAGTGTGTGAGTGTGTGAGTGTGTGAGTGTGTGAGTGTGTGTGTGTGAGTGTGTGAGTGTGTGAGTGGTGTGTGTGTGAGTGTGTGTGAGTGTGTGAGTGTGAGTGTGAGTGTGAGGTGTGTGGTGAGTGTGAGTGTGTGAGTGTGTGAGTGTGAGTGTGAGTGAGTGTGAGTGTGAGTGTGAGTGTGTGAGGTGTGAGTGTGGGTGTGAGTGTGTGAGTGTGTGAGTGTGTGAGTGTGTGTGTGAGTGTGAGTGTGTGAGGTGTGAGTGTGAGTGTGTGAGTGTGAGTGTGTAGTGTGAGTGTGTGGGTGTGTGTGTGGTGTGTGGGTGTGGTGTGATGTGTGATGTGAGTGTGTGAGTGTGTGAGTGTGTGGTGTGAGTGTGTGAGTGTGTGAGTGTGTGAGTGTGTGGTGTGTGTGTGTGTGAGTGTGTGAGTGTGAGTGTGAGTGTGTGAGTGTGTGAGTGTGTAGTGTGAGTGTGTGGTGTGTGAGTGTGTGAGTGTGTGAGTGTGTGGTGTGTGTATGTGTGATGAAGTGTAATGAGTGATGAGTGTGATGGTGTATGTGTGAGTGTGATGTGTATGTATGTAAAGTGTGATTGTGTATGCTGAAAATGTTTTTGACTACCGTGACATTGGTTTGTGATAAATAATGATTTGATGTGTAGTTGTGAACATTGGAGTAGTAGTCCATAGTATGAGTTTTACTTCGTAACTGAGTGTCAATTTATGGACCACTTATAGGATTAAACAAATGACAATCTTTGTTAAATTCTGTTACTAATATCAAGCGTTTGTTAACCATAATCCCACATCTGGGTATCCAAAACAGTTTTCTTTTTCTCAAACATCTGGCGAGTATTTGCTACACATTTACCACAAGAGTTAATCTGACACTTTATAATTTAAAAATATAAAATTTATGTTAAAGTTATGTTCTAATATAAGGTTTTTTTAGACCATAATCCGGTACATCTGGGTATCCAAAACAGTTTTTCTTTTTTCTCAAACATCTGGCGAGTATTTTGCTACCAACATTTTTCCTACATAGGGTGTTCGGTCTTCAGTATTTAGTGGTTGTCCTCTTGAATAGGAAAATCTAACTATTAGCCACGAATTTTCGTCTATTTTCTGATTACTTACGTCACAGCTTCTTCTGTTTCATCACGATTATTTTCTTCTGTTTCACTACAATTATTTTCACCTATTGAAATGTTATTATTTGCATCATCGTCGAGTTGTATACTAGCATTAGTATTTGAGCTGTCGTCAGTTATTTTAGCGGACTTCTTGGCTTTAGGTCTGTGGTGTTTCTTTACTGGTTTCTTCCTTTTCTTCAATTTGCCTTTTATTATTCTCTGTTTAACTTCTGCAGCGGTCAATGTTTCTGCAAATTTTCTTTATTATTTTGCTTCCTTGGCGGACAGTATCAATGACTGTATTACCTTTTGAGTTACAGTAATGTCTTCTAGTTCCTGAGGTTTTGGAGAAGATGATGGCGAGGTTTCACTACATCCTACAAAATAATATTTTGTCTTTACTTAAGGTTAAATTACAGATCCCTCAAATCCACCTATCGCATTACTTCTTGAAAAACATGTTGTTCCTTGAAGTTTTTGAAAAGACTGTCACAACTCATTTCTTCTTTAATATTTCCAACCCTTACTTCTGTTCATACATCCTAAAGTTATAATATATTGTTAATATTTGTCCTTTTGCTAATACCCTACCATTATAATCCTTTGAATCATAAATCATTTTTCTAAAGATCCCTTTATGATTTATAGTTAAATCTACTATTGACAATTTTTTTTCAATCTATTAAATTGTAGGTTATATTTTTGTTTAATAAGTACCTTAAATGTTTTCATATCTGCTTGTAATTAGCTAGATTTACGTACATTATCATTCGCCTAGTTTTTCTATATTTTCTATTAACTATTTCTCCATTTAGGCGTACTGATTTTCTTTTCCAAATAAGTACCTACTCATAATCTCTAATATTTTTATATCATGCATCTGTCTTATCTTCAACTTATCGTTTAGTCTTTTCGTTTAACCAATTATACCACTTACGCCTTATTAACATTTATAACTATAATTTTCTGGTATTAACCTATGTTTAATACATTTACGTCCACTGTTATATTATTTTGTCATTACATTCCACATTCTCAAATATCTTCGATTTAAATTTTTACCTCTCATTGTAATCTGTCTATCATCTTCCTGTATCGATTTCATCTTTGTCGTTCGGCCTCAATAACCAATCAAATTGACTTCAAAAATCAAACACGATTCGTTTTTCTTAATTCATGGAATTTTACGTAATTTGTCTAAAAATTCTTTGATATCGAGTCTAGTTCGAGGAGTATTAGAATTGCAAGTGGGCGGAAAATTTGAATGTTTCCCTATGTCAATGTTATCCCATTTTATCTTACACGATAACTCCAGAAGGAAAATACGTACGTACTTAAAATTTTGTATTTAAGCTCGATTTCATTTTTCTTGAGCTAATTGGACTTTGGTAGAAATTCAATGGCGGGGAGGGGGTTTATTAGGAGCTGTTTTTTACTTTTATCAAATATTTTTGAAACAACTGTATATTTCAAAGATATAAAATTACCAATATATAGACTTCAATCATATAGTATGTTGATTCTGTTATTTTTATACGACGTGACGCGTGGTTTAGTGACAAAAAATGCCTAAGGTATAATTTAAGTTTTAGTAAAAATACCTTAATAATGATTAATTTTATCAGAAAATGTGGAGACATATCTTTTAATGAAAATTTAATTTTACATAATTTTTCTTTATACAGTTTCTTAACACATAGCGAAATAAGTGTAAAAATTAAATAAATATGATTGAAAATGCTTTAACTGTATAATAGACATATTTATAGAAGGGGCAGCTTTGAAATTTAGTTAATATCTAGATATCTATTAATCTCTGTCTGACATAAAGTTTTAAACGTCTGTTTGACCTAGGCTATTGTTTTTGTTTTTACAATGCTGCCTATTTTCGTAATTAACTTATTATACAGGAGGTTGCACAATTATCCTAAAAAAATTGTTATTAAAATTATTTCATTTCTTTTAATTTCATTTCTTTTAATTTCAATTTTGTAGGTGGGAAGGTTGTTCCATACCAGATATTTATTTCTATGTGCAATGTTTTTAATGCATGCTACTTACATATTCCCCAATGGTTTGTAAATATTACTCAAACGCTTTTTTTTCTTAATATGAACGATTTGATTTTAATATAATTTAAGACAAAGTGTAGAATCAAATTTGCGTATCTTTTCAATGTATATCCATATTGTATTCAGAAATTACTTATCTGCGTAATAAACTAAACGATTTGAACTAAAATGTAAACAATAGAAATCTAGACTAAAGGTTTACCGAAGGGTATCAATATTTATTACAAATTACTTTGATAATAAATACATAATAGGAATGTCAAACAACCACTAATTAACTTGTAAATGTATAGTAGAAAAACCATTAATTACGTAGTTTGTAAATCCCTTCAATGTAGTTCCGAATGAAATTAATTTCACATTTGAATAGATCTACAGGTGTGTAATAATTGTTTCCTTTAAAAATACAATAACGTGTATGCTTTAAGCAAATAACCATTTAGGCATATCGGTTTAAGTATCAAATTACAAAAGTGGAATTTCGAAGGATTTGTTAAAAATTAACGAGATTGGGGCCATGCGGTTAGCTTTAGTAAAAGTAATTAGTCCTTTATTTCAAAGGTAAATTGGTAAATTAGAATACTCGTCAGACAAATTCGCACAGATTTTGTTATCTGGTTTTGTCATTCAAAATATTGCACCACACTCATTGATGTCCTTAAAATAAGCAACTATTTAAACTACGTTGGCAGAAATACGACAATCCTTAGATTTGCAGTTCATCCTTTGGTTTTACCAGTAGTATATTGCCTGCCAATGTTATCTAAAATCTACCGTTATCCATGTAGGAACCCTTTTATTTTCCATTTATATGCGAATCTTTTTATAGACGTTGGAATATTTTATTTTTGAAATCGATTACTTACATTTTTCAGTTTTTTAGTAGAACATTTATGTAGTATATGTACGCCAAGAATGTTTATCATTGCGTAAGTTTACAGGTTAACATTACAAAACACAAAATTTCGGTACCGCTATAATTTAGGGTTTCTAAATGTAGAAATGAGATTAGCTTGTAAAGTCAACCTAAATCTCATTAAAGGATAGTACATGATAGGGAGGCACAACATAATTTGTAAAACCGCGGATTTAATGTACTAATGCTACATTTCAAGCCTAATAAGACGATTATCTAAATATATTAATGGAAATCTACAATTTATTTAATTAGCATTTCATTTACCTTCAATGGTAATTAGTAATGATTTATGCATGAAATGAAAAATTAATTATACAAAAATCAATCAATTATCTCTTTAACAAGCTTTTTATTGTAGAATTGAAATTATAATTATAAAATGCTAATTCATTCACTACGTGAATATATTAGTTAAGATTACATTTACATCGGTTTAATATCATCGTTTTTTCAGTCGTTTTGATTGCTTTTATGTCAAACTGTTAATTAATTTGGTACGCAATATATCAATTTTACCATATTTTATTTTAAAGTAATAATTTACAGCAAACTTTTTTCAACTGTCGTTGGATGGCATGATTGTTGTGTTTTACTTGAAACATTATGCAGTCTGTAATTGGTAAAACCTTTGATCAATTTTTGTATAACTCTAAATGCAACTATAATGACACTAACTTATTGTTTACATCTTGGACTATGGATTTTGTTTAACGTCAATAAGAGGCATAACATATTGGGAGGGTACAAATATGCCGTGGGATTTTATGTCCAGAACCAAAGAAACTACTACAATTCCTCCTTAATACGCAAGAAATTGCGATATATTACGCTAGCACAGCCACTTCCTAACTCCGAATCGTGATGTATCCAGTAATTTGTTGCTAATTTATTGTTAATTTTGGAATTTGTTGCACCAGCCGTTTCCGAGAAATCGCAGCTATGCTGGCATAATATTACGCTGGCACGGCCATCTCTGTATCTTCGGATCTAATGTTCGGATCCAGTACTAACTTAGCGCATAATTTGTTGCAAATTTGTTGCTCTCATTTGCGGTTAATGATGATTTTGTTGCACCAGTCAGTTCCGAGAAGTTGCCGCTCTGCTGGTGTAATATTACTCTGGCACAGCCATCTCTGCATCTGCGGATCTGATGATCCGATCCAGTTCGAACTTGGTGCATAATTTGTTGCAAATTTGTAGCTCCCATTTGCGACTAATTTTGATTTTGTTGCACTACCCGTTTCCTAGAAATTACTGCCTCCTGCCGGTTTCCTCAATGCTGTTTGAAATAATACAGGATACAGTCAACTTAAGGAGCAAAATTTTTACAGACTATTGACTGAAAATTTGATATAAAAAGTAAGAAATCGCGCAGAATCGATTGGTATTTTTAAAGTTTGGTTATCTCTTGTGACATCAGAGCTAACTGTTTTTTTATCATTGTTTTAAAGATTAGTAATAGTAATAGTTCAATGAAACACATCTGATTGAGAAAAAAATTTTAAGCAAACAATTTGTAGGAATTTTTTTTTTCGTACGCTCATTATTTTAGCCGTCAAGAACAATTCAAGTGTGATCAAATATTTTAAATATTTTACGTTCTTGTAAATTTTTTGATCATGCTTTTGAAGGGACGAGCTGTGTGTTATAAAGACTGGTTTAAGTATGCAATTAACGTAATCCTCCTAAAAGGGGATTATTTGGAGTGACACAACAATTAGTATGCGAGTCTTCTCAAAGATATAATGCTGCTCCTAGCCTCGGTCGCAGCGGCCGATCTTCACTACCTATTGACCGGCGTCTACCTGCGAGCTAATCGTTTTATTGCTATGTAAATGAAAATAAAAAAATCATTGTTTTTCGAAACTTATAACGACATCAATATATTCCTTAATTTTTTTAAAAAGGTGTAGTTTGAATTTTAAAAATTGACCGATTTGCATTGATTTTAGCTTTTTTCAGTGCTTATTACTGTTTATTAAGGATCTGAAGAAAATACATATTGTAATAAGTCGTCATTTATTTTTCAAATACACCTCTGTAAACGATTTCAAACGACTTTTGGAAAGTATTTTTCTCTGAAAATACTTGTTTGGATCAGTATTACACGAGATATAAATTATTGAAATTGAAGAATGATGACGTTACAGGTCGGTAATTATATTACGAGTATATCTATACATACTGGAATTTTCGAAACCTTTTTTTTCTTTTTTTTCTCCTGTTGTTATACAATCATCCTGGGGTGCCTCAGGCTATAAGTACATTGTATGATATATACTTAAATACTAAACTTAAGAATAACTCCTACATGTCATGGAGGATATAACCCATTGGATATATCCTAATTTCTGGTTTATATGCGTTGCTTTCATTGCTATATTAATTTTGAAATCTGTTTGATAGGTCTGACGGTTTGAACCTTTTTACTCGTCGGATTGTATTGCTTCATTTAATAGGTTGACAGCTAGTTCACTAATATGTGTTTCTAATTTTAACTTGTATTTTTCGCTATATCTTGTTATTTCTTCACGCACTGTAACTATTTTTAGATCTTTATGTAATATCGCCTTTGGAATATACCACGGGGCGTTGACTATGTTGCGTAGTACTTTACTTTGGAAACGCTGCAGTATCTCGATATTTGAAGTGCTGGCTGATCCCCAGAAAGGTATTCGATAAACCCAAATAGGTTTTAGTATTGCTTTACACAGCAGAAGTTTATTATGACGAGAGAGCTGCGTAGTTCTTCACAGCAGCCAACACATTTGTCTAAATTTCATTCCAAGTTGTTTCCTCTTATTAAATATATGTGTGCGCCACGTTAGTCTGCTGTCAAGGGTAATTCCAAGGTATTTGACTTGAGTTGGTGAGGAAATTTGTCAACCATTCAACGTAAGGGGGGGGGGGACTGTTCTGTTTCATAGTAAATGTGACATGAGAGGATTTACTCTCGTTAACTTTTATTCGCCATTTTATTAACCATGGTTCGGGGTTATTAAGATGATGCTGTAAGTTTGCAGATGCATCAGTGTTGTTGTGGTGCATCGCCAATATTGCGGTGTCATCCGCAAGTATTGCCTATAGATGAGGTAAAGTATTGCACCGAGAATGCTCCCTTGCGGTACCCCAGCATTTACGGGACAAGGATCAGTGTTCATTTATTGATAACTTATGTAAATGTGTCTGTTTTTAAGGTAGGACTTTAGGAGGAAATATATGGTATATGGTAACGAGGTTTTGAGTTTATAGGATATTCCAGGATGCCACACTTATCGAATGCCTGGCAAGTATCGTGTCCTGTCCTAAACCCGAATTGATGTTTAAGTATAAGATTTTTGACATCGATAGCTTGTAACAACCGTTTTAAAAGTAATTTTTCAAGGACCTTAGAGAGTAGTGTCAAGAGACTGATAGGTCTGTAAGACTTTATTTCTGACGGATTTTTTCCTGGTTTCAGTTGCATTATTATGCGTGCAACCTTCCACTGGCCGGGGAAGTAATGATTTCTTAGAATTGCATTGAATATTTGGGTTATTGCTGTAAAACACTTTTGTGTACATTCTCTTAGCACTTTTCCTGTGATTAAATCGTACCCTGGAGCTTTTTTTAGGTTAATTTCTTTAAAGATAACATTTACTACTTCTACTTTTGTTATTTTCTTGAGTGGTAGGTCCATTTGGTAAGGCATCTCCAAGAATGTATGTATATCGTCTTCTTACAGGGAATTCGTTGTGAAAGGATGAGGTTGGAAAACTTGGGTGAGGTGTTTCGAGAAAGCTTCGGCTTCTTGTTGATTAGTTCGAATCCAAGTACCATCATTATCATTATCTTTAATTGGCGGTATAGTTTGTGGGAGCCGTTTGAGCTTTTTGGTTGCCTTCCATAGAGAGTATTCTGTGTCTTCAGTTTGGGATAGATTGCTTAGCTATTCTTTAATAGCTTCCTTTTTAATTTTTCAGATGCTTAAATCTCTTTCACTATTTGTTTATTAAAAAAAGATATGTGTCGATTATTTTTTGATCTTTCATCCAAAAAAAAACCAAAAAATTGTTCAAATTTTTTTATATCATCTTCCCTATTACAAGTTTAACTGGAATACTAAATTCTTTTTTTAAGTTCCTTATAGCCACCACTGTAGTGACTTCAAAAATAAAGAGACAAAAGAACAAATTTTATGTAGGACAAAAGCACTTCTTTGATCATTTATTGGCCTCCTGATTTTTTTTTTACTTGAAGCCTGGGACTGATAACAGTTGGCGATCTAAGGATTATTTTAAGTGTTGCAATTTTTGTGCGTACTAACTTTTCGTATACCCCTTTTCGTGATTCTGCAGGTTCCCGCGATGCTGTTTAAATCAGTTTAAGCTACCACATGCAGGTTCCGACGGTGCAGTTTAAATCAGCAGGTTTCCATACAGCTGCTTGAAAAAATATAGGATAAGTCTTACTTCTTTGACAATTTATTGGCCTCCTTATTTCTTCTTTGTTACTTGAACCCTGAGCCTTACACCGACTAACGGTTTAAGAATTATCTTAGGTACACACAGCTCCATCTTTGGCATACGAAATTCAATACGAGATATATCCTCAAAGTCGAAAACACCTGTCAAACCTAGGTCATTCTATGGAGCATTAACTAACATAGTTGTTTTTAAACCTCTTTTCTTCTAAAATGTCTTAGGGTAACCAAAGTATAATGTTTTCTAAATAAGACTGAGTTCTTATATCAAAAATTCATTCGTTTATATTTAAAGAATTTGATTAAAAGCAAGACAGTTTCCTAAATAAAAGTAAAACTTATAATATTCTTTCAAATCAAAAAAGTTATTTATATTGTCAGCAGAAGGGTCCAGTGAAAAGGAAAAAAATGTATTTTATATAAATTTTTCATTTATTTTTTGTCATTTTTTTAAATTAATTTTTTTTCGTTTAAATTAAGCTTTGATTTAAATTTGATCCAGAAAAAATTTTATTATCTTGGTAAAATGACTTTTCGAAAAACCTTAAACGATTTTGCAAAATTATTTTTTTTTTCGCCAGGTTCAATGGAAGTAATGCTATATATTTAATCGACAATCTATTAGTTTATATATTAAACATTTTTTTAACGTTGGTTTTAGTCAGAAGTCAGGAATCTGTATATATATATATGATATATATATGTATATAAATTATAAATATATTAAATATATATATAAATATAACTATATATAAATATATATATATATATATATATATATATATATATATATATATATATATATATATATATATATATATATATATATATATATTATATATAATTTTAGTATGTAATTAAATTTCACGGTTGAAACATAAGGAAAATAGAAAAAAAAATTTATAATTTTTTGAAAATAATTTCTTTGCAGACATTTTTGTATTTTAATGTTGGGATCTGACCCTTAATTATAACATTTTGCTGAGTTTCATTCGATCTTTACTGAAATCAAGGGTGCAGTAAGGAAAAATTTGTAAAGATAATATTTGCAGGTATAGATAAGGCTGTCAACGTCCTGGATTGAGCGGGATGGTCCCGCATTTCGCATCTTTGTCTCGAATCGAAATCTGTCTCGGACAATGTTCCACGTGTTCCGCTTCTTCGAATATAGCTTTTTAACGATCATGAAACTTTTCAATTTAAAAATTTATGCAAGAAAAATCTATGTACGACGACACATGCTCATAAAACTTGTCAATGAGCGAAGGAAGTAAAAGAAGCTCATTTAACTACTCTTCCCTTAAAATTTTTCCTTAGGCGTCATTACTTCGTGTTCTGAAGTAACGCTGCTAAGAATAAAGTTACTTCAAAGCACGACCTCTACTTGAACGATCATGTTTAAAACATTTTGTCTATCTTAACGGTTTGGAACATTTGTTTACGTGGAATGTTAGAAATTGAATATAATTTAGATAGTTGCGCTGAATTCTGTGCAATGTTGAAAAAACTCCTGCTTTATTAAAGAAAATTTATAGTGTTAATAAGTATGATTTAAACTAAATATAATGACTTCCATAAAAATTGCAACACCTAGAATTTGTTGAACGATTTTATTGAAATTTTCGTTAACGATGCCTTTCATTAGAACAAACAAACGATTAAAATTTGAATAAAATCTAGCTAGTAGTTTTTTTCTCCTTTGCACTTAGTAACAATAAATTTGAAGAAATAAACCAATCAGTGTGTAAAATTAACTGTCAATTTTGCAAATTGTTTGTTCACAATTTCGCTCTGAACTTGGGAACCCAATTGACTGATTTTGAACGTGGCCGTATTATTGGCATGAGAGAGGCCGGACTTTCGCTAAGAGAAATTGTTCGTCGTGTAAACCGAAATACTACAACAGTATTGGGATGTTGGTCCAAATGGTCCGAGGAAGGGGTGCAACAACGTCGCCCTGGATCTGGACGTCCCCGCAGGATTACAGATCTTGAAGAACGTCGCTTAAGACTTTTGGCCACAAGAGGCAGATTTTCAATAACTCGATCGATTTCAAATGATTGGATGAGAGGTGTAGGACTGAATGTCAATGTCATCTGTTTATCGCCGGATAAGGTCTTATGGGCTGCGTTCATATCATTCATTTTTATGTCTTCCTCTTACAGCACTTCACCGTCTACGTAGGCTAGAATGGAGCAACGAAAGAGCGAATTGGGCGCAAGAATGGCACCGAATTGTGTGTAATGATGAGTTACGATTTTGCTTGTGGGTCCACGATGGTCGTAGGAGGGTCAGACGGATGCGTGGGGAACGTAAAAATCCAACATTTTTGTTGAACGCAACACAGCCCTCACACAAGTGATGATGTGGGGTGAAATATGTTACGGTAGCAGATCACCCTTGGTCTTTATTGATGGCAACTTAAACGCCGCTGTTTATTTTGGCAATATGCTAGAACCCGTTGCGCTTCCATATATACAGAGGCCGGAAAATCCCATTTTCCAACAGGATAATGCGCGCCCTCATACGGCAAGGACTACAACACGTTTTTTGGAAGAAGCTAACATTGACGTCCTCACATGGCCTACTCGGTCACCTGATTTGTCGCCCATTGAACATGTATGCGATGAGGTCGGTAGGCGACTGGGTAATTTATCACACCCTCCAGATAACTTACACGATTTCCGGCTACGGATTCAAGAAGCTTGGGTTGATATACCGCAGGCAGCTATAGATCACTTGATTGATAGCATGCCACGCCGTCTAAATGAGTGCATTACAAATCGTGACGGAGCAACTCGTTATTGAAAAAAACATTTTTAGTTTTTGTTCTTTTGTTTTCAAATTTTAATCGTTTGTTTGTTCTAATGAAAGACATCGTTGACGAAAATTTCAATAAAATCGTTCAATAAATTCTAGGTATTGCATTTTTTATGGAAGTCAGTATATAATGTTAATTGTATGCCAGAATGCTAGAAAATTAATTATAAATTTATTTTTGTTCATTACAGTAATGGCATTACTACATAATCTGTGGTATGCTTTTAAGTGATTAATTACTTCAATTAAAGATTAAAGAAAACTTTTATTATTGAGCAAAAGTCTTTATTTTTATAAAATTATATTTTTAATTTTTATTTCGGTAATAATTTAACGTACATAACTAAACGGGGTACAACAGGAGTAGTATCTTTACGATTAACGATTTTTTCAAATCATCCACTTTCAACCAGCACGTGTTACCTCTTCGATAAACAAAAGCTGTGTGCTTATATGCAGCTATTCCTATCAAATATAATTCTGAATTATCTTCAAGTGGATTATTAATTTTTGTAGGAATGTTGTAGAGTAAAACATATCTTTCATTTCCTATCTGATTGAATATTTGAAAAATTACAATGTCACCTAAAAATTTTAAATTTATTCTTTGATTATTGTGAATTACATGTTTCATTTTTTCTACGCTTATAATTCATATTAAGCGTAAATAATTAAATTTTTATAAATTCTTTACCTATTTCTGTTAATACATGTTGAGCACTGAATTCAGATTCACAATCATGACAATGACAATTATCGATTACTTGCAATTTCTGGATAATGTTTTCGAAGTTAGTGGATTCCAAATCTATATCTGATATTGCAAGTGGTAGTTTTGTTGATTTCTTTTTTTTTGCAGCAGAAGCTGGGAAGATCTTGAAATAACTTTTGGGCCAGACGCTCAGCATTAAAATGACAAACCACCACTAAAGTTTTTTTAAATAAATTTGATTCTTCAATCTGGAAGTACTCAGCTAAGACCTCCCCTCTAAGGGTATGTGCGTGCGATTGCAGTTTGAGTGAATGTTGCTTATCTGAAAGACAGTAAGTTGATTTTAAGTAAGTGTTCGTGAAAAAAAAGGTCTTGTGCAATGTAAAAAAAACCACGACTTTAACAAGGTAATTTAAAAAAATCACTCACCTTTTCAGTTAAATGCTGAAAATCTGTAATTGCCAGGAGGGTCAAATATAATACGCTTTCATATGCGCATGTGTTTCTCAGAGTAAATTTTCTACTGCCAATTTTGTACTCTACCAGACGAGGACCATTTCCATTAGAAATTACCAAAGGAGCACTATTTTTGTCCCAGTTGAGTGAATCTTTAACATCGTCCTTTCTTCCACCATGATATTTTGCTTTAGATCGAGTGTTTCTTAGTTTGATTGATTTTCCAAGCCCATTGGTTTTCATTGTTGTGCCTGACTCTGAACCATCTATGACTTCATTCCTTTGTTGACAGTGGAAACAATCTTTTACTGCCGTACCTTTCCTCCGTGAAAAGTTTAGAACATGAGTTTAGTGTACGTACAAATTTACCACATTTTGCACATGTGTGTGCTCCAGTATATTCATCTCCATTGTTGCAAGCTGGGCACGTACCTGGTTTTGTAAGGTTCATAGAAGTTGCTGGCTTTTGGGAATCATTTTTTCTTTTTTTATTTAATATACTGCCATTTTTGAGCAGATTTACTGGATCAACGCCTATATTGCCATGTATTTTTTCATTTTTGCATCATTTAAGCTAGAAGGTTTTCTAAGCAAATCAACTAATTCTTCGGGTGATTCAAGAGTAGAAATTTCAAATGTTGATTCAATTGGACTTTTATTTTTCAACGGTTTTTTTTCCCTTGGCCGACCTTTTCCACCCCAATCTTCTACTTCAGTGAAAGACATGAATTTTTTAACGTGATCTCCTTTCAAACCTGTGACGTCATCATTTTTCAATTTCAATAATTTATATCTCGTGTAATACTGATCCAAACAAGTATTTTCAGAGAAAAACACTTTCAAAAAGTCGTTAGAAATCGTTTTACAGAGGTGTATTTGAAAAAAATGACAACTTATTACATTATGTATTTTATTCAGGTCCTTAATAAACAGTAATAAGTACTGAAATGCAAATCGGTCAATTTTTAAAATTCAAACTTTGCCTTTTTCAGTTTAAAAAAATTAATAAATATATTCATGTGGTTATAAGTTTCGAAAAACAATGATTTTTTTATTTTCATTTACATAACAATAAAACTATTAGCTCGCAGTCAAGATCGGCCGCTGCGGCCGAGGCTAGGAGCAACATTGTATATTTGAGGAGACTTGTATGCTAATTGCTGTCACTCCAAATAATCCCCTTTAAAGAGGATTACGTTAATTGCACTATTGAACCAGTCTTTATAACTCACAGCTCGTCCCTCCAAAAGTGTGATAAAAATTTTGCAAGAGCGTAAATTATTTAAAATGTTTGATCAAACTTAAATTATTCTTGACGGCTAAAATAATGGGCGTATGAAAAAAATTGCCTACAAATTTTTTGCTTAAATTTTTTTCTCAATCAGATGTATGTTTCATTAAACCATTACTATTACTAACCTCTAAAACAATGATAAAAAAACAGTTAGCTCTGATCTAACAAGAGAAGCACCAATCGATTATCCGCGTTTTGTTACTGTTTATATCAAATTTTCCGTCAATAGTCGGAAAAGTCGGTAAAAGTTTTGCTCGTTAAGTTGACTGTATCCTGTATTGTTTCAGACAGCATTGAGGAAACCGGTAGAAGGCAGTGATTTCTAGGAAACGGCTACTGCAAGAAAAGCAAGATTAGTCGCAAATGAGAGCAACAAATTTGCAACAAATTATGCAGTAAATTAGAACTGGATCGGAACATTAGATACGAAGATACAGAGATGGCTGTGCCAGCGTAATATTGCGCCAGCATAGCCGCGATTTCTCAGAAACGGCCTAGTTTAGAAGTACATACGTAACAACGTCGTTTTTTTGCGGGTGGTTCATTAGTTTCGACTTCTGGAGTAATTTGAATAAAAATCTTCATGCATTCCAGTGTATGGGGTGTCACTAATTCCTTACATAGCTGCTTCAAAAAAAGTCTTCTTCGACGACTTTTCCCATTTTCAAATTGTGGATGATTTTGGATATATTAAAAAAATGCATTTAGGGCAGCAATGTCTAGAATGCTAGAAAATACTGCAAAGGGCCATCGTCTTGTTTGTCGTTTGCATGTATAATTTCCTATCATTTGGTCCATGTGATCCACACCTCCTTTAGTTTTATTATAGAATTCTATAATTTCAGGATTTTTCTTTGCAGAATTTTCATTTATCATACCGTCGTGGTGCATGGTACTAAGAAGAATAACTGCTTTGTTTTTCTTCGAAACATAACTTACTAAAGTTAGCTTTTCATTAAATTCAAACATTGTAGAATGCACTGATCGATCCTTAGATGCCTTGAATTTTGGAGGAACTTCTCTTTTATTTTGACGAATTGTGCCCACGGATGTCAATCCTATTTTGAGCAGGTCTTGAAACAAATCTACACTGGTGAAGAAATTACCACATGTCAAACTGGGAGACGTATTTTTGACAGAATTTGTAAGTGTAGATATTATAATTTTTCCTAAATTCCTTTGTGTTTCTTCACCAGGTTGTTTACCAATATAAATTAATACATCAATAGCATACTCAGATTTACTTTCACACATCCAAAAAAATTTGATGCCGTATTTCGCAGGGTTACTGGGCATATATTGAATAAATCCACAGCGTCCCCGAAATTCTAGTAACTGTTCACCAATTGTCACATTTACCATGAGGATCAAAAATTTTCTACACTGTGCCAGAAAAAGTTCCCAGATATATCTCACTGGTGCAAGCTTATCTGTTTCTAGACGTGCTCTGCGAGTCCTTTTGTCGTCATATCTAGTAAACCGCCATAAATTTTCCAACCTATTCACCGGCATTGTTACTTTATACATAGGATTGGAACATTTATCCAAGAATAGTTCTAGTATTGGAGTATCGCACCGCTTCTCAACGCCAGCCAACATCAACAAACCAAAAAACGCATTTAGCTCCATTGTGTCAGTGTCCAACCATGTTTTACTTGTTGCAGTGCACTGACGCTTTGCTTCTCTGTTAGTGCAAATAACTATTTCTTGAACTATAATTTGAGTTACAAATGCATTCCAAGAATCAATTATTGAAAAAAATTGATTCCGTTGTCTTGGACCTGAACTAAGACGCACAAAGTGTTTTTGTCGGAATTGATAAATTAGATTGCCATTTGAAACCATTCTTTCCAACTATCACTGTTTCATGCTGAACATTTTTGTTGATTGGCAATAAATGTGGTACAGAAATTTCCTCTTCACTATCAGACGAGCTAGGTTCAGTATCAAGTTCCTCAGCAATTAAATCCTCATTGTCTTGAGTCGTGTTCAGAACTAGAAACATCTGATTCAGCCTCATTAGATCAGTCCATAACTGTTTGCTCAAAATCAGGATCATATAACATAACTGACTTGTTTCTGGAACCTGATGCCATATTACAACAACGCACTAAAAGAGAAAAAACAGATGTATTTAAAATTGATCATTTAGGCATATCTAATATATAAAGCATAATAAACACAGCATAGACTAAAGAAGTGAATTGTTTCATTCACCCGCATTTATTGTATATAGATATTATCTGCTCAATCCTGACAAATACCTACAGTCCGATTTTATTATCTTGGGCATAAAAAATAATTACATAATAATAGAGAATAAACTTACCTGGCAAATAACAAGAACAAACTCTATAAAACCGATAGGCAGTAAGAATGTGTTTTCAATTTTATTCGAAAAAGAAATTCAATAACTAAAACCACGTACGAGTACTCACAGGTATTGTTCCATAAACTGACAACATTATACACATTTGTGTTATGCGCATGCAACGTTGCCACTTGCATTGTAGTAATAAAGACTATAAATGTTTCATTGTTTACACGTGCTACAGATTATTTTCGAGCGTTCATTACACACGCTGCAATGCAGATTGCTTCTGCTTTTTGTCTATTCTTCTCGGGCACATAAAGCAGCTTTTTTTATGGAAACGACGTTTTACTTCTTTTTAGCTACGGTGGTTTATCTTATGTAAACTTATCCATACAGCGCTTTGTCACCATTGTTAAACCTGCCGACATTCTTCTCCTGATGGGGAAACCAAGCTTTCTTATATAGATCTTAAGAATAACCTTCTTCTTTCAGTTTACCGTCATTTCACGATGGATACACATTTGTTCAAATCACATAAGCCGCAATCCCAGCAACATCCAACAAATTCATATAAAACACAAATGTCCAACAATTTGTTTTTCGTTTGGGCGTATACATATGCGCCATTTGATCCAAAGTGTCAACTCCACCATTGGTGCTGTTATAATGTATGATTATTTCGGTTTTTTTATGATGTTGCACACTACATTCTACGTTGTAGTGTATTGTCAATAAAAGTACAACACTCTTATTTCTTTTTGGAACATACGAAACCATGATTTCTTTTTTAGTGAAACCATATAGTGACGTTTTTTCCTCAGGCAAAAATTCAGGAGACACAAACGTATTCTTCTTTTTTACAGTTCCCACTGCTAATGAATTGCTTAGCAACTTGAGATCAAATGTCTACTAGTAAAGTACATTTCGATTGGTATTATAGTAGGGTTGCGCTAATTGTTCAACCACTTGACTGCCGATTCCCTTTGCAACTGAATTCCCTTCCATTCCAGTGTAAGGATTACCATCAAGCGGATAATTGTTTCCGAATCACATGGCCACCATATTTATCAGATTTGTAAGGCATGTATTGGACACCTTCCCTGAAAAATTGTAGGTCCATACGGCGAATTCCACAATATATCGTAATTGGTTATTACTCAAATGGCCAGCAGTAAATAGTAATGCACAAAATGCATTCAACTGAATAATATCGCAAAAGTTTCATTTTCTAAGGGTTAGGACTCGAAGTTGCTATACGTTTAACAGCTTAAAACCACTTTGTGAAGCTTTTCTTTTATATTTTGTTATGCGAACAATTACACCCTGTTGGATAAGGATTGCTTTCACACTTTGTAACATCTTACGCCTTGAAACAAAAATTTGTCTTACGTCCATGAATTCCAAGATCAGTGCCTTTATCTACAAACAAACAATCATCATCTTCGCTTGCTACTGATTAATGGTAATACAATTCGCAGTTTGCAATGTAGACATCGTCTTGTAAACCTTTTTCGATAATCTTACACAATTCTTCATCAGTAAGCTTCATCTCCCACTTGTTCGCAATATCAGTAATAATATTAAATATATGTAATCACCAGCTCTCAGTACACAATGACAGAAGTTAGTGCTACACAACTTTTGAATACTTTGGCAAGAATTCTAATGGTTCGTAATTAATTATTGTCTCTGTATTATAAACGGTTTGTAACTGTGTTTTCATATTAGTTGAGTTGATCGGCCAGTTTTTGCTTTTGTAGCGCAACGTTTCGGAAGCGGACTCTCCTTCCGTCATCAGCATTAGTCCTCAGAAAGATTGTTTTCGTACTTGAGTGGAATTCATATGTTATGATTTTTTCCCAAGCACTTGACTACTGTCAGATTCGAACTTTGGTACATATCACTTACAACTCTGACACCTTTACCGCTGAGCCACTGACTAATGCGTTTGCTCCTCCGAAAATCGGCAACATTGCATTGTAGCCTTACACTTAAGAAATATGAGACATCTATGTTCATTTTGTTGCTTTTAAGTATTTCTTGGGTGTGTTTTCTGCCATACGACATATAACACTTTTCGTTAAAGTAACACATATTGTTTTACGAAAAAAATGATTATGCTTCAAATAAATTTATGTTATGTTAAATTGACCATTTTAAATACTATAATATCAATTGTATATACCATAACCTCCATTAGAATCAAAATAATGCAATGTGTAATTTAGATTCAATTTTTTTTTAACAATGTGATGATGGTTCATTTTATGATTATTTTGAAAAAATCATGGCGTATACCTCCCTCAGTAAAAAAAATTGGCTGGTTGTGTGAAATGATTGAAAAAGGAAATACTGTTTATAAGCATTTTAAACTATCACAGGTGGAGCTAAATCATTATTGTTAAACGTTCAACGTAGCGTATTATTTTGTTATAAACGTGTTAAAATAGAGGTAGATAATTAGGTATCCTAAAAAGATTATTATCAAGCATTTTTTTCGTCTAATTTCTACGTTGTAGGTGTCAGACCAAACATTTTTTTATTCGTATTTTAAGATATTTTGTAGTCATCTCAGCAAATATGAGTAATTGCGATAATTCATAACAAGTACTTAATAGACTAATAACAAGAATTTTTTTATAACAACGACCATTCAATCTAAAATGTGACGTTTATCAAATATTATAGTTCTCAGTCTTCAGCATAGACTAAAGAAGTGAATTGTTTCATTCACCCGCATTTATTGTATATAGATATTATCTGCTCAATCCTGACAAATACCTACAGTCCGATTTTATTATCTTGGGCATAAAAATAATTACATAATAATAGAGAATAAACTTACCTGGCAAATAACATGAACAAACTCTATAAAACCGATAGGCAGTAAGAATGTTTTTCAATTTTATTCGAAAAAGAAATTCAATAACTAAAACCACGTACGAGTACTCACAGGTATTGTTCCATAAACTGACAACATTATACACATTTGTGTTATGCATGCAACGTTGCCACTTGCATTGTAGTAATAAAGACTATAAATGTTTCATTGTTTACACGTGCTACAGATTATTTTCGAGCGTTCATTACACACGTTGCAATGCAGATTGCTTCTGCTTTTTGTCTATTCTTCTCGGGCACATAAAGCAGCTTTTTATGGAAACGACGTTTTACTTCTTTTGCTACGGTGGTTTATCTTATGTAAACTTATCCATACAGCGCTTTGTCACCATTGTTAAACCTGCCGACATTCTTCTCCTGATGAAACCAAGCTTTCTTATATAGATCTTAAGAATAACCTTCTTCTTTCAGTTTACCGTCATTTCACGATGGATACACATTTGTTCAAATCACATAAGCCGCAATCCCAGCAACATCCAACAAATTCATATAAAACACAAATGTCCAACAATTTGTTTTCGTTTGGCGTATACATATGCGCCATTTGATCCAAAGTGTCAACTCCACCATTGGTGCTGTTATAATGTATGATTATTTCGGTTTTTTATGATGTTCCACACTACATTCTACGTTGTAGTGTATTGTCAATAAAAGTACAACACTCTTATTTCTTTTGAACATACGAAACCATGATTTCTTTTTAGCGAAACCATATAGTGACGTTTTTCCTCAGGCAAAATTCAGGAGACACAAACGTATTCTTCTTTTTACAGTTCCACTGCTAATGAATTGCTTAGCAACTTGAAATTCAAATGTCTACTAGTAAAGTACATTTCGATTGGTATTATAGTAGGTTGCGTAATTGTTCAACCACTTGACTGCCGATTCCTTGCAACTGAATTCTTCCATTCCAGTGTAAGAATTACCATCAAGCGGATAATTGTTTCGAATCACATGGCCACCATATTTATCAGATTTGTAAGGCATGTAATGGACACCTTCCTGAAAAATTGTAGGTCCATACGGCGAATTCCACAATATATCGTAATTGGTTATTACTCAAATAGCCAGCAGTAAATAGTAATGCACAAAATGCATTCAACTGAATAATATCGAAAAGTTTCATTTTCTAAGGGTTAGGACTCGAAGTTGCTATACGTTTAACAGCTTAAAACCACTTTGTGAAGCTTTTCTTTTATGTTTTGTTATGCGAACAATTACACCCTGTTGGATAAGGATTGCTTTCACACTTTGTAACATCTTTCGCCTTGAAACAAAAATTTGTCTTACGTCCATGAATTCCAAGATCTCTTACAAACAAACAATCATCATCTTCGCTTGCTACTGATTAATGGTAATACAATTCGCAGTTTGCAATGTAGACATCGTCTTGTAAACCTTTTTCGATAATCTTACACAATTCTTCATCAGTAAGCTTCATCTCCCACTTGTTCGCAATATCAGTAATAATATTAAATATATGTAATCACCAGCTCTCAGTACACAATGACAGAAGTTAGTGCTACACAACTTTTGAATACTTTGGCAAGAATTCTAATGGTTCGTAATTAATTATTGTCTCTGTATTATAAACGGTTTGTAACTGTGTTTTCATATTAGTTGAGTTGATCGGCCAGTTTTTGCTTTTGTAGCGCAACGTTTCGGAAGCGGACTCTCCTTCCGTCATCAGCATTAGTCCTCAGAAAGATTGTTTTCGTACTTGAGTGGAATTCATATGTTATGATTTTTTCCCAAGCACTTGACTACTGTCAGATTCGAACTTTGGTACATATCACTTACAACTCTGACACCTTTACCGCTGAGCCACTGACTAATGCGTTTATATATATATATATATATATATATATAGCTATATATATATATATATATATATTATATATATATATATATATATATATATATATATATATATATATATATATATATTATAAATATATAATATATATTATATATATAACATTTCGTGGTTAGTTAGTTTTGCATGTTCGTTACGCACTGCATTATTGATCATGTGGGTTTCATTTCTACACTAGCTTGGTATTTTCTGCTAGTGCGATGTAGGCTTCTTTGTTTTAACAGTTGTGTTCTCGCCCTATTCACTACTTGTATGTTATCTCATTGGATCGGGCTTCGTTCCAGACGTGCTGGATTCTTGATTTTCTGTTCCTCCTTGCGGACGTTGTATCTTATGTTCCTGTGTATTATGTATTTTTACGGTGATCTTCATGTGTGTTGGTTTCATTAATATATATATATATATATATATATATATGGTATACCTCAGTAAAAATTGTGGTTGTGAAATGATTAAAGAAATACTGTTTATAAGCATTTTAAACTATCACATTTAATTTCTCAAATATTGGATTTTTAGGACGCTATTAAATATGACTTTAAATTAGCCGAATGAACGCTAGTAAATCTTGCGTGTTTTCTATAAAATAAACAATTATCACAGTTGCTGTCAAGTTATTACAATTTCAAATTATTAAATTATATACCGATTCAAAATGTTGTTCCATTTTGGTTTTAGGCTATAGAATATCTAACCAAAGTCAGCAAACCATCAAACCATTAATTCGACCGTAAAGAACAATGTATGACTAAGGCGTTGGTCATATTTGAGGCCAAAAGCAGTTTACATGCACATTTCGTTGATAAACTGCCAAACAGATGATTAGAACAATCTTTATGGCTTTAAAAGTATTATTTGGGCAAAATACGACAATTTATACAACAATTTCTTGAAACGATCAACACATTTCAGGGATGGAATATGTTAATGGTTTTACGGTGATGGTGATTATTTCACAAAATTCCAAAAACTTGTTTTTAAATGATCAATAGACAAATAATTGCAATGGTTTCATTGATTTATTACATCGTATATCAAAAGTATTTATCACCTCTGTTGGAACCCGTCGAACGCATTTCTTTGAACGACAAAAGCAAATTTTATACTTTAAGGTCTTTTGGCACTATTCAGGTTCACAGAACCTGATTCTTATTTGCACACCAATTTTGTTGGAAATGACATAACATTTCATAACGAACTTGCTTTATGGTTTAAATTTTTTTATGGAACAATTACACCATGTTGGATAAGGATTGCTTTCACACTTTGTAACATCTTTCGCCTTGAAACTAAAATTTGTCTTACGTCCATGAATTCCAAGATCTAAAACAAACAATCATCATCTTCTTGCTTACTGATTAATGGTAATACATCAGTCTGCAATGTAGACATCGTCTTGTAAACCTTTTCGATAATCGTACACAATTCTTCATCAGTAAGCTTCATCTCCACTTGTTCGCAATATCATAATAATATTAAATATATGTAATCACCAGCTCTCAGTACACAATGACAGAATTAGGTCTACACAACTTTTGAATACTTTGCCAAGAATTCTAATGGTTCGTAATTAATTATTGTCTCTGTATTATAAGGTTTGTAACTGTGTTTCATATTAGTTGAGTTGATCGGCCAATTTTTGCTTAGCGCAACGTTTCGGAAGCGGACTCTCCTTCCGTCATCAGCATTAGTCCTCAGAAAGATTGTTTTCGTACTTGAGTGAATTCATATGTTATGATTTTTCCCAAGCACTTGACTACTGTCAGATTCGAACTTTGGTACATATCACTTACAACTCTGACACCTTTACTGCCTGAGCCACTCTTTATAATATAATATATATATATATATATATAATATATATATATATATATATATATATATATATATATATATATATATATATATATATATATATATATATATATATATATATATATATATATATATATATATATATATAACCATTTCGTGGTTAGAGAGTTTATTGCGATGTTGCTTACGCACCTGCATTATTGAGAATCATGTGGGTTTCATTTCTACACATTGGCTTGTATTTTCTGCTAGTGCGATGTATGTGGCTTCTGTGTTTCGACGAGTTGTGTTCTCGCCCTTGCCACTACTTGTATGTTATCTCATTGGATGCAGGGGGCTTCGTTCCAGACGTGCTCGGCATTCTTGATTTTCTGTTCCTCCTTGCGGACGTTGTTCTTATGTTCCTGTGATTCTCACTTTAGTGGTCTACTGCCTCTTCTACGTATGGTGATCTTCATTGTGTGGTTTTTATAATATATATATATATATATATATATATATATATATATATATATATATATATATATATATATATATATATATATATTGTGTGTGTGTGTGTCGTGTGAAAGAAGGACCCGATGTCCGTGACAGGACACGAACACGGACACGGACACGGACACGGACACGGACACGGACACGGACACGGACACGGACACGGACACGCACACGCACACCGACACCGACACAGACACCGACACGGACATGGACACGGACACGGACACGGACACGGACACCGACACAGACGCAGGCAATCTCTCACATGCACGTACGCAGATACACACACACCACACACACACACACACACACACACACACACACACACACACACACACATCATGGCCAATCTCGGCAAAACCTTGTCAAACGTCATAAAATGAGCTAAGTCGATATATCGATAAAACTCTACATATGCGTATGTCCGTTGGAATGTAAAAGGAACCTAATTTAACAGTCATGACCGAATCGTACGTTTATCATCGCTTTATGGTTATTGTCTTAAAATCAGATGGAAAGAAATTAATGCACACTTGAAGTTTTCCTTGCCTTTTTTTACCATAGGGCTTGGTTGTCTTTAGCTTCTAATGGTGACCTATACCGTAAAACCACAAAAACTAGTTGTTGCCCATCGAGTGATTGCGTTTGACCGCTTTTCCAAGAAAACTAGAAAAGTATGACAAACAAAAAATCTTAAGAATTACCTGTTGACAATTTATATAATACGTTTGGGCGTGTATAATTGGAGTATTTGTGCATGTCTCGGCCCAAATGATAAACAACTTCTTAAACCATAAAGCATAGTTCCGTCTAATCGAGGAAATGTGTTTGGTCGATTCTCCAACAAAATTGGTGTGCCAATAAAGAATCCAGGGTTCTGTGAACCTGAATAGTGCCAAAAGACCTTAAAGTATAAAAATTTGCTTTTGTCGTTCAAAGAAATGCGTTCGACGGGTTCACCAACGAGAGAGGTGATAAATACTTTTTTAGACATACTTGACACGATGTAATAAATCAATGCTCTAAACCATTGCAATTAGTTTTTGTCCTTGCAATTGATCATTTAAAAAAAAACAAGTTTTTGGGCAATTTTGGTCGCAAATAATCACCATCACCGTAAAACCATTAACATTAACTTTTCCCATCCCTGAAATGTGTTTGATCGTTTTCTCAACGAAATTGTTGTATAAATTGTCGTATTTTGCCCCAAATAATAACTTTTTAAAGCCATAAAAGATTGTTCTAATCTATCTGTTTGGCAGTTTATCCAACGAAATTGGTGCATAAGTAAAACTGTTGTGCTTTTTGGCCTCAAATAATGACCAACGCCTTAAAGTCATAACAGTTCGTTCTTTACGGTCGAATTAATGCGTTTGATGGTTTTGCTTGACTTTGGTTAGATATTCTATAGCCTAAAACCAAAATGTATAAGGAACAACATTTTGACGGAATCGGTGTATAGATTTAATAATTTGAAATTGTAATAACTTGACAGCGACTGTGTAATAAGTTGTTTTTATTTTATAGAAAACAAAACTCAAAAATGAAAGATAAGCATACGCAAGATTTACTAGCGTCATTTCTATTCGGCTACTTAATTTAAAGTCATAATTTAAATAGGCGTCCTAGTGACAACGATCCAATATTTGAGAAATTAAAATGTGATAGTTTAAAATGCTTATAAACACTATTTCCTTTTTCAATCATTTCAGACAACCAGCCAATTTTTTTACTGAGGGAGGTATACGCCATGATTTTTTCAAAATAATCATAAAGTGAACCATCATCACATTGTTAAAAAAAAATTGAATCTAAATTACACATTGCATTATTTTGATTCTAATGGAGGTTATGGTATATACAATTGATATTATAGTATTTAGAATGGTCAACTTAACGTAACATAAATTTATTTGAAGCATAATCATTATTTCGTAAAACAATATGTGTACTCTAACGAAAAGTGTTATATATCGTATGGAGACAAAACACACCCAAGAAATACTTTAAAAGCAACAAATATGAACATAGGGTCATCATTATTTCTTAAGTGTTAAGGCTAGTTCAATGCAATGTTGCCGATTTTCCGGAGGAGCAAACGAACCCAGCTATAGAATCTCAACTGTACATTATTCGATTAAGGCTGATTACGTACCCACGTCATCAGAAGATGCTAGTATATATTATATATATATATATATATATATATATATATATATATATATATATATATATATATATATATAGGAACTAAAATGATTTCCGAATTCTGGAGGTACTGAATATACGCTGACACCTCCAGCCGTAACTTCGTTTTTAGGATAGTGGAAGGGCACCAATGGCCAAATTTATGAATAGGCTCACGATGTCGAAGCTTACCAATATTATTTCTTCGTGGTTCGGTTGGAGGTTTCTGATGGTTTCAACTTGACCATGGACTCGTTTTTTTCCCGATAAGGGTGTGATGATGCCTAGTAGATAGTATACTAATGGGTGACATTTTTTCGGGAATAATAAAGTTTGTCTTTATTCACTGATACCGTAAATAGCTATTGCCTCGTTTTCTTTTAGATAATGCAATAGATTTATATGTAGTCGATTTAGCTTTCATCTACCAGTTTTTTAAGTCTTGGCACTCTCTCAAAATTGTATGCTTTTTCCGAAATTCGCTGATCTATTTCTCTATTGTTCATTTCTCATTAAATTTTACTTATATAAAACGTTTTAGTAGTCGGCTGATTATAAAACGCTGAAACAGGAGTGACAGAGATTAAATATAAAACTTAATAATTGTTAAACAAACAGTTCAGAACAAACAAATATATAAATAGTGTATCAGCGACCAATAAAATAACTTTTGAATAAAGTTTATTTTACATATGGTTTTCAATTTTAATACATTTAAAGGTAGGATATAATATTCATTATATCGGGCTTTAAAAGTAATGGCATAGCTATGAAAAAAAAATTATGTCAAAGGTAATTGTGCCACATGACAGCTAGGGCAGTCATTAATCTTAAATTTATGTTATAAGGTCAAATTGAAGCTGAAAACATTCATGTATCACTGCTGAAGATTTATATTTGTCGAATGCAGGCACAAATAAAGATGTCAATTGTGTTATTTTATCGCTGATATCAGTCGTTATTTGCAATAAAAATGAGTTTTTCCTCCGCAATTTTTAAAATTTATTCTTTATTATTTCATATGGAGTTTTTCAACTGAATCAGCTATAAGTTGCTTTAGTCGTTCATGCATTAGTTGTTTAATTAACGTTTTATTATACACAAATTATATAGTAAGAAATTCTGTTTAGTTTTGTTATATTTGTAACATATGTGTTACATATGTTACATATGGCTATATGTTTTAGTCTTACTCTGTACGACTAATAGAAATTGATTTATGATTTACGTACGTTGATGAAATACTTTATTTATGTCAGCATCTACTCAACGTCTCCTTTAATCATGGTCTATTAAAAACCATAACGCCTCGAATAAAAAATGTAAATGGAAAACACATTACCGATGCATTCATACCTAAATATATGGTTCTCAATAAAATGTTGGCTGTTATACGGGGTGTCCCGTAAAGAATGGGCAATAGTTCAGAGATTTCATTGCGTTAAAATAATCCAATTTTGGGCAACTAACCTTAGTCTAATTCTGTTTTCTTAAAGAATTATGATATTTCGAAGATGCATGTTTTATTTCACTTTGTTTCGATAGCTGTGGCATTTATATCTTGTTTATAAACTGGGTAGAGGGGAGCTTTTCCGATAGACAACGTAAAAGGTAGTGGTCGCCACAAATACCTTACTCAGTTTCTGATTTCCGCTGTATTTCTTTTTGTGGATACAGATTTTGAAAGACTTGTTAATATTTCTGAAAGGTCATTTTATTTTCTTTAAAAAAGGCATTCTTATTGTATATCGCTGAATGGTTCCGCTTTAGAGCAAAATGCACTTAAAGTGAAGTCTGAAGAATGTACATATTTCAGTTGCATATTAACAAACAACTAAAGAACTATGAAACATTGAACAGGTGTTTAATTACGATGAATAGTATTTTCAAACTCTCCGCCATTCGTCCTAATACACCTTTGGCATCTTTTTGACACTGTAAAAAACGATGAACGCAGATTTTTAATTGCAACAATTTTTGGATATAGTTCAGCTCTTGTATTGATCACAGTACCAGAATATACTAAAGCTTTTATGTACCCCCAGAAGAAAAAGTCTATTGGATTTAAATCAGTACTTCGTGGATGCCAACGATGGTCATTTTCTCTTCCAATCCAACGATGCGGGAATACTTTATTTAAGTGATTTTGCACTGCGAGAGGATAATGGGCAACGGCGCCGTCTTGATGAAACCACATCTCACGTCGAACGTTTAAAGGAACTTCCTCCAGCAGGTTGAACATGTTATGCTGAAGGAAGTTTAAATACTCGCGGCCATTCAGTTTAGCGTTATGTTCAAAAGAACCCACCAGAGAATTGATCACTATCCCAAATTTTTAACTTTAAATTTGTGTTGAAAATGCCGACCCTTGTGGAGCTCTCTCTTGCCAAAAAATCATCTGGCAATAAATTTTGGACTGGTGTGTAATGGTACAGGTGTAGTTGCTGTTCATGAAAAACAGTTGATATTTTCCGGCGAGATAAACCAGTATTTGCAGATATTCGCCGAATTCTAACGGACGAATCAACTTCAACTAGATCTAAGACCTCTTCTTCTTGTTCGACGGTACGCACTATAGGTCGTTCATAATGCTGGCGAGGATGAAAGCTACCTGTTTCTTGCAATCTTGAAAATAATTTTGTCTGGATGTCTACAATTTGGAAAAATATTTCAGTAACTTCTGGCCGCAGCACGTTAATTGAAATTTTGTTGGGCGTAAAGTACTACCATATCACTCATTTCACTATTTGAGAATAATTTATGTCGCGACATTCTTAAAACGGAAACCAAATACTTGCATTAAATATTATGCAAATGAAATATGCACCAGGCGGGCAGATAAGAATGAAAAGTGCCGTTTCTCGGAAACTATTCCTCATAGAGAGTTGCGGTAAAAAAATTTATTACTAAAGTGGCCAAAAAAAAGATCGTGGAAATATTTTTAAATTTTCAAGCTGGCCGCCAGGGAGCGTAACCGCCATCCTAAACTTTTAAAGTGAATTTTTACTGAAATCCACCTAGTAAATTTACCAAATAATTATATGCTTTTTAAAGCTCCGCTTTATCTATTAAAATAAAGTGGGGGTGATTCAGTGATTTATTAAATAAACAGCTGTAACTCCTAAACGACTGAACTGATTTTAATAAACTTTATCGCGTTGGAAAGAGCATTCATTGCTACGTTAAACCCATCTTACCTGTAATATGTCCAATTTTAAGTGATGCCACTGGAGCGCGTTTTTTGATATAATATCAGAAAATTGCAAAATTCTCTAAAAAATTAAATGCAACAATATGACTTTTTCTTCATAAAAATGAGATCAAATCATCCCTAAATATTTTAGTGAAAAACCGCATCTCGATATCTTATTCATACCCTAAAATATCGAAGAAAGAAAATTTAGTTATTATAAAATTTGAAAAAGTCGATATTACACCGGTATTTATTCTTATTTATTTGTTTTTTTCAAGATTCAATGAAAAATTTCATCATTTTATACTTTTTAAATAATAAAAGTTTTCATAATTTCAAATGTTAAAAAAAACATGTAGGGGCATAATAACCAATGAATAGAACATGGAAGTGCAGAATAGGCGGAATATGAGAAAAAAAATACCTAAAATCAACTCGTAAACAAATACGAAAAGTTTAATTTATGTTTGTCGGACAAGTAAGTCCTTAAAACTGCCTATAATGTTTTTTACAAATGATGAAACTGTTAAGATGATTGCGGTATATTTTGAATGTTTTCAAAATGCGACATTGACTAAGAAAGTATACTCGATATCCAGACCTCCTCATCAAATCCGCCTCTGGTGATATATTCAATTTAAGTCACTAACAATTAGACATATTACAGGTAAGAGGGATTTGATGGAGCAATAAATGCTCTTTCCAACGAGACTAAGTTTATTTAAATCAGTTCAGTCCTTTAGGAGTTACAGCTGTTTATTTAAGAAAATCACTGAATCACCCCCCACCACTTTATTTTAATAGATACGTCAAACAAAAATTACTAGAATAACGCTGAGCTTTAAAAAGCTTATAATTTTTTGGTGCATTTACTAGGTGGATTTCAGTAAAAAATCGCATTAAAAGTTTAGGATGGCGGTTACGCCCCCTGGCAGTCGTCTTGCAAATTAAAAAATATTTTCCACGGTCTTTTATTCAGCCACTTTAGTAACAAATTTTTTTACCGCAACTCTCTACGTGAATAGTTTGCATTCTTATCTGGCTACCCGATACATTCTAGAGTTCATTTTAACTGAATTTTCCTCTAAAGCGGCACATTTAGCGATGTACAATAAAAATACTTTTCTTAAAGAAGATAAAAAGGTTTTTCAGAATTGTTAACAAGTAAAAAAAATATAGCGGTAACCAGAAGCATGAGTTGTTAGTGGCGCCCTCTATCTTTTACGTTGAAAGTAAATAGATATTCATATTCGTCTACCTGAAAAACTTCCCTGTACCAAGTTTACATAAGATATCTCGAAAAATGAGACAGCTAAAAAAAAGTGAAATAAAAAATACATCTTTCAAAGGTCATAACTTTATAAGGAAGCAGAGTTGGACTAATGTAAGTTAGCCTAAATGGGGTTATTGTAACCCAAGGAACTGTCTCTAAACTATAGCCCATTCTTTAAGGGACACCCTGTATATTTTGTGATAAAAGTGTGTATTGTTTTTAGAACAATTGATACACAAGTAAATCTATTAATATTAAAAACACTTTTTTTTTACTTACTAAAACTATTGCACAACTTTTGCTAACAGAAAATGCAAATAAGAGCCTTTAATATTTTATAACGTGCTCTATTTGCAAATTTCCGACTTTTCATTTTTAAATTTATACCATTCCTTAGTTAATGCACAGAATTTTAATTTTAATAAGTACGTTTTCAAATAGCTGCCCTTTCTAAAAAAACTACACTACACTAAGAAATAGTGCAATTTAATGAAATTGAAATATCAATTTATAATCTTCAATTTTTAAAGTAGACATTGGTGAGTTCTTCCAGGGCGACAACATCTATTACAATAAATGTTCTTTGTTATGGTTAAGAAAGTGCATAAACTTTTATACTACATATATTTTTTTATCGAATATAGATAGAGAATATAGAATGCATAATGTACCAAATTTGGTATAGAGTTTAACGGCCAAAAATACTTATCAGGACTATCTTTTGGGAGAGTTTCCAAGCATCTGCGTGTAAAATATGAATATTTCTTTTTGGGAAGCAGGAAGTAGGGTTATAAAGGAGGATCAAAGTACCGTTCATTGCAGAGACATTTCTGCAAAGGCATGCGACCCGAATAATGTTATAACCGTGTGAACCAAGACCCCTTCTAACTTTCAACAACCCTACTACTGACGGACTATACATGCCACCTAAAGCGCACTAAAGCGTTTAATACATTCTATAGTTACAAGTTTAAGCATGTTACTTTTTATTCCATGCAAATTTTGTATAATTGCTCCATTAAAATAGGAAAACATGTTCCTTACTAATTACTGCTTGTTTTTATAATGTTAGTATCAACGTAACATACAGTTAATATAAGCATAGGTAAAATTGAAACAAGGCAATTATTTGTAAGACTTTAATCCTGATGAATAAACCCTTAATTAATTATGCAGAGTTCGTTAGTAACTGAAAACATTAATTAAATTAAATTGAATGGAGTCACATGAAGCTTTTTCATCGTTGTAAAGTCACTCCTATCATTACAATCATAAAATTCATTCATCTTGTGTGAAAATAGTTAAAGTGTACCTTTATAATTGCTGCAGATTTGGTTTAACCCTAAAGCACTAACCTTCAATTACAATCCCGTGGACACTAACCATTTGTGATAATACAATTTTTAATTTAATAAGCAAAAACAATTTTAAATAATGCTTTAATTGCAAAAATTAACAAAAGAACGTTCGTATACTAAAAAAGACTAATAATAATAATAAATTCTTTATTATTAGCGGGAATTCGGCCAACGACTGCTCTATCCAACCAAGACAGATGTAAAATGATGAGTGAGCTGGAATACCAAGCAAAAATTTGTCCCTGAGGTACCTGGGATTAAGAGTTTGTCGGTATTATAATTTGTTATATCAGTATTCTGGTTCCCTTAAAGTTAAAATTGTATCGACGTTACGTAGAAAGTATAATAATATATGACGGTTTACCATTTTTAAAATTTGATGTTCTGCATAAGTGGGTTTATCTTTAAAACTAAAAATGTTAGCAAAAATGTGTTTACGTCATCAATATTGTCTCAAAAATCGAGCACAGAAAAGCGGAAAGTCGCTATCTCTAATATTAAGAGAGTTACCCGTTTAATCCCGTGGGAAATGTGGATATGCTTTATTTTAATATAAAAGACATCATCTGCTCTACTAGCACCATCTCTCTTAATTAAATTGTAAGCAGGTATTTGCAAGTTGTACGAGGAAACTGAATGATTAAGCTTAGTTCAACTTAAAGCTAAGATATCAAAATCACGATCTGATAAAAAATCTTCCTCTACTCTTACTCTTTTTCTTAAAGATCTGACGTTAATATGCTTAATGGGCAATATCTAACGTTGTCTCAATTGCTGTGACGGTTGTAGTTTGATTGCGAATCAGCGCTTATTAAGTTTCTATTTACTTACAAACGAACGTAATAGAATATTTATAAGAAAAGTTTGTACTTTGTAATCAATCAAAATTATTTGACTTTTTTTTTAATTAAAAAACGTACTAAAGTTATATCTCTAAAAAAACAAATTAATATTACATTAATAATTAAGGACAAAAAATTATTTACCCTCAAAAGCACAATCACTTGCCTATATAAAAAAAATAAATAAAAATGTATTATAATGTAGGTACGAGATTGTTATGAATGTGCACTCAATATCCCAGTCATACACACATGTAGATGAAGAACAAACGCGCACACACACGCACGCACGCACACACACACACGCACGCACACACGCGCATACGTACACGCTCACACGCGCACAAGCACGCACTTACACACGCACACATGCACACATGTACACACGCACATACGCACACACGCACATACCCACACACGCATACAAAATTATTTTAATTCCATAATTGACTTATTTATATCTTCGAAATTGGAATTTAGCCTACGATCTGTACCTTCTATTGGTGAGTGTTTATAGATTGTAGAATCAATGACTACTTCCGATAGCAACCGATCTGTTAGTAAAGTAATTTGAAAATGTAAACTTTCACCATTATTACACAGTTTAAAATCGCTTTTTTTGGGTTTTAACTGTCGTTTTACACAAATCTACACTTACAGTTATCGTCCTCAGTAGTAATCAAATATTGTAGAGTTGTTTAAGATGTTGAAACAACTGTATAAAATATATCAAATTTAGGAAAAACCCAAAAAAACTAAGTATTTTAATAATGTAATCAATTATTTCTCAGCGTGACAGGTAACACAACAACGCGTATGGTACTTTGCGCAGAATGCTCGACGGCAATGGCCGATGTGACGTCATCCCTCTTTTTTGGAGGGATAGATATAACAAGTTGTTTGTTTTTTCAGGAGGCTAACAGTATCTTCCAACGGACCTTTAATTTTATCTATAATGAGAATCTTTAGGGAGCGTTGCAAAGTTGGCATCGCAAACGGCTTTTAAAGCCATGATCGTGTGGCTTGCACGAGAAAAGTATTCTTGAAACTCTTTTTTGTTATTTCCAGTACTTTTTAAGTTGTCGTGATATATAATAAAAGGAATTTATGCAAGCTGTATTGAGCATAGCGTAAAATACGCAAAATGGCCATCTTGGTGTTTCGGAAGCAGCTTCGGTCCTCCACTCATCACAACAATCATTACAAGTGCATCTATCCGACCCTTGGTTTGGTTATAGTGCAATATTATTCGGGCTTCTTAATCATTCGACAAACACCGAGCCTTCGCGCATAGTTGACGAAACCAAAACGATTTTGTTTTTTTTTTGGTTAAACTGTATGATTGATATCTCATAGACGCGGGCGGCTTTGAAATTTTTTTTAATTCAACATGTCTATTAATGTCTATCTGACATGAAGTTTTAAACGTCATTATGGCATAAGTAGATTATTGTTTTTGTTGTTACAATGTTGCCTGTTTTCGTTATGAACGTGTAAAAAAGAGGTTCCATAGTTATCCTAATAAAATTGAAATTAAAATTATTTCATTTCTTTTAATTTAAGTTAGCATCTAGATATCTATCAACCTCACTGTCATGAAGTTTTCAACGTTTCTTTGATATAGATAATTATTTTTGTTTTTATAATGTTGCCTATTTTCATAATGAACTTACTACAAAAGAGGTTGCATTATTATCCCAAAAAAATGTTATTAAAATTATTTGATTTATCAATTTTGTAGGTTGGGAGGTCGTGTGGTGTTCCACACCAGATATCTTAAATTACATGTAACTTATTTAAAAAAAATGTTTTAGCTTTAGCATCTTTACAGAAAAATTGTTATTGTGCAAGTAAAAATATTTTCTCCTAGTGAGTTTTTTAAGATGACATGAAACCAATTCTTTGAGAACATATGTTTTGACGCAGTGAAGGTCTCCATGTTGGAAATTAGACTCAAGCGGAGTGCTACCTGCTATAAATGGAGTATATTATTAAAAGTGGGGCTAGGGGTGGAATCTGAGAGCAGGACTGCAGCAAACCCCCGCATCTTGGAAAGGGAGCTCCTAACGGAGTTCCAACTGCTGGAAATGGGGCCCAGGTGATGGAACATGGGCCGATACCGCAGCGTCATCTATTAAAAACCCTCGTTTCCTATCAACTACAGAAATCGGCTTTACCGAGAAGTGGATTTCGTCATCAATAAAGTAGCCAGGGTCGCTTTATGTTATTAAACGCTCAAGCGATGAACCTAGTTCAACAAAAAGGTGTTAGAAGTATGGAATTGAAAATCCTACGCAAGATAAGGTTACGATGCTGAAATCAGTTGTACCCTTTGGTGAAGTGTGGTACGCAGAGGTAGTTCATAAAAGAGATAGGTGTGAAAATCAGGCACAAAAAGGAAAATAATGAAAATAGGGAATGAAAAATGGACCGAAAAACTGGAATTTTAGTAGGGGTTAAAAATGCTACCGCGAAAAGGAACTACTAAAAAAGTGCCATTAAGATGCAATTAAATGGAAAACCTAGGATCATTAAACGCTCGTTATCAAAATGACATTCTAAGAACTCATTAGAAAAACAACTAAAAATCATCAAGTGCTTTTGTTACTATTTATCCCACATCCGATGGAAAGAAACGAATTATGATATTAATAAAAAGTAGTTAGTCTATACATTTACATTGCTACAGTGATTTAAACAAGAAATATATTTGGTAACTTGGTATCCACAACTATCTAAATGAATAGCAATTGGCTTATAATGTTACTTTAACAGTAATACGTTATATACATTTATTTAAACCTAAATACCACTGTAACAAATGGATTTAATAACTCCAAATATCTGCTCTTTAGGTTTAAAAATCCTACATCTCAAGATAAATTATACAAAATACAGTTTTAGAATAAATACCGCGATAACTACTAGGTGTATGTATCTGAAAGGCTTGATTATTAATAGATTAAATATTATTAAATCAGCTTGAAAATGAAAATCTAGAATACTCTAACAGACAATGTCTAACAATAGTATTCTGTATTAATTTAATACTATACCAGCATTCCTGCATTTCTACCAAAATTTCTTTCTAGAAACATTATTCTGACACGCGCTGTTAAAGCAGTTTTCATTGCATTTTGTACTTATTGCAATACAGTATTTTAATATTTCGAATCACAACAAATACCTATCAATTCCTGTAACCACTAAATCATTTTAAAATTAAGCTGATGCAGGGACTAGCAACAGATACCGAGTTTGGGCTATCGGATGAATCACTTCGGCGGTAGCGTGGATTCGCTGTCGGTCTCTTTTCTGGGAAACGAGGTTAAAGCCATCGTCTGGGGGGGTGGGGGGCAAACTCACCTAATACCTTTGGAACGCCAAATTAAAAACATGTACCACTAAATTCTACGTATTTAGAGTTTACTGAAAGGGCTATAAATATCTAGAATACAATAATAATAACCTTTTTCACTCATTTTAGGTTTTTGCTTGGCTGTATGGGAGTTAAAACTTCAACCCGCTGTATGTCCTGCCCTACTTCAGAACCAGCTGTATAATTATTTCCTATAACGAACGTCTAAAACCAGAATTCCGACAAACATTGCACTTTATACAACTTAATTGAATTTGAAAAGGTTTGCTTCACAATAAACCAGTGCAATTTACAATAAGAAATTATTTAAATTAGTAATAATTTATTTCTACGTTTTAACTTAATTAAAACGTATTAGAAAACCCAATTTAACAACATTCCGATCCAATAAATAGTGATAAATTCAACATAGTGATACAACTTCCTGTTTCTTGAAATAATTAATTGAATTTATAGTTTATTGACTTGTACCAAAGATACTACATCTGCGTTTCACGTTTTATGCATTTAGGAACATGCATTTAAATTAAGAACAATCAAATAACCAAATATTTTGTATTCAAACGATTACTTCCTACCCGGCATCATATATTTTAGTTATAGTCAGTTAATCTAATTTCTAGTTAAACCATTTCCGTGTGTATATAAAAATTATCCCAGTAATTTAAGCATTGGTTTATACCATTCAAGGACAAAACCGTCCACCCTTCAGCCTTCATGGACCATTTGTAGAACAAAGATTCCGCCTCGGATTAGTTGCACTTATAACTTACCCCGTCGTAATTATTATGCGACAATAAACAATTATTGACCAGTCAAACATGGAAACTCTGTATCAGACGGAGCTAACCTCAACCCCCACTTTCTTAAATTAAGTATAATAACTTCTAAATTTATACTTACCCAATCAGCATAAGTATCCAATTAATCCTGGAACAGCCAGATTATGCATAGATACACACCCTGAAGAACCACATTTATTAAATTTGCGTAACAAACACTGCACCGACCTTTTCTTGTTTATGTACGTTTAAAAACTAATTTCGTTTACATCAAAAGGAAGTTCCCTAAACCAGCCCGTTCTAATCAGCCAGCAACCAGACAACATAGCCTGCGCGGAGAGCGATCTAACCCCTAGGCGCGCATAACTTAAGAGACCATTTCTGAAGCATCCAATTTTTTTTATTTAATTTTTATAGTTTTGTGTAACTTTATTCCAGAATATTATCTTATGTTAACATATTTTATATATCTCAATATTGATACTTTATGTTGAATAAATGTATAAAACCTTTTTGTACAAAGTTATTAAGAGCTATATGAGTCGAAAACCCACACCCAGCTTCACTAAAGGCTTAAAAACAAAATCCACCACCGAGTAGAATTAAATAATGTAGTAACCAACTAGGGGTAGTACAATACTGTGATAGCGAAGCAAATGTAATCGGTATGGTATTTACTTCGAGGTACAGGAGAAACGCATTCAAAGTCCTGAACGTACCAGAAGGTACGTTTAGGACGAACTATTCTACCTTTTTTTAAATGCGAGAAGCCTATTTAGTCGGAACTATTCTACTTATCTATTGAAGTTATTTGGAAGTCCATATATATATAAATAAGTTGTCGTTGTAAGTTGTCACGCGCCCAAACGTACTGGTGCTCAAACTAGTGAGTGTGTCTAGATCCCTATTCAGTTAAAGATGTAAAAAATTTTGTCAAAGTTCAAAAATTATGTTTTAATTTTTCAACCTTGACAAAATTGTTTACAACATCTTTAACAATTTTTAACAAATATTACTACTGACGAAGATAACTGTGAGTGTTATCGAAACGTTTAGATTGTATAATTTAAAATACACCATTAAAAAAAAACCAAAAAAGATAAGTATTTTATTATGTATGATAATGGTGAAAGTTTACATTTTCATATTTTTTTACGTAAGTTTATCGAAATCCAGCTATTAAGTAAAAAAAAATGGATTTTGACTTGCTGGTATTATAATAATTTGTAGTTTATCAACCTTAATGTTTTTTGTTTTATTAACAGATTCCACCGACAAACAGTTCAACTAGCAAGTCACCATTCAGGAGATTGTCATGTAGTTGTTCTTCTAGCACTTCATCATATTGCAGTTCGTCAAGTAGTTCATACTTAGAAATTAAGAATAATCAACCCAGTTGCAGTTACAACATAGACTCTGATGATTTTGTGCAGGTCCACATTTCCAAACTGATGCCTCACCTTATAGCGGTAACGAATCACTCAATAAAACCAGAAGAGATTACCAATAAGAGAAAAAATGCGAGAAAGATACGTACAGGTGTTAAGCGCAGATAGTAAGTTTTCCCAATGATTCGGTGAAAATTGGATGAAAAAAATAAAAGACCCTACAACGTGAAAATTGGATGAAAAAAATAAAAGACCCTACAACGTGGAAGAAAAATATAGCTAAAAAACTTCGAAATCCTGAAAAAAGTTATGAGTCTAGTTCCAAAAGTAAAAACAATATCGCAGCAAGAACAATGTTCCGAGTTTGCAGCGAAAAATGCAAATTGAAATGTTATGAAAAATTCTCAGAAGATCGACAAACACTATTCAGCGATTATGGGAATCTGGTCAATATTCAAAGGCAACGTAAATTTCTATTAAATTCTATGACAACGGTAACTCCCCAATATAAATATATTAGAGAGAATAGCCACCGTCGTCAAGATATGCATTTTATTTCGAAGTGAGAAATAAAAAAACTAGAGTATCTAAATTTTTCTTCAAAGCGACCGACCGACATATACGAACCGTTGTAGAAAAGAAAACTGTTTTATCGGGGCAAATAATTGATGAGGATCTCAGGGAAAAACATGGAAAGCACGTAAAAGTAGATGAGGAGATTAAAAAAGGAGTAAGAAATCACATAAAAATAATTCCTCGCATCAAGAGCCATTACTGTCTCTTGGAAACAACAAAAGCATACATTTATGGCGGAAAATCTATCGTTGAGATTCATAGAGATTACATAGCTATATGTAGAGCTAAAAAAGTACCAAGTGACAACTATGTAATGTTGTCCGTGATTGAGCAGCAAATACGAAGGTCATTAAAACCTGGGCCAATCTTGATACCTTAGCAACACATTCCTTTAAAGGCGGCTAAAAAATCTGGAAACCCATACCGAGCAGACGTAGAACGTATTAAATTTATTATTATTTTCTATAAGACCAAGAAAACTTATATACTCCATATGCCAACAGTGGGTTTGGAAATTCTTAGGTGATTTTCAAGTTTCTTTAGTTTCTGTTGTAGATTCACAAATAGTCCTTATAAGATGATTAACTAAAACTTTTTAAATAATAGGTCCTTGCATGTATCTTGATCAGCGATATATTTTGGTGAAAATGCCAAGTATCAAGGGAATAACTGTTAAACAACCTAACCTAACTGTTAAATTCGTTGGTTTTGACATTTCTCTATATGAATAACAGTTCTACATTTAGTATTATTGAGTTATTCAGTGTATACAGACGCTAATCATGGAACGCTCAAAATTGCATTTTCGACATACATTACTTTTATTGTTTGATTTGAAGAAAGCTGCTGCCAAAGCCCATCAAACACTTTTAGAAACTTATGGTGATGCTGCTCTGTCATATTCCATTTGTCGCTTTGGTTTCAACGCTTTAAAAGTGGTGATTTTGATGTCAATGAACGGTCTGGAGGACCAGAGAAGCTCAAAGATAATAAATTGCAAGACTTTTTGGACGAAGACCCAGCTCAAACTCTCAAAGAACTTTCAGACAGCTTAACAATTGATGTTTACATGCGATGGGAGAGATCCAAAAGGACGAAAAATGGCTACCACACGCATTGACTGGAAATGCCATTTTGAACTGATTCAACATCGCAGTTTCATTGCTTGTCAGGCAAAAAAGAAGCGTTTTCTGTGGCGTATTGTGACTGACGATGAACAGTTGCTCTACTACTACAATCCCAAGCGCCAAGGAGGGCCATCCACATCGACACCTAAGCGGAATATTCATGACCATAAGGTCTTGCTTTGTATATGGTGGATCAGCAAAGTGTATTGTAGTTCGAGCTACTAAAACCGAATGACACTGTTACTACAGATGTCTACCGGCGTCAGTGAAACAAATTCAACAACGTATTGTTGCAAAAAAGACCAGCAATAGCGAGTAACAGACGCAGTCACCCTCTTGAATGACAATGCTCGACCGCAGGTTGCAAGAGTTGTGAAGGATACACTGCTGCAGCTCGAATGGGAAGTTCTGCCGCACCCAGCGTACTCACCAGACAGCGTATTCTGATTACCACTTGTTCATATCGATGCATTATGGCTTGGCTGGCACACGGTTTCGAAATGCTGAAGAAGTGCGAAAATAGATAGATGATTGGATCGCTGCCAAACCACCATCGTTATTTCAACACGGTATCGCCATGTTGCTACAACGATGGGAAAAAGTTGTAGAAAATAAATTAAATGTATGTTTCTAAAGTACCTATAATAATAATTACAGTCTTTATGCGGTAATGGAATATTATTTCTTTCTTAGATTTGTTGTGATTTTACTTAATGTTTAATTTTTATGTCAAGTTTTTAGTTGTGCATGCTGTTCACATTTTCCAATTAAAGTTTTTCTCAAATTTGCACCGAACTTATAATGTGATTACACTTTATTAACCGTTTTTTGGTTTTGGAATTTTTCGTTGTTAGCTTTCGTCCGTTTACATTTTCTGGAATGTTAATTTCGGAGGAGCCATCTATCTTCTTTACCATAAAAAAATATTCAATAGTAGGATTTTATATACAGGCTCCTAATTGTAATGATAAGTTTTTTTATGCGTTTTATTTTATAAATTTTATAATTAATTTTTATTAATGTCATTATTACTGACGACCACAACTGTAATTATTATAAGTTTTGTTATGATTCAAAAGTCAATATGTAATTAAAAATTATGATTAATTTTATTAAACACATAAATAAAAAGTTTACCTCGAGTAGGATTTGAACCTACGACATGTACTTTGCTAGAGTACCGCTCTAACCAACTGAGCTATCGAGATACAACTCCCAATCGATGTAAATTTTGTCTTTGTGTATGTAGAATTGAACTTATTCGTTCATAACAAAACTTATAATTCTAAGAAATGATGTTAAATCTAAATATAATTAGTAAATTCTAAGTATAATTATAATTTACATAATTTCTGAATGCATAAAGACAAAATTTACTTCGATTGGGGCTTGTATTTCGATAGCTCAGTTGGTTAGAGCGCTACTGTAGAAAGTACGTGTCATAGGTTCAAACCTACTCGAGGTAAACTTTTCATTTATGTGTTTAATAAAATTAATAACAATTTTTGATAACTGTAATTGTTATCGAAACGTCTAATTTTGCATAATTGATTTTGAAATAAACGATTTATACACACTTAACAAGTAAGTATTTATAGTTACAGCCTTAACGTAACTAAAAATATTAATTTGTGAAATATAATTAACCTGTACCAAGATAAAATACAATGTACAATTATGGATTCTGCTCTATTAAAGACAACACTTATTTTCCATTTGCATTCATTGCCTTTATATGTGCGTTTAAACTATTTATGATAAAAAATTTTATAAACATTGTTACCCTATCGAATGTCAATATTAATGGTGTCAAATTAAACGGAAACAAATGATCATTGATTTTAGTAATTAAAAAATAGATGGTTCTCCAATTTGTGAACACATACATTAAGCTAGTGACAATTTGATTCTAAATATTTCATCTCCAATTATAAGAGCGTTTTCATATAACCTTTTCAATTGTGTTTGTTTTCATCATTTTTATTTATTCATGGTTAAAGCAGTTAAAGTGCTATATAGATAAATTAATTTATTTAAGGTTAAGGTAGGAGTTATAAATGTGAGAGTGCTATTGGATATTTTACTGACTAAGATGCATAATCCAATTTCTGTCATAAAACTACTCGTTTCGCAGACAGTTGAAAACATGTAATCCTAGATTTACTAACGTCATTTCAGCTTTAAATGGAAGGACGCAACTGCTATAAAACCTGTTATTAATTATTTCTGTTGGTACAGATCTTATTATTAATCTTAGTTTTCCTCGGTAATTTCTTTGAAAGATATATTTTAGTTATTGTGAGCCACAATTTATGTTATAATTTCCTAGTTCACTAAAGTCAGGTTAGTTAAGATTATAAGTTGAGTAGGAATTGTGAAGAACTGAATTGTCTTATTTTAATTAATACAACTATATTGTAGAATTAATATAACTGTATTGTGGAAAATAATAGACGGTCAGTTCAGGACTACACAATATAAGAACAGGAAATTGGGGAAAACATGAATCAGATTTTGTTTTGACGTCCCAGCCAACACAATTCCAACTTACAAACGGAAATATATCAAAATGTTCTAAAAAATAAAACTAGATTCATAAGAAATAATTGTATCATCATCAGCGGTCCACTGGGACAAACTAACGAAATATCTAACATATATATTTTCATTGTTCATTATAATTCCTTTGTTCTTAAATATGGTTCAACTCGCATAGCAATCAAGTTTGTACTTATTACTAACATGTTTAATTAAAGATACCTTATTTAACACATGATTTTTGCAAACATATGTAGGGCTACGGCAAACTTGTCCCAACGTTTGTATTTGATATGAGTTGAATGTTCTTTGAAGTGAATTTTGGTAGGTCGCTTAGTTTGCCTTACATATAGTTGTTTACAGTTTTTAAAATTAATTTTACAAATCCCCAACCATGCTTGGTTATCCACTTGATCTTTTGGATTGCCTAAAAGAGATTGAAAACTATTATCCGAAGTGACTGTTATCGAAACGTTAGAATTGTATAACATAGATACAAATGTACACCATTAAAAACCCAAAAAGTTAAGTATTTTAGGTATTTTAAATATTATCTGAAGTAATGACTGTGTTCAGATAAATTTTGGAAAAGATTTTAGATAGACCAGGATAGTTTGGTAATTTTACATCCTTTGTTTCTATTTGTTCTCTAGCGTTACCAAATGTAGCTACATCCTTAACCCTCGACCTGTGTGTTTGTTTTCTATGTTTATAATAATAGTATAATTTTGAACTGAAAGAGGAAAATTAAGCAATCTATGAACCAAAAAATTAAAAGCAGCGAGTTTGTGCTGCTTACAGTGGTTGGAGTCATTGGCTATGGATCTTTTTCTGCTAGATTCCTTACGGTAAATATCTATATCTAGTATACTACCATTTCTTGTTACCAGAGTATCATAAAACGGGAGACTGTCATTTGCCTCTATCTCATAGGTAAATGTAGTTGTCGGAAAGTTTCTACAATGTTCTTAACACTAAAAATTTAAATATCAAGGATGGCAAACACGTCATCCACGTATCTAATCCAAACTCTAGAAACACAACGCAAATTGCGTTTTAAGTCTGTTTCAAAATTACTCATGAGTAGATTTATTATTAACGGAGATAAGCTATTGCCCATTGTCGCTCCGTGTTCTTGTTTGAAAAATTGATGGTTAATTTTGAAAAAGGTTTGTTTCGGGCACAACTACGTTAATGTTAGAAATTCCGCTACTTCGGCATCGTCAAAATTGTATTGCTTTAAAACATCTTCAAAATAAACCAAAGATTGGCCTATTTGAACTCTCGGAAACAATGAACAAACGTCGAATGAGATTAAAATTTCATCTTCTGTAAGTTCACTGTTTTTAATTTTATCAATAAATTCATACGATTTTGAAACACTAACGTTGGGCTGTATAAAATTTAGTAGAGAACGATTTGAATAACAGATGTGTTGATGCATTAATACCAAAAACCATGGGTCGCATACCATTACCTGGTGTATAAATCTTAGACAAACAATACATTCTAGGTAGTACCGGATTGGATACCGTTAGTTGGTAACTAAGAGGGTCATCCATAATTCTTTGGCATTCTAATAGTAATAAAACTTTCTTAGTTGAAGTAATAATTTTAGAAAGAGGATCTTTGGTAATGAGTGTGTAAGAACCTGAATTTAACAGCGCATTGAGAGAAGCGAACCCCTTTGTTTAAAATGACTAATTTGAGATAGAAACAATTTTTTACTTTTGAGATTTTTAACAATTCGAAGTTCTGAATAATTTAAATTAAATTTTGACTCCTGTTGGATATTTCCCCAAATTTGAATATTTCTGACTTGTCTAACGTACTTTTTGCAATTTTCATCCATTGATTTAGTCGAACTTTCTATGCTAACTATCCGTTTATCTAATGGAGATTTGTTAAAATTAAGATTATATTTTAAACCTTTACATAACAAATATGTTTCTCAGAAGATTACACATATACAGTGTGTCCCAGGATAGAGTTGACAAGAGGAGAAAAACTTTTATTATGGATTTTAGGACAGAAAAGTCAATCTTTATAAAAAATCGTTCTTGTCAAAAAAAAAGAGGTTACCATAGCAAAATCTTAGTCCAGATGTACAGGGTGTTGATAAATAAAGAAAATATGAAAATGCATAAAGAAAGAACCACCATTATTTATTATTTCTGACATAATGCTTATAAATAAAAGTTTTTCTAATGCAAAATAAAGCCTGAGTATTACTGATGCTTAAGTAATGGTGTTTTTATTTAATTTAAAGGTTGGCTCTTTAATAACAAAATTTTGATTACTCAATATTCAGCTTGTCTGATAATTAGTAGTTTTGTCATATAGTGTGTTTGCTTTTGTATTTCGATCTTAATTGTTAAAGTTTAACCTTATTATAATGGAATGTCAAGTAGACAACAATCAGCATTACCGACATGTATGATTTGCGATGTTTACGGCGAAGATGCAATGCCTGTTAGGACGCGCAAAACTGATTTAAACGTTCCCAAAGCGGAATTTTCGACCTTAATGACATGGATCGTTCAGGACGTGCTGTTAGGTTCGATGAAGAGCGATTGAATCAACTTCATCATGAAAATTCACGCCAATAAAGTAGGGAGTTGGCCCAGGAAATGGAATGTGACCAATCAACGATATGTCGACATCTTAAATCCTTAGGAAAAGTTCAGAAACTTGGCGCTGGTGTTCCTCATGTTTTGAGCGAGAACAACAAAAATCAACGTTCCACAATTTCCGCTGAATTGCTCGCTCGGAATCGTGCTAATCATGGTCACAATCAGAGGTTCCCCTACCGAATCGGCGACGAGAAATGGTATTTGTATGTGAATATGAAGCAGAGAAAGCAGTGGCTAAGTCCCAATAAACAAGCGACGCCTAGAGCGAAACAAGATCTTCACCCTCGAAAGACGACATTATGCGTTTGGTGGGACTGGGAAGGTATCATTCACTATGAATTGCTCGGGTGCAACCAAACAGTCAATGCAGAGCTATATGTTGAACAAATGCATCGCCTCTACGAATCTATTCGAGAAAAACGACCCCATCGGCACAATAACCTTCTTCATCACAACGCTCGTCCTCACATTGCTAATATAACAAAGAGAGCAATTCAAACGCTTGGTTGGGAAGTATTTCCGCACCCTCCATATTATCCTGATTTGGAACAGTTTGTGGGGTGTTTCGTTCAATAATGATGTGGAATTACGGACTTGGTTGGATCATTTTTTTGAGTCACGGACACACGATTTTTACCGTAGAGGTATCGAGAAACTTGTTGAACGCTGGCAGGAAGTCGTTAATAATAACGGAGAATATATAATTGATTAATATGTTTTACATTTTTGTAGTAAAATATATATTTTTTTAAAATAAAAAACACCATTACTTATGAATCAACCAGATACAAAATTTTAAAAATCACTTTTTATAATTTTAATTTAATTTAACGATTTTTACGGAATTTACTATTAGCATGTTGCTTAGCAGGCCATAAAAATCAATATCAATATTATGTACAATTATGTAAAGACGTATTATTCTACGTATCCCCCTCTAACTTCTACACATTTCACCATCCCATGAATAAATTCACCTCAGACTTTCCGAATCGTTGCAGGGAGATTTATTTCGTTGACCGCGGCCTATACTCGTGCCAGGTCATCGGAATATATTTTTTCTTTTGAAAGACGCCACAAGAGAAAGTCCATTGGTGTCAAGTCGGGCGATCGTGCAAGAAAATTAATAGGACCAAATCTTCCTATCCACCTATCTCCGACATGATTTGTCAACCACTGCCGTACCAAAAGTGTGGAGTGAGCAGGGCACCCATCATGCTGCCAGACAATATTACGTTGCATTTCTGGTTGCACAGAGTTTATAAAAGGTAATACATTTGTCTTTGAAAGGTGAATATAAACGTGTTGATTTAAATTTTCGGTAATAAAAAATAGGCTAACAATTATATCATAAAAAAATTCCACACCAAACATTAAGGTTTTTGTATCGTTGACTTCGTTTATGAATAACAAAATTAAGATTTCCATAGCCCAATAACGACGATTTTGTGAGGAAACGTGACCGTTGATGCAAAAGGTTGCTTCGTCAGTAAAAAAACATTCTGTAAAATCTTCTGTTATCAACATAATTCTCACCAACCCACAAACAAAACTTCAACCGCTTATCTTCATCTCCATTTTTGAGTGTTTGTCTGAACCTTGATCTAAATGGTGGCACATTATTTTCTTTATAAATTCTTTGTACATCCGATTTACTTAATCCTACTCCTAGTGAGCATTTCCGCAAAGACAATTTAGCGGTCAATCACGGAGTTCATGGCCAAAACTGTAGCCACGTCGTCCTCATTGTCCATTTTCTTAGGTTTTTTAGCATCCAATACTGATTCAGTTTCATCAAATTTCCTTATAAGTTTGTTCAATGCTTCGCATGATACCACTCTTTTGGGGAATTTTTCATGGAATCGACCAATTGCATAATAGTATGACACATCACCAATTCCATTAAATTAAATGAATTCGTTCTTCTTTGGTTAACATTTTTGTTACAAAAATATCGGAACAATACGTACAAACAATAATAAAACCGTACAAAATATCATACTGACGTTTGTCAGTTCAATATTATTGACGCCACAACAATGAGATTTCATATTTGAATTTTTACAATGTTGAACAAACAAAAACAAACTTATAAACTCACGTTTCACACTTTATATTTAGGCTTTATTTTGTATTAGAAATAACTTTTATTCGTAAACATTATGTCAAAAATAATAAATAATGGTAGTTCTCTCTTTATGGATTTTCATACTTTCTTAATTTATCAACACCTTGTACATCTGAACTAAGAGTTTGCTATGGTAATTTGCTTTTATAATCACGGTTTTTTAGAAACAGTGACTTTTTGTCTTAATAATAAACATGTTTTTCCTCTTGTCAACCTCGTCCCGGGGCACACTGTATAAAGAAGGACCACTGAATTCATTCACCTATAATATTTTTACTCATATAATCTAAAGTAGACCCTTGGTTAATACTAAAAAGGCTATATACTAATTGTAATAAGGAAAATATTCCCTTAGTTAATTTTAAATAAACAGAAATTGATTATTCTGAAGCCGCTACTTTTCTTTGATGAACAGCACCGTACTGTCCTCTCTGTCAGATTTTGCTAAGAGCTTTAGTCACTCAATTTGAAAGTTATATTAAATATTAATATTTGACAAGTCAAAACTAAAATGAACCAACATAAATAAAAACTGAAAAACAAAAATTTAAGCTTATTTATAAGCATTTTATTACAAAAAAATATTGATTTTCACTTTTGGATACTGTAGTACCCACTTTTTTATCCGACGTGCATTTATTATTTATTTTCTACAAACATATTCCTTGAATTTGCCACCAGCTGCCTTTTAAATGCGGTTGACCTTCGGTTAGGATTACTGTATAATTTTTAAAACTAACACGTACTTATACGGTGAAAACTTGTTTTTGTGAAGCCTTCATAAACTTAAAAACAAGAAATAATAAAACAAAACAAGAAAATTGATCTCTGTTATTGATATATTATGGAAAATGTTTGGTTATAAACGTGAACGGTTCTTCATATTTGATTTTGTTTATAATATGGTTAACTAAAACGGTAATGCGTACACTATATCCAACTTGATTGATTTATACTAAATTTATTATAGCGAAACCGAAGTTATACAATATATCAATTCAAAGTTATCATCAACATTAATTCTAATCCTCTATTTTCTTAAAAATATTATGGGACCCTCATTGTGGATATCTATTAAGCTATGTATTTAGGGGAAAATTCCTCAAAGTAGCGCCTATTACAACTGAAACAGAATGGAGTATATTTTGTTATGACCAGATTTTGTTTCAAATACGTCTAAGTGTATATGCTACAGATGTTAAAAAACATTAAAGGATCGCTAGAATTCGTATGCTTACGTTTCATTTGTTGAAACCTGTAACAAATTGAATTACACATATTCATAACTCCGTAATGTATCTTTTCATTTACAATTGCGTCTATCCCAAATATTGAGCTATGTTAATTTCTTAGCTTTCTTAATACTTGCATTTTTGATACACGCTTGTATACCATAATTTGTGATGTAATAATAATGACTATGTATAGTTATTTCTTTAGTTTATTTTTATTAATAATAAATAAATTTGTTAAAAGGAAATTAATTTTGCTCCGGCTAGTGTCGCTCATTCAGGGGAATTAATTCTGCAATATACATAGTCATTTACTTTAAATGTTAACTCTGTATAAACATATCAATTATCTTTAATAATATAAACTTATACTATAAAATTACTATACTATACTACACTATAAAATTTTACCATTTAATTATACGAATTTCTGTACGCACCCTGTACACATAATTATCCATCCTTCTCAACGTATTCAGCGCCCTCTTTAAACATTTGGTTCATAATTGTGTTTGTGATTACTAATAAATTGCACAAGAAAAGGATTCATCATTTAAATAGGTAAGCATAAATTAAAATTGATATAATAATGTATTTGTTTGTAATTGATGTACCACTTTATCAATAGTTAGCAAATATTTGCTAATATTAGAATTGTTACTTATCTTTTTGCAGCCTGAAGTATCTAGATAATGCTATGGTTTAGAATTTATTATGTAACAAATTTTCTTTATGATGTTGGAATCGCCACCAATTTTGGAAAATTGTTGCTATTTAGAATCGGGGCACTTAGTTTTATTTTATGTATTACATGCAACAAGTACATGAATTCTACAATATTGGTAATATGATTTAATTGGTTGTTTTAATTTAATTTTTATTGAAATTAAAAAATTCATGTTCAATTTTATTTATATTTATTATGAAAACAATTCATATTAACGTAGAACAATAATTTTATACACTAAGTACACTTTTCGATTTTAGAAAATGAAATGATTTATTAGGTTAGAAAATTTCAGTCGAACATGTATTCACCGCAGTTCAAACTTAGGTTATGAAAATATTCTCGATTGTTTATGCCAGCTTTGAGTGATACATGTTCTATCTTCGAAATTATTACAAGAAGTGATTAGAAAAATTTACAATCTTTACTCATTTTTTCTCTAAAATTTGAGCTTTCCTATAGTGGTATAACCATACAAACAAATGCTCTGATTGGATAATCCAATTTCTAAACGTTAATAATTTTTAATTTTACAACTAACTTTTTTATATCTATTACTGCCTAAAATCTATAATTATCTTTAAAATCTATGCGCAATTCGCTTTATTTTAATACCCCACATGCTATATTTTTCATAACATCCAATATTTTATACAAAAGAACGCCATTTTGTACATTGTGCCAATAACGAAATTTTACTTATAATTAATTAAATCTATTTTTCAGAGACAACATAAGTTCATATTCGACTTCTACGCCCCCAAAAACATTAGTCCACATACATTTCCAGTCTGGTTGCACTAAATTCTATGTTGCACTTTCCAAATGTATGTTCTCAAAAGAGACCTGCATTACTTTGCACTCAATTTATTTCACATATGATTGTCACTTCACAGTACAGAACTTCATGTAGACCACCCAAAGTAAGTTTTTGTCATAATAATTGTTCAATGCGCACACTTGTGTTTGTATAATTTGAATACATACTTTGTAACGTTATCTTAATCACTGTTTCTCCTTATAAAACTATCTAATACACTTCTTACCTACTACAAATTTTTCCTTTTTAGGAGTGAAGCAGAGCATACTACTAAGTAAGGATTTTTCATATATAATTGAATTCTATGGATATTATCAACGAAAATGCATAAATTATGGCTTCCGAAGCATGTCGAACATATGCAGTATGAATATTCTCCTGTACAACTTTTATTTATTTGGTGTTACTGTTAACTAGAGCTTATTTAAGGTAGATTCTGATGCATGATTACGTATGTGTTTATCTATTCATTATTTTAATTTCATAAACGTAGCGACATCACACCTATGCGTGCGTGCGTGCGTGCTTGCGTGTTGTGTGTCGTTGAATTCACAATTAAAACTTTTCATATGTTACTACTAATAAGAAAATTAAGAAATTACATCAGTTACGTGCTTGTTAGGTGTGAAACCTTGGCGACATCGCGGGCTCACTTAACAAATGCATAAATAGTAACTGTATCTATGACAGTTTAACTCAACAACCAGTTAACGTGCAAATATATATAAAGTTTAATTTGAATGGAATTCTAATCTCTCGGTACCTCAGTTAGTTAGAGTTCATGTCTAGGTAACATGTCGTGGATTCGAATCCCATTCGAGAGAATCTTTTTATTTATTTATGCACAAAAATAACAAACTTAAGAAATGTAAATATATTTAAACCTTTGTGTTTTAAAATTTATGTAACCTTTGTTTACTCATTACTTTGATTAAAAAAAATGAATACGCTTATTTAAACAAGTTTTAATTTACTTTTTGAAATTTAAGGTGAATAATACAAACGTTTAAAAAATGTTTAAAATTAAATTAGTAATTTACCGAGTAGGCTCTGATCTTGTTTTCTACGATCATTCATGATTTTTAACAGACCTCTTAACGAAAAATTCCGATTTTAGTGACGTCTTGCGGCATATTATCATCGATTCTAAGTTTTATTTTAAAGTAAGTGTAAATTCTGAAATAATATTTGAGATATTTTACATCTAACCAAAACCGGCACGTTTCATTGGCGAGATTAGTCGACAACTCGCTTATTTTTATAAACCTGCACGACCTAGTGTGGATTGAGCATGTAACTCCGGGTCAGGATCAGGATGTCCAAGATTGAAATGACGACAATATTCTCGCCTTGCTTTTTCATTACTATCGCTATTTTTGTAAAGCCCCTTAACAGCGAGTACACGTTGTTAAGTTTACGTAACATATCGAACCTTAGTGACGGTGTATTCACTTCAGTTAACGGAACTATAAGGAGACATCTAGAATGCACTCCTTTCACGTCCAACGTTGACAAGAACTTCCTCTACTGACCACATAGGGTTAATTTTGCAGAGAAATACTGGGAATATCTTAACAAAATGTTAAATCTTTATGTATGTTTCACACTATACAGCGCTGAATCGATTTTAAAACATAATGGAATTTTCAACATTCATAACTTATATCACTAGGCAATGCAACATCCATGAATTTAAAAAACGCTAAATATCATCGTTCACTTGTGAATTTATGGATAGAAATACATAGGTAATAATATTAAAAATTATTATTAATAATAATTTTTAATTACATATTTACCTTTGAACTTATTCGTTCATACAAAAACTTATAATAGTTAATAATAGTTTATTGGAATCTTCTGAAATCCCTGCCCAATTTTTTTTTATTTCTAAGAGACCAGTTAAAGATGCGGTACATTTTTACATATACTTTAGCAACGGGAAACCTTTTCAGTATAAGGTTGAATCGCAGAAGTTTTTTAAATAAATTAATTGACGTTTATTCCTGTAATGTAACAAACGTTGTAATATTATTTTATTGATATTATATCATTTCTGTAACAATAACTAACCAGCATTGCTTATTCTCAAAATTTGAACCAATCACGAACGTATTTCATGAAAACACGTCTTGTTTACCTTAATGACGGGGCATATTCGATTTGGGGTTTTCGATTTCGTCTTTTCATTGCTCCCTTTAATGAAATATATCAAACTAGCTGTGAGATGTCCGTCATGATTTTATTGTTTATTAGCAGAAAGAAATGATATAATCTGATCGAATACCACTCGAATTAACGGTATATTCAAACGCTTTCTCTCCTTTTCGAACAAAATTAGTATTGCTTTAACGAAACACTCCATGCGTTCCGCTCGGGATGTTTCCAAGCAATACTAATTTTGTTCTCAAGTCGGTCAAGTATTTTTTGAATATACCAACGAAGTTTTGTGATGTTATTACAGAAGATAATATACTGTCATTTTGTGCAAAACATCTGGAGATGGCATTTTGAACATCATCCAAATTTTCAATTTTTTTGCTACTTAGAAAATGTAGAGATCGAAATAAATGGAAATCCGGTGGCGTAATATCGGGCGAGTATTGTGGGTGAGGCAATACCACACACCCAATTCATTAATCTTTTCCAGGGTTCATCTTGCGCAGTGTGGTCTTGCATTATCGTGTTGCAGAATAAAGCCTTTTTTGTTGACAATCGCCGACCACTTTTTAATTAAAGATTCATTCAGTCAATCCAACTGTTCACAGTAAAAATCTACATTCACAGTTTTCCAGGTTTCAGTACTTCAAAATGAACGATCTCGCGGATACTCCACCAAACACACAAAAGCGCCATCTTGGGATGTAAACCTGGTTTGGTTGTACTTCGTGGCGATTCATTCGATGAGACCCACTTCCTTTCGCATCTTGCATTATCATACAGGACCCATTTTTGTCTCCAGTGATCAAGCTGCTGTATTGTGCCGTTGAAGCACTAAGTTGCATGTGGTGGGTCGGTTAGCTTTGTTTTCTTCAGACAGATTATGCGGGACCCAAACACCTACTCTGCTTACTTTCCCCATCTGCTTCAAATGTTCTTGGATGGTCGACCAAGGTTGGTTAAGAGTTTTTGACAGCTCCTCGATTTTCTCACTCGGATTTGCTTCCATTTCCGCCCTTAACACGTCATTGTCTAAAGTTGTTGCTCTTCCTGATCGATACGAGTCATAAAGATCAAAATTCCCGGATTCGAAATACGAACGTCTAATGCATTTGGATAAACATCGCAAATGTTTTTGGTAGCAACTGTTGCGTTATTACCCTTGTGAAACTAAATAAAGTATATAATTCCGAATATGTACCTCTTATAGTATTTGGCCTGCAATTTCACCATAAATTGCAAAAAAAAGTTTAAATTTAATTATTTACCAGTAAACAAGTCACTCTAACCTTAAAATGTCTTTGTCACGACGTTAAAGTGCACAGTCAGCCGATAAATGACCAAACGAATATCGACATGCGCAGAAACGACATTACTTTCCGGTCCCTTTACACAGGGTGTTTCAAAAAACATTCTGCTAACTTCCAGGGTAAATAGAATATTAAAAAATAACGTTTGGTTAATAAACATGTGTCCGAAAATACTTCCTTTTTTATTATCTCTGATTACCTTTGATTAGGTCATAAAAGATAGCGTTGACATATTTTTAATAGTTTGTATACAATCGTCGCTAAGGGGGGAGGGGATTACTTGTTTTGTCCCCAAACTTTTTTATGGGGATATTTTTATTTTTTTTGGCAAAAATAGTAATTTGCTACAAAAAAGAGAGTCAAAAAAAAATTATTGGTTTTGGAGTTATTTGAGGTTTTAGCAAGTAATGCTGACCGAATTAATAAATTATTTTAAAATGAAACAATTAATAATTTTCATGTGTGAGAACGAACTGCCTCAGGTAATAATGATTGTTTCAGAAACAACTATGAGGTAAAAATATTTCAAATTATTTAGAACTTTAAAAAGGTTTTAATTGTATGACATTAACACAGAACAGATAAAGGAAACAATTTAAAAAAAACAACGAATAACACAAAACAAACAGAAAAAAAAAATTGGGTAAGAAGGTACGGGTTGTTACCTTAAATGTTTGAAATGCCCACCATATTCACGAATACATAATCCTTTGGTGTGGCCGTGGTTCTTGAATTAACATTGTTAAATTATTTTCAACTCTCTATTGAAGTTCCTCAATGGAATTTATTTCGCTTGGATATACTTTTCCTTTAACTAAAGTCCACACATTAAAGTCCAAGGGATTTAGGGCAGGGGACCTTGGTGATCAGGAGATAGGAGCATCATCACCTCGACCAATGCAACGATTTGCGAAATGTTCGTTGAACCATCTTCTACTGTAATGATGTGGAGCACCATCACGCATAAGAACCATACTTCTTCGTAGATCAAGAGGCAAATCTTCTAATTGCAGATTCCTAGTAAACATTACCATTTAAATTTCCATCAAAAATATGGTATGCAACGAGGCGGTTGCCTATTGAAGCAGCCCATACATTTCACTTAAAATTTTGTTGATAATGCGTTACACGTTTAACCTTTGGATTTTCCTGTGCCCAGAAGTGACTGTTATGACCATTAAACATACTTTGCCTAGTAAAAGTTGGTTCATCGGCGAAAAAAATATTTTGTAAAGAATGAGGGTTCTGTCTCATTCTTTCTTGTAATAATTCGCAAAAGTACCTTCTCAAAAAAAGTTCTTCAGGCAATAATTATTATACTTGCCTGTAGTGAAACGGGACAATAACATTATTCTTTTAATACACGATGTACCCTAGAAATACTTGCGTTACTTGTCCTTGCCACATTTCTTACACTTATCGTAGGATCCGCAACAATTAGATTTAAAATATTTTCTTCTTTTTGAGTCTGGTCTACCAGAATTTTCCTTTTTTGGTTTAAAGGTTCCCGTCTCACGACACTAAATTCAAAAGTGTTTTTGTATTCGGAACACTTCTTCTTGGTAATTTTTCCGCATATTTTCTTTTCGCTGCTTTAGCATTTCCATCACATTCCCCTAATGTTAACAAAATATAGGTATAGTCACTATTAGTGTACATATTCATTTTCAAACTTTTAAAAGCGTTATTGCTTGTTAAACAAACCAAAACTATCAACAACAATGTGTCAAACGAATCTGTCAAACAAAAAAAATCGCGAGTCTGCAGTCTAAGCCTACTTAATTCAAGTAAATCAAATTAACTCAATATTTCTGTTATTTTCTTTAGGTAAAACATGCTAAAACCCCCAAATAACTGCAAAACCAGTAATATTTTTGACTTTTAACAAGAGTGCCATTTTTGTGGCAAATTGTCTAAGAAATATTATTTTTGCCCAAAAAATCCAAAAATACCCCATAAAAAAAGTTTGGGGGCAAAACAAGTAGCACCCACCTTTTAGCAACGCTCCTGTACAAAATATTAAAAATTTGTTAACACTATCTTTTATGACCTAATCAAAGGTATTTGTGATATATATTTCATTTAGGTATCTTAAACCGTTTCATAGATTATAAAAAAAAGAATTTTTGGGGCCACCTTTACAGGGCCGTATCTTCTTAAGGAGACATTTTCGGACACATGTTTATTAACCAACGTTATTTTTTAATATTCTATTTACCCTGCAAATTAACGGAACGTTTTTTGAAACACCCAGTATAAAGGTTTACTAAAATGAAGCATGGACAAGGATTGAATGCGGTAGTGCAAATATCTCATACATTTCTTTGATCTCTCTCGAGAACACCCACATAATACAATACAATACTATGGATGTGCAACATATGCACACAGTTGAATGTGTGGTTTGATACAGAATTAAGGAGCGATTCTAATTGAATATTTAATAAACATCTTAATTGAACATACATTTATTTACATTATGTACTCTTCATCCTTTAGTGCTTCTTTCAAAGTAGACCTGTTAAATAGAGTACAAAAAGTAGTGATCGTATGTACAAAAAATTTATTCAATATTTGGAATGAGAAAATTTTTGTTAGTGGAGAAAGCACACAGTGATACACAAAAGAACGATTAGAATAGCCATATTGAATAGAATGCCACGAGTGCACGTTTCAGTTAGTAGGTTCTGATTGGGATATTATTTTACAACTCAGATCCATCTAAATAAATTGAAATTTTAACAAAATTTTGAGGAATATTTACGAATGAAAAACAAATTAAATTAAACTGGAAATGCTATTATAAAAAAAAAATTTGTTACACAGCCAACTTCCTAAATTCTAAAACGTAACTTCGTAAGGAGGTACATACAAAAAAATACAATACAAATAAAATGCATTAAAAAAAGCTCAGCAGAATCTGGTGATCAGAAGTTGAAAACAATGAAACGTATTTCTACTTTTACAAATCTGGAAAGGAAATGAGGTTTACTGATCTCTAATCAAACGATCTGCCTCTAAACTCGAATTGATTTGTAAAATACAGAACAATGTGAAACTTCCTGCTTTCCTTTAAGCTTTATGTAGGAAGCCAAATAAAAAGTAAGAACTTTGAAATAGGAAGGTACAGGTTTAATATAGGACGTTTTATATAATTACATACTTAACGTTATTATTAACATGATTATAAAATTACTTCTTTATATTATTTTTTTGCTACAAAACATATTTAAGGACTATCTTCAATCCTTCATTGTAACTTGCTATAAAACATATTTAAAAACATATTCAATCCTTCCTTATAAAACAACATAGAAAAATATGCGATTCTTGTTTTCGTTTTTTTATATCAAACTATGAAGCACTTTTTACATAAACTTTATCAAAGAACTAACTATTCATTGGATATCTATACATGGAATCTAATTAGGTTTTAAATACACGTAGAGAGCTCAGTCAAGTTTCTTTTCCTATATTGAGATTGTAAGTTAAGTTGGTTTTACTAATGTATGTAATTCATTATTTATTTTTTAATTTTTATGAAATTTGAAATGAATAACTTAACCATTAGATCAGAAACAGACCCTCATGTAGCAAATGAAATAGGAAAGGTTAACCGAGAAAGACGGTTTCCCTCTGTCACCAGGCTATGTAATAATTATTTTATCTCTGCGAGTTTTTGCAACTATGCATTATGATGCCACATATTTTCAATAATACTATGCAACTATTTTGTGAGAACACCAAAAATGACGATAAAATGCTACATTTTTTCCAACTAGAATCCAAAATTTAATCACACTGACTTACAAACTTTTATTTGTAAATGTCAATTTATCAAATCATCTTATTGCCGGTGAAAGTCAATCTTAACAAGCTAGAAGTTTCCCTACAGACATGTATGAAAGTGATTCATATCGCACAATTAACCGTACAGAAAATAATACTTTCGCACACTAGTGCATTTCACTTTCTCATTATGCCCAACACTAAAGTAAAAAATACGCGTGCCTTTTGCTTTCGCATTCCTTTTCGTATCAACCATCCGGTTGTCATCGGCCTGACAGAGAGTTCAGTCGCGATCAAAGTCACTAAGATTTCTGCTATTCACATAAATAATATGAGCAACCTGATCGCAGTATCATTGTGATTTCAAATTATTTGACCTTTATGGTTTGAGAAGTTGAAATATTCAGGTAATCGTATTGAAATTCATACTTATGATCTATGCTATTTGTTAGGGCATGATTATGATTATTAGAAAGTTTAATACCGCACCGTAAGGTGCTATTAGAATCCATGTCTGACGAACCTTGTAAATACTGCAAGAATATACCCAAAAGTGGCTTAAAATGTATAAAATCTGAAAGTTTAATACATCATGGTTGTGTAAAATATTTAAAAAACTTAACTTAACTCACAATACACATGTATGCCAAATTGAAATTAAATATTTACAAACAGTTTTAAATCACAAAGATGTAATAATTAATAATCAACGAGATCTAATTGACTCACTGATTCAAAGCCTCACAAGCAAGCACAAAACAGTACTGATTTTCCCGAAAAAAGTAGTTACAGCAAAGCCTTACAATTTAACAAAAAATTAGGTATAAAACAGAACTCAAATAGTAAATCGAGCAATACTGAACTTGAAGCTGGAAGTAAGAATAGTTCTACAAAAACTATTGCAATTCAACAGCAGGGGATAATGACTAACGTTAGAAATTTAAATAATCCCTCCATACCACAAACAGCTACAGAATCTAAGTCAAACCTCGCTGAAAAACTTCAAGAACAAGGCACAAATATTTTTAAAAAGGTTTCATATAAAAACAAAAATGGTAAACGAAACGTCACTATTCTAGGTTCTAACACGGATGCGGGTGAAATTAAAGCGATTGCTAGTCGTAGAGTGGTGTTCATCTCAAGATATATCCCTTGACAACTGTTGCACAAATACAAAATTACGTAGCCAAATTAAATATTCAAATAATGGACGTAGAAAAACTGAATATAGTACCAACAGAAATTGCAGATTTTAAATTAACGATTCCATCAAATGAAATGGATAACATATTCAAACCCGAAATGTGGCCTAAATATGCAATTATTCGATCGTATCGAACACCAAAAAATTTTCGCGAAAACGCCTCGAACAAAAATTCGGAATAGTAGTCAAAGGGCTTACCGTTTACAATGAGTCGTCACCTTATCAACATAAAACCGAATCTTTAAATTATAGTTGGAGTGTGCTTCATGTAAATATACAATCAATCCATCAAATTAACAAAATAGAACTTCTTTTAGATTTATATAAAAATGTATCGATTTCAGGCATAAGCGAACATTGGATAAGTTCTTCCACTAATATTATTCCTAATTTGATAACTGGTTATACTTTAATCAGTATATTTTGTCGAAATAAATTTGAACACGGTGGATCTGCCATTTTTGTTAAAAATAATTTAATTTCATATTGTCTAGAACAAAAAATGTGTGTTAAGTACTCGATAGAAACTCATTTTGAATGTAGTGCAATAATTTATAAAAAACATACATGTATAATTTCAATTTATCGATCACCATCTAGACAACTTGAAATATTTTTCAATAAATTATCGGAACTTCTTCAAATCGCGATAATGGGGTATAAAGAAGTTGTAGTATGTGGGGACTTTAACATTGATACAAAAAGTAATTTTATGCTTTATAAAGTATTAACCGATATTCTGTTATCAGTAAATCTCGAATCTCTAATTGCTGATTAAACAAGGATAGCTCGTTTAGATAACATTTTAATGTATTCTTCAAATTGATTATTTTTTAACCAATTCAATTGAATTCACTACATGTCTTAATTTTGATCCTGGTCTGTCGGATCATTTTGCTCAATTAGTGTACTTTACAACCCCCAAAATAAAAAAAAAAAACTGTGGTAATAAGTTATTCCATACTTCTAGAAAAATAGCCCAAGACAATATTATCGAATTTAAAGTAAGATTAAGTAACTGTGTCAGGTTGCGATGACGCACCCTGTATGTAGGATGTTATAATGACGTATATTACGTGTTCTGAGCACGAGTGTATTGAGTTTGAATGAAAAAAAAAATTTTTTTTGTGTATGTGTATATAATGTATGTGGGTGTATGATACGCCACTGGAAATTTACGAGAAATATAATTATGTATGTAGATACGTGTATTTGAATGTTATAGAGACTTTAGTGTTGGAATAATTAGATTTTGATGAATGTAAATGTGAAGAGAAATTTGTCCATGGGACGATAATGCTTTCCACTGGATTGCTTCTGTTTTGCTGATGATAAAGAAAGGAATGTTTGAAGATAAAATGGGTAATCTTGATTAGAAGATGTGAGGAATGGGTGTGGAATGTTTTAGAAAATATGTAGAGAAAGATTGGGTATGTTTAAGTATTAATTTCAGGAAGTTTTGTAATGTTGTGCAATTGTTTTGAGAATAAATGTGTGTATATGGAATTTGAGACATTAGACTGTACTGATTTTTGTAAATGTTGCGGAACGAGATCGAGCGCAAGTTGGAGATAACGGTTAAAAGTTGCGTAATGATCCAGAGTGGCCACTGAATGAATGTAATGACGAAAGATGATTTCTTCATGAAGTAATTGTAAAATTTGTAAGTGAAAACAAATATGGCGATGTATTGTAATTACACGCGTGCTTGTATAGAGGGAAGCAGTTATCAGAACGATAACATTTTGAGTGAATATTATTGGAGAATATAACGCGGAAGGAAGACATGTTTAAAGATGGATGACTGAAGTTATAAATAGGGAAGTCAGAGTTTGACGAGTTAGTTGTCGTTGGGAGTTGAAGTTAGAGGTAGGAAGTTAGCTTTTGGCTTATGATGAGAACTCGGTGTGACGCGCACGCGAGTGATAGACGGTGACGATGTGGGAGTATGTTTGTGAAATTTTAATGAGGCAGTAATTGTTTAATTAAATTGCGTTACCCGAACCGGGGATAAATTGAAAAAGACATTCATAAACAATACCATATTTAAAATTGAAGTTGAAGGTAAAAATTAATTTGTTTATTTTCAAGAAAATAATAGTGCGTAAGCAGATTTGAATAAAGATAACAGTTGTTATGTTAGAGTGTGAAGGGCAGCGCGTGAATTTGTAACGAGATTCGGCTAAAAGTATTTATGAGACCACCTGTTAAGTGAACGAAGGTTTCATTGTATATTAAGCCAAAGTTTAAGTAACGTTATATGACATTGAAAGTTTCATTTATATAAGGAACTAAATTGGTGTAAAGGTTGCAAGAAATTTTAGAAGGCAACCAAACGTATACAGTTTATTACGTGTTATTAGACTATTTGTGGGTGCACAGTAAGGAATAAGTGTTCGTGAAATTGTGAAGCGATTGTTATGGGCTTCAGGCAATTTTAAGGAATTACCAATGGACTACATATAATTAATTTACGGAAGAAAGAAGAAAGAAAAGCCAAGGATTTATGGACAAATTTGTTAAGTAAGAAATTAGATTAAGGAATTTTATGAACGCATTTAAGCCCGATTATCTTTTTGTTAGTTTATTTGCTTATAGTTGTTTAAATTATTAAATAGTTTTGAAAGGAAAAGATAATCGTTCTTGAGTCGTATTGTATGGTTTGTTTTAGTAGTAAGAAGGCAAAGTGGTACTTGGTGGTTTAACTTTCAACCACGCTGATGTAATTTATGTAAATATTTGTGGTTTTGATTATTTTATGTAGGACAATATATATATATATATATATATATATATATATATATATATTTATCGTTAAATTTTCATTTTGTTGTTTATTTAAACAGGTATGAAACACAGATGTAACATTTACCTAATTGGTGATCTTGTTTTGATAATTTTAAAAGTAAGCTTTGCATATTTTCATTTTAATTTTTCAGATTTAAGGAACAACCTGATAAGTCTTATTAGCCAGGTTGATTACAAAATTTTTATGTCAGTTTCATTAGAGCAATGCACTATTAACAGATCAGCTGTTGTCTTACAAATTTCATTAAGTATAACAAAAGTTTTGAGAAATTATACAGTTTACGAATGTCAACTACGATTCAAAAGTAAAGTAAATTTAAAAGATAGCGTTCATGTTAAGAATTTTAAAAATTAATTACCGTTCATTGAATGAATTTGAGTGATAAATTTTATTTTGGAAGTTTTAGTTTACGAGGTGTATTCAAAAAGTTTTGATAACCTGGGTAGTACTAAATTTATTTGAGTTGAATTGTTTTGGACGAGTGTTTGTGTTAGAACCTTCGTATATGAGTTTACCGAGTAAGCACAATCCTACTTTCCACAATCAAGTAGGGTTAATTAACATCCAGCTTAAGACAATTATTTTAGCGAAGTATCGATTGTGGTGGCGCCTAGAGACATATTTTCCCGAATTGAGCTATTTGAGTATAAGTGTAAGGTGTTTGAGCTTATTGATCATCCATTTTACTTATTATTTCGACCACGCCCATCTCCCTGTTAGCTGGCTTGGCAACCCGCTTACATTAGTAAGCCTACACGACGCCTAGTGCGGTTTGGACGTGTAACAACTGTGTTCAAAAAAGTATTCTAAATTCAAATCAAGGAGTTGACGAAATATTTGAGGAGGTAAATGAATCATTTAAATGGTGCATTGATGTCTGCTTACCATTTGAACACAGTAAACTACCAAGTGGTACATCTAAGATATATTTTCCTATCAGCAAATTAAAGATGATAGGTAGACCAAGAAAAAAAGCAATATTATAACAACCCGATTTTCAGTTCTACTAATATTAATAAAACTCTCTGGAATATTGTGAATAAATCCAAAAATACTACAAAAACTAAAGATATCTGTCTGGTAGACAATGGTAACGTAATCTTAGATCATTTCATTATTGAAGAAGTATTTGTTAAGCACTTTACTACGATTTTGGATAATTCGGATTCAAGTTACGACTCTGTCAGTTTTCATAGGTACCATACTCAGAAAAAACCATTTTTGTTTAATCCTACTGTAGCTGAAGATGTTTTAGTGACAATAGAAAGTCTGCCTAATAAATGTAGTTCAGACTTAGATGAAGTTTCTATAAATAAATCACTGAAAAACTCACTTGTGACACAAATCCCTAAGAAAGGCAATTTACGACTAAAAGAGAATTTCAGACCGATAGCTCTGATAAGCAATGTATTTAAGTCTTTGAAAAAATTGCCTTCAAACATATGAATTCGTTCTTAAACGAATACAAAATTTTAAGTAAATGTCAATACGGATTTAGGACATTTAGAACCATAAAAGTTAAATATCAAAATACACTATATAGTGCGTATCCAATAATTGCAGGAGTGTGTTAGGTCCTCTCATTTTTCTGTTATTTATCAACGACTTACCTAGTTGTGTCACTGAAGGGTCCATCGATCTACGCTGACGACACCAGAGTATTGTTGTCTCATACAAACCGAGACGAACTCATAAAAAAGATTAAAATAACTTATTATCAGTTTCAAGCATATTGCATGGAGAACAGCTTAAAATTGAATACGAGTAAAACTATCATGGTTGAATTTTTAGGTGGCTACAAACCGACGCAAGAGTTTGTAATCAATATAAACAAGAACCAACTTGTTAACCCCAAAAATGTGTGCTATTTGGGTGTTACTTTAGATTACAAACTCAAATGGAACACACATTGAGAACGTATGTTCCAAAATAAATTCAAAATTTTACTTAATACGCGAGCTTAATAAAAATAAAGTAGACCTCAACGCTCTTTTAAATGTGTAACACGCCGAAATACAGTCGTTAATATCTTACAACATTATTGTCTGGGGCAGCAGCTCAGATGTTAATAGAGTTCTTTTAAGCCAAAAACGAATTATCCGATGTATATTTAATCTGAGCTAACAAATTTCTTGCCGGGATTATTTTAGAAGATATAAATTATTGACAGTGTATGGGAATTATTTGTTAAAATTAGTAACAATCATACATACACATAAAGATAAGTACAAAAAGCATAACGACTACCATTTCATCATACAAGAAATAAAAACAGTTTTACACACAAAAAAAAACATAACTACGAATTTTATCAAAATCGCCTATTTACTCTGGTACCCATGTCTACAACTCTTTATCAAATGAAATAAAATACTCTAAAAACCTAATTATTTTTAAAATAAACTTAATCAAAACTTAATTGTAAGTTCTCCATATGCGATTTTAGAATTTATGAACTATCTTAAAACCTAATAACACCAAATTATTGTAACTGACGTACCTCATCTACCAATGTATCTTAATGGGTGAATAAATATTATTATTATTAATTAAAAATACTTGAAATATTAGATTAAAGCATATTTTGTGATTGTTTAATTTTTGATCTATAAAATATATATGGTCGTAGGAACAATAGTGTGCATTAATCTCGCACAAAAGTGTCTATCCTGCACTCGCGGGATTCTCACACTTGGGCTGGCACTTGTGCGATATCCCCCACTTTCGTAGCTCGATATGTAATATACTGTTGCAGGTTAGAGACGAAAGTTGTTGATTTTTTGCTAGTTAGACACGACTGCACCTTGTTCACATAGGTACTGGTTAGAATGTTAATCCACCTACACCCAAACTGCTGACGGAACGATCAGAAATAAGCAACAGTTTTGTTGAATTACTTTATTAAACTATCAAAAAATATTTAGCTAACTATAAATTATTATTACGATTTGAAAAATCGGCTGTATTACTATCATAAATATCAATGGTCAGGGTGCAATTATAATTTCCATAGATCCTAAATTTTCCGAATCCATCATGCCTCGGTCCCACACAATCTGAAGGTTCTGTTGAAGCAAGTGGCATGGTATTCGGATATTCACTAATAACATTGTTAACAGCAAACATTTTTTTGGACCTCGAAGGTTTCATCTTAACGGAGTCGTCCACATAACTGGTAGCAATAGCCGCTGACTTCCATACTGCTCATTTCAATGCCAAAATATTGCCACCCGCATCTACAATCATGGTGCGACGAAGAGCGTGGTCAGTATACAATTCCCGGTCTTTTAATCCTAAATACTTCGCAATTTTCTTTGGTATTCCACTAATCGTATGTTGGCCAGCATTAAGAGAAGTACATTTTCCACTTCGATATGTTAAAAAAACGCAAACCGTGGGCCAATTAAGTTGGAACATAATTTCAACTTTAATAACTTTTTTGGTTATTGGAGTTTAAAGATTTTTGGATATGATATTAGCCAAAATGCTCTTGTTAACACTTTAAAATAAAACCTATCAATTTTGGCCATGACCGGATTTACGGCGATTTTATTAAATCGGTGCGTTTAAGTTCGTTATAAAAACGAATTGCGCTATTTACAAACCGACTAGTATTTTTTTAAGAAGGACATTTATGGGAAAACTAAGCCTGAAAATATCAATACTGTGAAACCAAAGCCTGAAAAATGGCGATTTTTTTAAGAGACAGTGCTTGTCGGCATTAAGTATAACAAATCAGATAGACAATACCTCATTACTTTCATTAAGGTTGCTATGAAATCAAACATTTGTCAAGTTTCTGACATTTAAGAATTACCTTTTTAGTTTCAAAGAAGTAGACATGGTTGTGTCTTTGGAATCTAAGATTTTGATTAAAGAATGAGTGAAAAGGAATATGAGTGAACGAAAAATACGTAAAATACTTAAAACTGGAATTGAAGTACCTTAAGCTATTTTTTGAAACATTATCGCGAAAATGGAACCATTCCAATTAAGGCGGGTCGTGGGAGGAAGAGAAGTGGACATTGTCAAGACAATATTTTAAGAGTTGGGCAAATTGTCAAAAATGCTAATCCATTAGATGTGGTAAGTTCAAGAAAAACAACAAACACACAAACACACAAACACACAAACACACAAACACACAAACACACAAACACGCAAACGCAAACACGCAAACACGCAAACACGCAAACACGCAAACACGCAAACACGCAAACACGCAAACACGCAAGCACGCAAACACGCAAACACGCAAACACGCAAACACGCAAACACAGCAAACACGCAAACACAAACACGAGAAACATGCAAACACAAACACGCAACACGAAAGCAACACAACACAAACACACAAACACCAAACACACAAACACGACAAACACGCAAACACGCAAACACGCAAACGCAAACACGCAACACGCAAACACCAAACACGCAAACACGCAAACACGCAAACACGCAAACACGCAAACACGCAAACACGCAAACAGCAAACACGCACAAACACGCAAACCGCAAACACGCAAACACACGAAACACGAACACCAAACACCAAACACGCACACGCAACACGCAACACGCAAACACGCAAACCGCAAACACGCAACACGAAACACGCAAACACAAACACAACACGCAAACACGCAAACAGAAACACGAACACGAAACACAAAACGCAAACACGCAAACACCAAACACGCAAACACGCAAACAGCAAACACGAAACACGAACACGCAAACGCAAACACGAAACACGCACACGCAAACACGCAAACACGCAAACACGCAAACACCAAACGCAAACAGCAAAACGCACACGCAAACACAAACACGCAAACACGAAACACGCAACACGAAACACGCAAACACGCAAACACGCAAACACGCAAACACGCAAACACAAAACCAAACACCAAACACGCAAACACCAAACACGCAAACACGCAAACACGCACGCAAACGCAAACACGCAACACGCAAACACGCAAACACGCAAAACGCAAACACGCAAACACGCAACACGCAAACGCAAACACGCAAACACGCAAACACGCAAAGCAACACACGCAAACACGCAAACACGCAACAAACACAACACGCAAACACGCAACACGCAAACAGCAAACACGCAAACACACAAACACGAAACACGCAACACGCAAAGCACAGACACGCCAAACAACACAACACGCAAACACCAACACGCAAACACGAAACGACAAAACGCAAACACGCAAACACGCACCAACACGCAAACACACCAAACGACACGCAACACGTAAACAGCAACACCAAACACCAAACACGACAAACACACAGAACACAAACACGCAAACACGCAAACACAAACACGCAACACAAACAACACAAACAACAACACACAACACAAACAACAAACAAAAACAACACAAACAAAACACAAAACAAACACAAACACAAAACAAAAACAAAAACACAAACAAACAAACACAACAACAAACACAAAAACAAACACAAACACAAACACACAAACACAAAACACACAAACACACAACAACAACACACACAAACAAAAACAACAAAAAAAACACAAAAAACAAAACACACAAACACAAACACACAAACAAACAACAAACACACAAACACAAACAACAAACACACAAACACAAAACAACAAAAACAAACAACAAACACAAACAAACAAAACACAAACACACAAACACACAAACAACAAACACACAAACACACAAACACACAAACACAAAACACAAACACAAAAACAACACACAACAAAACACACAAACACACAAACACAAACAACACAAACGCAAACACACAAACACACAAACAAACACAAACACGCAAACACGCAACACGCAAACACGCAAACACGCAAACGCAAACACGCAAACACGCAAACACACAAAACAAAAACGCACACAAACACCAAACACGCAAACACGCAACACGCAACCAACAGCAAACACCAAACACACAACACGCAAACACGGCAACACGCAACACGCAAACACGCAAACACCAAACACGCAAACACGCAAACACGCAAACACAAACAAACACGCAAACCAAACAACACAAAACACGCAAAACACGCAAACACGCAAACGCAAACAGCAAACACAACACAAACGCAAACACGCAAACACGCAAACCAAACCGAAACACGCAAACACGCAAACACGAAACGCAAACACGCAAACACGCAAACACGCAAACACAAACACGCAAACACGCAAACACGCAAACACAACACGCAAACACGCAAACAAAACACGCAAAACACAAACACACAAACACACAAACACACAAACACCAAACACACAAACACACAAACACACAAACACACAAACACACAAACACAAAACACCAACAAAACACAAAACACACAACACACAAACACACAAACACACAAACACACAAACACACAACACACAAACAACAACACAACAAACACACAAACACACAAACACATAAACACACATAACACACAAACACAAACACACAACACATCAAACACACAAACACAACACTACACAACACACAAAACACAAACAACACAAACACACAAACACACAAACACAAACACACAACACAAAACACACAAACACACAAACACACAAACACACAAACACACAAACACACAAACACACAAACACACAAACACACAACACAAAACAAAACCAAACACACACACACAAACACAAACACGCAAACACGCAAACACCAAAACACGCAAACACAAACACGCAAACACGCAAACACGCAAACACGCAACACGCAAACACGCAAAACACGCAAACACGCAAACACGCAAAAACAAACACCAAACACCAAACACACAAACACACAAACACAAACACAAACACCAACACGCCAACACCCAACACCCAAACACCCAACACCAAACACGCAAACACCATACACCAAACACCAAACACCAAACACCAAACACGCAAACACGCAAACACGCCAAACACCAAACACCAAACACAAAACACAAAAACCAAAACAACACGCAAACACGCAAACACGCAACAAACACGAAAACACGCAAACACCAAACACCAAACACGCAAAACACGCAAAACCCAAACACCAAACACGCAAACACGCAAACACAAACACGCCAAACAACGCAAACACGCAAACACGCAAACAAAACGCAAACACGCAAACACGCAAACACGCAACACGCAAACACGCAAACACACAACACGCAAACACGCAAACACGAACACGCAAACACGCAACACGCAAACGCAAACACCAAACACAGCAAACACGCAAACACGCAAACACGAAACACGCAAACACGCAAACACGCAAACGCACGCCAACACGCCAAACGCAAACACGCAAACACCAAACGCACAAACACCAAACGAAACACGCAAAACACGCAAACACGAAACGAAACAAAACACAAAACAAAACACACAAACACAAACAACATAAAAACAAACACAAAAACAAAACACAAAAACAAACACACAAACAACATAAAACAAACAAACACAAACACAAACACAAAACACACAAACACACAAACACACAAACACAAACACAAAACACACAAACACACAAACACAAACACACAAACCACAAACACAAAAAAACACACAAAACAAAACAACAACAAACAAACACAACAACAAACAAACACACAAACACAAAACACACAAACACACAAAACACACAAACACAAAAACACAAACACACAAACACACAAACACACAACACACAAACACACAAACACACAAACACACAAACACACAAACACAAAACACACAAACACACAAACACACAAACACACAAACACACAAACACACAAAACACACAAACACACAAACACAAACACACAAACACACAAACACACAAACACACATACACACAAACACACAACACAAACACACAACACAAACACACAAACACACAAACACACAAACACACAAACACCAAACACAAACACGCAAACACGCAAACACGCAAACACACAAACACGCAAACACGCAAACACAACACGCAAACACGCAAACACGCAAACACAAACACACGCAAACACGCAAACAAACACAAACACGCAAACACCACAACACCAAACACACAAACACACAACACAAACACACAACACAAACACAAACACAACACAAACACAAACACACACAAACACAAACACCAACACAACACAAACACACAAACACAAAAACACAAACACACAAACACACAAACACACAAACACACAAAACAACAAAATCACACAAACACAAACACACAAACACACAAAACACAAACACACAAACACACAAACACACAAACACAAAACACGCAAACACGCAAACACCAAACACAAACAAACGCAACACGCAAACACCAAACACGCAAACACGCAAACACAAAACACAAAACAGCAAACACGCAAACACGCAAACACGCAAACACACAAACACAAACACACAAACACAAAACACACAAACACACAAACACACAAACAACAAACACACAAACAACACAAACACAAACACACAAACACACAAACACACAAACACACAAACACACAAACACACAAACAAACACAAACACACAAAACACAAACACAAAAACACACAAACACATAAGAATACAAACACACAACACACAATCACACAGACACACAAACACACAAAACACAACAAACGCACAAACACACAAACACAGAAACACACTAACACACAAACACACAAACACACAAACACATAAACACACAAAAACACAAAACTCAAACACACAAACACCAAAACACACAAACACAAACACATCAAACACAAAACACGCAAACACGCAAACACACAAACAGCAAACACGCAAACACACAACACAAAACACACAACACACACAAAACACAAACACACAAACACAAAACACAAAACACACAAACACAAACAAAACACACAAACACACAAACACACAAAAACAAAACACATAAAACACAAAACACACAAACACACAAAACACAACACACAAACACACAAAACACACAAACACACAAAACACAAACAAAACACACAACACACAAACACACAAACACACAAACACACAAACACACAAACACACAAACACACAAACATACAAACACACAAACACAGCACACACAACACACAAACACACAAACACACAAACACACAACACAACACAAACACACAAACACACAAAATACACAAACACACAAACACACAAACACAAACACACAAACACAAACACACAAAACACATACAAACACACAAACACACAAAACACACAAACACACAAACACACAAACACACAAACACACAAACAACACAAACACAAACACAACACAAACACACAAACACACAAACACACAAAACACAAACACAAACACCAAACACACAAACACAAACACGCAAAACACGCAAACACGCAAACACGAAACACGCAAACACGCAAACACGCAAACACCGCAAACACCAAACACACAAACACACACAAACACCAAACACGCCAAACACGCCAAACACGCAAACACGCCAAACACGCAAACACGCAAACACGCAACACGCAAACACGCAAACACGCAAACACGCAAACACGCAAACACGCAAACACGCCAACACGCAAACACGCAAACACGAAACACGAAACACGCAAAACACATAACACCAAACACGCAAACACGCAAAACACACAAATACACGCAAACACACCAAACACAAACACGCAAACCAAACACCAAAACACAAACACGCAACACACGAAAACCAACACCAAACACGAAAACTACACAAACACGCAAACACGCAAACACACAAACACACAAACACCAAACACACATAACACCAAACACCAAATACACAATAATAACATAATACATAAACATATAAAATATAATAACATATAAATATAAACATAAAATACAAAATATAAAATAAAATAAAAAAAAAAAAAATATAAAAAAAAAAAAAAAAAAAAAAAACAAAAAAAAAAAATAAAAAAAAAAATACACAAAAAAAAAAAATAAACAAAAAAATAAATAATAAAATAAATAATAAATATAAACATAAATATAAACATAAAACAACACAAAACAAATAATAAACATAACACAACACACACAAAACAATAACAAACAAAAAAAACACAAACAACACACAAACAAAAACACAACACACAAACACAAAAAAACCAAACACAACACGCAACGCAAACACGCAAACACGCAAACACGAACACGAACACACACGCAAACGCAAACAAAACACGCACACGCAAACACGCAAACACGCACACCAAACACCACACAAACAAACAACACAAAACACAACAACACAAAAACAACAAAAACACAACACCAAACACATACACCAAACAACACCACACCAACACAAACACCACAAACCAAACACCAAACACAAACACAAACACCAAAACAACACAAACACCAAACACCAAAACAAACACAACACCACACCACACCAAACACCACACAACCCAAACACAAACACGCAAACACGCAAACACGTAAACACGCAAACACCAAAACGCAAACAACAAACACAAAACGCAAACACGCAAACACGCAAACACGCAAACACACAAACACGCAAACACGCAAACACGCAAACACGCAAACACAACATAAACGCAAACACAAAACGCAAACACGCAAACACGCAAACACAAACACGCAAACACGCAAACACAAACACGCAAACAACAAAACACAAACACAAAAAAAAACAAACAAACACAAAAAACCAAAAACAAATACAAAACACAAACACAAACACATAAACACAAACACACAACACAAAACAAACACATAAATACTAAAACACAAACACACAAACACACAAAACAAAAACACAAAACACAAACACATAAACACAAAACACAAAACACAAATACATAAACACAAAACAACAAATACAAATACAAAACACACAAACATACAAACACATAACACAACACACAATATATAAACATAACACAAAATAACATAAATACACAAACACAAAACATATAAATAATAAAACACATAAATAATAAAACAAAACACTAAATACAAAACAAATACAAAATATATAAACACAAAAAAAAATATAAATACATAAATACAAACACATAAATACAAAAAACACATAAACACAAACAAAACATAAACATAACAACATAACAAAACAACAAACATAAACACACAAAAAAACAACACATAAACACAAACACAAACACAAACACACAAATACACAAACACACAAACACACAACACACAAACACACAAACACACAAACACACAAACAACAACACAAACACACAAACACACAAACACACAAAACACAAAACACAAACACACAAACACACAAAACACAAACATAAACACAAAAACACAAACACAAACACACAAACACGCAAAAAACACGCAAACACAAAACACACAAACACGCAAACACAAAACGCAAACACGAAAACAAACAAAACGCAAACACGAAACACGCAAACACGCAAACACCAAACAACAACACAAACACCAAACACAAAACACACAAACACAAACACACAAACACACAAACACAAACACCAAACAACAAACACACAAACACCAAACACACAAACACACAAACACCAAAACACAAACACACAAACACACAAACACACAAACACACAAACACAAAACAAACACAAACACACAACACAAACACAAAACACACAAACACACAAACAACAAACACATAAACACACAAACACACAAACACACAAACATACAAACACACAAACACAAAACACACAAACACACAAACACACAAACACAAAACAAACACAAACACAAACACACAAAACACCAAACACAAAAACAAAACCAAACACAAACACACAAATACAAACACAAAACACAAACAACAAAAACACATAAAACACAAACACAAACACACAAACACACAAACACCAAACACACAAACACAACACAAACACACAAACACGAAACACCAAACACAAACACACAACATACAAACACCAAACACCAAACACACAAACACCAAACACAAACACAACACACAAAACACCAAACACGACAAACACAAAAACACAACAAACACGCAAACACAAACACCAAACACAAACACACAAACACACAAACACACAAACACACAAACACACAAACACAAAACACAACACACAAACACACAAACACAAAACACCAAACACAAACACGACAACACCAAACACAAACACAAAACACACAAACACACAAACACCAAACACAGCAAACACACAAACACAACAAACAAACAAACACAAACACACAAACAACATAAACACAACAAACACAAACAAACAATACAATAACAATAAAAACACAAACATAACAAAACAAACACAAACATAAACACACAAACACATAACACATAAACACAATACAAAAACAAACAACAAATACAAACACAAACACAAACATACACAAACACAAAACACACAACACACAAACACACAACACACAAACACAAAACACAAAACACAAACACAAACACAAACACACAAACACACAAACACACAAACACACAAACACACAAACACACAAACACAAACACAAACACACAAACACACAAACACACAAACACACAAACACACAAACACAAAAACACAAACACACAAACACAACACAACACACAAACACACAACACACAAACACGCAAACACACAAACGCACACGAAACACACAAACACCAAACACGAAACACAAAACACACAAACACACAAAAAACACACAAACACACAAACACAAAACAACCAATAAACCAAAAACGCAAACAAGCAAACACGCAAACAACGCAAACACGCAAACACGCAAACACGCAAACACGCAAACACGCAAACACGCAAACACGCAAACACGCAAACACCAAACACGCAAACACGCAAACACGCAAACACGCAAACACGACAACACGCAAACACGCAAACACCAAACACAACAAAACACGCAAACAAACGCAAACACGCAAACACGCAAACAACGCAAACACGCAAACACGCAACACGCAAACACGCAAACACGCAAACACGCAAACACGCAAACACGCAAACACGCAAACACGCAAACACGCAAACACGAAACACGAAACACGCAAAACAAACACGCAAACACGCAAACACACAGCAAACACGCAAACACGCAAACACGCAAACACGCAAACACGCAAACACGCAAAACACGCAAACACGCAAACACGCAAACACGCAAACAGCAAACACGCAAACACGCAAACACGCAAACACGCAAACAGCAAACACGCAAACACGCAAACACGCAAACACGCAAACACGCAAACACGCAAATACGCAAACACACAAACACACAACACACAAACACGCAAACACTAAACACGCAAACACGCAAACACAAACACAAACACAAACACAAACACGCAAAACAAACACAAACACAAAACACAAACACAAACACAAACACACAAACACTACAAACACAAAACACACAAACAACAAACACATAAACACATAAACACATACACAACAACACAAACACAAACACAAAACAACACAACACAAACACACAAACACACAACACAAACCACAACACAAACACAAACACCAAACACAAACGACAGAAACACGCAACACAAAACAACACAAACACAACACAAACACAAACACACAAACAACACAAACACACAAACACACAAAACACACAAACACACAAACACACAAACACAAACACATAACACAAACACACAAAAACACAAACACACAAATACACAAACACACAAACACACAAACACAAAACACAAACACACAAACACACAAACAAAACAAACACACAAACACATAAACACACAAACACACAAAACACAAACACAACAACACAACAAAACACACAAACACACAAAACACACAAACACACAACACACAAAACACACAAACACACAAACACACAAACACAACGAAACACACAAACACACAAACACAGCAAACACAGCAAACACACAAACACACAAACACACAAACACAAAACACACAAACACAACAAAAACACAAACACGCAAAACACGCAACACAACACAAACACAGCAAACACACAAACACACAAACACCAAACACCAAACACACAAACACGCAAACACGCAAACACGCAACACGCAAACACGCAAACACGCAAACACCAAACACGCAACACGCAAACACGCAAACACGCAAACAGCAACAAAACACGCAAACACGCAAACACGCAAACACGCAAACACGCAACCGCAAACACGCAAACACGCAAACACGCAAACACGAACACGCAAACACGCAAACACGCAAACACGCAAACACGCAAACACGCAAACACGCAAACACGCAAACACGAAACACAAAACACGCAAAACACAAACACGCAAACACGCAAACACGCAAACACGCAAAACACGCAAACACGCAAACACGCAAACACGCAAACACGTAAACACGCAAACACGCAAACACGCAAACACGCAAACACGCAAACACGCAAACACGCAAACACGCAAACACGCAAACACGCAAACACGCAAACACGCAAACACGCAAACACGCAAACACGCAAACACGCAAACACGCAAACACAAACGCAAACACGCAAACACGCAAACACGCAAACACGCAAACACGCAAACACGCAAACACGCAAACACGCAAACACGCAAACACGCAAACACGCAAAACACGCAAACACGCAAACACGCAAACACGCAAACACGCAAACACGCAAACACGCAAACACGCAAACACGCAAACACGCAAACACGCAAACACGCAAACACGCAAACACGCAAACACGCAAACACACAAACACGCAAACACGAAACAAACACGCAACAAACACGACAAACACGCAAACACGCAAACACGCAAACACCAAACACAAACACAAACACACAAACACCAAACACACAAAACAACACAAACACACAAACACACAAACACACAAACACGAAACACCAAACACGACAAAACACCAAACAACACAAACACCAAACACCAAACACACAAACACAAAACAAAACACACAAACACACAAAAACAAAACAAACACAACATAAACACACAAACACAAACAAACACAAACACACATAAAAACACAAACACAAAACACCAAACACAAACAACACAAACACACAAACACAAACACACAAACACACAAACACACAAACAACACAAAACACACAAACACACAAACACACAAACAAAACACACAAACACACAAACATCACAAACACACAACACATAAACAAACACACAAACACTAACAATACAAACACAAACAACACAAAACACATAAACACAACAATACACACATAACACACAAACACACAAACAACACATAACACACAAACACACAAACACACAAACACACAACACATACAAACACACAAAACACACATAAAACACAAACACACAAACAAACACAAACACACAAAACACACAAACACACATAACACACAAAAACACACAAACAACAAACACACAACACTACACAACAAAACACAAAAACACAAACACACAAACACACAAACACACAAACATCACAAACACACAAAACACAAAATCACACAAACACACAAACACACAAACACACAAACACACAAACACACAAACACACAAACACACAAACACACAAACACACAAACACAGAAACACGCACAACACCAAACACGACAAACACGCAAACACGCAAACACGTAAACAAAAACACAAACACCAAACACAAAACACTGCAAACACGCAAACACGCAAACACGCAAACACGCAAACACGCAAACACGCAAACACGCAAACAGCAAACACGAAACACAACACAAACACGCAAACACGCAAACACACAACACAAACACAAACACACAAACACCAAAACACACAACACACAAACACACACAACACACAAAACACACAACACACAACACACAACACACAAACACAACAAACACACAAAAACAACAAACACAAAAACACAAAACACAAACACACAAACACACAACACACACAACACATATAAACACACAAACACACAAACACAAACATAACACACACAAACACACAAACACACAACACACAAACACACAAACACACAGACACACAACACACAGACACACAGACACACAGACACACAGACACACAGACACACAAACACAAACACACAAACACACAAACACACAAACACACAAACACAAACACACAAACACACAAACACACAAACACAAACACACAAACACACAACACACAACACACAAACACACAAACACACAAACACACAAACACACAAACACACAAACACACAAACACACAAACACACAAACACACAAACACACAAACACACAAACACACAAACACACAAACACACAAACACACAAACACACAAACACACAAACACACAAACACACAAACACACAAACACACAAACACACATGTTTGCGGCGGTGTTGATTCTAGCCAATACCAACTCCTTAGCAGTAATAGTAACCCGTTTTAGGGGAGAGGATAACAGATCTAATGAAGGGTACGAAAGCGTGTGCGTGTGCTTCTGCGTTAGCTTTTGCGTGTGTGTGTGCGTGCGTGCGTGCGTGTGCACGCGTGTTTGTGTGTGTTTGTGTGTTGTGTACGTGTGTGTGTGCGCGTGGCTAGAAGCATACGTAGGTACGTGCGTGCGTATGTGTCAGTGCCTCTTTTTAGGTGCACTATCTCATATCTTTCATTTAAATTTTACATAAGTGTTTATGCTTTAAATATCTAGTCCGAAGTGATTTTTGTGGGATTGCGTTTGTGGAGGAAAGAGTAATACGAATAGATATCATTTTCTTTGGGCCGCAATAACCCAATAATCTAAAAGAAGCTATTTGCTTTTGAAATACGTATTTAATACCTACTACACTAAGTTTTTGGTGGTGACAGACGTACGGGGTAGGGAATAAGAAGGGCTAATATGATTTTTATCGTGAGTGAAAAGTCAAAAGGGCGAAAAGCAATTGTATTTAAATTTGAGGTAATCGGTTTACCCTTATATATGTAGAACCAGTGGCTTCTGGTGTTGGTAGAGTTACGGTGGTAAGGAACAAAAGGTGCAGATTTGTACCCTTTGGTTGCTATAACTAAAAAGCTTAAATACCGATTGCAGTCAAATTTATATTAGACCTAATTGAGTCCAGCGACATTTGATGTAGACCTGTTAGGAGGTTACGAAGTAGCATCAATAACACTTTCAAATACGTAAAAAGGGTCTAATGTTAAACAACCAAACGTCGCCAGGTTATGTGAAGTGTACCAGAAAAATTACTCATAGTCATAAATAAATAAATTAAAAAATCTATAAAAATATCCTGCTATGACATTAAGTGACGGTTTAACAAGTCAGAATTATCAATGTTAGGTAAACCCTTCTCGTTAACAGGGTCTTTCAATATAAGCTTGTGCTTCAAACGAACGGGGTTTGAGTGGTTAAACAGTGAACATGCGGTCGCAGATAAAAATCTGGAGTAAACCTTTTTAACTAAAATCACATTTTGTACCTACCCATTACAATTATTCACATATTGTAATTTAAACTTAATAAATCCATAATGGTACGTTTTAATTCTAGTAGTACATGAATAATACTTTTCAACCAACTGCAGTTGAATTTTTATTTCTAGGAACATCAATCAATTCGTTTTTACAGGTGGCCACCACATCGTCAATTTCCGATAGTAAATCAGTTACATTAACACTGCCCATTCACATTTTCTAACTCATGAAAAACTCTTAACGTTCAAATAAAGCCTCAGTATCTTTTGCACTCACAAAATGTTTGTTATCTTTTACCAACTTTGTGTGCTCAGTTGTTATGACATCTTGCTTATAAGTGTTAAAAGCCAGTGCAAGTACTGACAGATTCAGATAACTTATATCAAATAAAATTAGGATTTTTCATTGCTTATCAGAAAAATACCATTCTGTCATATCATAATATATATATATATATATATATATATATATATATATATATATATATATATATATATATGAGAGAGAGAGAGAGAGAGAGAGAGGGAGACGTACGTAACGGGCTAAATTACTTATTATTCGATAAGGATAGAAAAACGTAGTTTATGTACAACCGTGAGTTAGTGAAAAATGTAAGGTAGCATCTTACTTAGCCATTGGGAACTGCACTTTCACGTTATTGTAAGTTAGTAAAGGAATGGAAAGGGAATGCGTTGTCAAAAAAGTGTAATTTAAAATAACTACTGCTGATGTACATTTATAAAACTTACATACACAATAAGTAAATTTTTTGTATATGAAAAATCAAAGTGGGTGGTGTTTACACACAAATAACATCAATGCAAGGTGTTAAATAGAACATGAAATTGTTTTCCAATTATTTAGGGTAAGCGATAGACCACAAAGTAATCCAATCACAGGCCTTATCTATTGCAAGGTAATTTACACTAACATGCTATTAACGGATCATTTGATGTAATTGCACTCTGATAGTATTTGCAACTCTATATCAGGGATTGTGCCATTTATGTGTAGTACTGAACAGAAATTCGAGAAATTAACCAATTTGGCGATCAAATACTCTTAGAAATTCCTTTGTTTCATGCGTATAGTGTTACATAATGGATAATACCTGGTGTAATGAGTAACAATTACATTTAAAAGTTTGTGAGTTATTAACTTTATTAATGTGTTTAGTTAATAAATTGGTCTAGAACAATGCATTATAATAGTCTAGAACATCTCAACCATATTTCAAAGAATGAACTACTTGTAATATAAACTCGCTATTAACATGTTAGTTTTTGACTATTATGGGAATCAATTAAAGGTTTCATTTGTAATTCCATGTGTAAACTAATTCTGTCATTATTATATTGATAATAGACTGAATTATTGCCGGGAATGCTGGTATCAACCTCTTAATAAATATATTTAATACATTATAAGTTTTTGTTGCGAACGAAAAAGTGCAAAAGTAAATATGTAATTAAAAATTATTATTAATTTTATTAAATGTATAAATAAAAAGTTTACCTCGATAGGATTTGAATCTACGACCTGTACTTTGCTAGAGTACCGCGCTAACCAAGTGCACTATAGAAGTACAAGACCCATTCGATGTAAATTTTGTCTTTATTTATGTAGAACTGATGTAAATTCTAAATTTAATGAGATAACAATCAAATTACTTATATTAATGTAATGTGAGCCTGCAACATCTCAAGGATTCACATATACCAAAGCAACTTGACTGATATTAAATTATTATAAGTTTTTATTATGAAGGAAAAGGTTCAAAAGTAAATATGTAGTTAAAAATTATTATTAATTTTATTAAATACATAAACCTCGAGTAGGATTAGAACCTACGACCTGTACTTTGTTCGAGTACCGCGCTAACCAACTTCTAATAATAATAATTTTTAATTACATATGTAATACAGTTTTATTCCTGTGTTTGAGTAATAGGTATCAGTTAAAAAATAATCTACCCAAATAATACTCGAGGGTGAGAATAATCTTGAAAACAACTCTGCAGATTCATTTTAAAACTTGTTGCGTTCTTGCAATAATAGCCTTTCAAACCCTATAGGCTCTGTTGCATCTATCTTTTGTCTGGAAACAAGTTTTAGAGAATGTCTGAAGATCACTTACGGCCAAGTTTCGCCAAGAGCGGCCATCATATCAGGATGTTCGTGTGTATGTCGGTGGGGATGTATGCAGTGTTGGGTAAGATCGATTTATTTAGGATCTAGATACAGATCCAAACACATTTTCAAAAACTGATCTAGATAAAGGTCCAAGATCCGTACGTAAAAATGGATCTAGATAAAGATCAAAGATCCTTGAAATGGGATCTAGATCTTTTATAAAGATCCGACATTCCCAAAATTGTTTCGAGATTTTTCTAATTATTAATATTATCTTTAATTGCTAGTATTGCTACTGATGAGTAGTACTCCCATTCCCATGATCATTTTTCATGTAATACAAATATTAGTCCGTAAGGTTAAATTATTAAGAAAAATAATATATAAATATAATTTTTATAGGTTTTTATTGAAAACTTACATTAATTATTTAACGCACTACAAATACAAATTACAAAATTAGTATTAGGTACACATTTACACCTGCAAGTTGCAATGTTAATTGTTAATTTAACTTAACACATAGTTATACAATTAAAAGGATAAGGACATGTATCTAAATTATTATAAGTATACATTACATCCGATTAGTAGATCTAGATCCTGGATCTAGATCACTTTGATCTAGATCCTACCCAACACTGGATGTATGTTAGTATCCATGATACTGAAAATTTTATATTTAAGCTTTTTTTCATATGGCTTAGAGCTGATTGGCAAAGCTGAATCTGTATTGTCGATATTTTTATAGAAGCTGTAGGTTATTAATTTCTATCTGACATAAAGTTTTAAACATTATTCTGGCATAGATTATTGTTTTTGTTTTTACAATGTTGCCTGTTTTCGTTGTAAACGTATAAAAAAGGAGTTGCATAGTTATTTACAAAAATGGAAACTAAATTATTTCATTCTTTTTAATTTTAGTTAGCATCTAGATTAATCTCGGTCTGTCATAAAGTTTTAAATATCTGTTTGACATGGATTATTGTTTTTGCATATTTTTATAACGAACTTCTTATAAAAAAGGTTGCATAATTATCGTAAAAAAATGTTATTCAAATTGTTTAGTATCTTTCAATTTCCACTTTGTAGGTTGGTAGGTTGTATGGTGTTCCACACCAGATATTTTTACTTTGTACCTCATTTTTTTATGTTTAACGCAGAGTATAGCGGTGTGTACTTTTAAACGGTATTTATTGACTATAATTGGTAATACCTATCTAAAAAATGGTATTGGTTTACAATCAGGTAAGCAAGAGCAGAAATGGGTTTAGAAGCCCTTTTTTGAACAGTTAAGTCAGATATTAGGCCATATCCAATAATAGTGTTTAACGGTTTTTATCAATCGCCTATAACACTGGGAGGTTTTAAACCGGCACAATGTAAAAAGAATAATGAATAATCCAGCAGATTGCTAAAAACTGCTAATCAGAATAATTATCATAGGGAACTGTTTTGGGTGAATGTACTATATTCGATACTATAGGCAATATTGTATTCGTTTTAGTCTTCTGATACACCACGAAATTCTGTAAAATAATTTGAATGTTTGTTAAGGCATAGATTTACTTGACATTTGGAATAAAAAACATTAGTTTTGTCCTTTACACTTAGGTTTCTTACATCGTCGTCTTTCATTTTTTATGATAGGCCACTGATGAAGTCCATCTACCCTTACATTTGTGGAAGGCATTGGTGCAGTTGGCCCCTTATTCTGTTTTTTCATACACTTGCCGTATTGACGATGTTGAAGGCCTTCCTCGTTTGCGGGCATTTTGGTCTTACCTTTCTAAATGATATGATATCCATTTGGAACTTTTCTGCTATTCCTACAGCAACCAGTAATTTACAACCATCAAATCTATAAAAGGAAAACCAATCAGTGGTACCACTTTATTGATGTAATGTGTATGCGATAATATGCGATCAAAGCGTTTAAAGTGTCACCCCACCCTTAAACGAATTATAAGTTCTTACTATTTGTGGACACTGAATCTCTAAATGTTGTTTCGATGTTCTATCCTATCTTTGAATAGCAGATGTTGGTTGGGCACTAGAAAAAATAGTATTTCCCAACACAACAGCTCGGTTATTAAACTATTCCAAACATCTTACCTCAATGTTTCCAACAACCATTCCTTTTTCTTGGAAGTATCCGCTACCTTTATTTTTCAAAGCTATATCGGTTAAAAAATATAATCCTCCAAATCTGTTGACACGAATTGTACCCAGTGCACGAAAACCCATTATTTAAAGTTCCAAAAATAGCTTTGGTGAAGAAAACCAGTTCTCAAGATACATCAAATGGTTGCCATCGCTTTGCAAATTTTGTACCAATTTCAAGGCAATATTCGAATTTACACCTAAATCGTGATGGTCTTCCACTTTACACCAAGTTTACCAGTAAATATGTGGAAATGTGAACTAGCCCTATGGTATAACATATGATAAAGATTTTATACCTCATATGTGGGGTTTATTGGGAAGGTACTGTTTTAGTCTTGATTGTCCCTCGAAAGGTACCAGCTGTTCATCAACCCTAAGAATTTGTTTCTGGAGAATTTCTAGGAATTTTGAATGCAATTTATCGATATACGGTCTTATTTTATACAATTTATCTCGATTTGTGTATTTTGTTTGTAACAGGTCCTGCCACATTTCCACTGTTTCAGATTTTTCAATAGGAATAGCATTTGATGTAAGGGTGTAGGTTCTAAATGACCTGTTTTTGCCATATTTCCCAGAAAAGGAGGACGTAATTCTGATTTTGCAAACGAATTCGTAGGCCTAAGTATGCAGTCTATCGTAGTGTTAGTAAAGGTTAAATTATTTATTTAATGCTTTAGGTTTATTGGTACAGTAAAGGTACGTATGGAATGCTTTTCCAGAAATTAAAAATTACGCACAGTTTCAATTATGTAATAGTTGGGAGAAGGTAATTGCAGTTTGTTATTTCATTTGGTTTTCGCGATAAAAGGATTTGGGCGATTCAGCGTTGAGGCGTTAATCTAGGTTTCACCATTTGAAATAAATATGCAGATAAATGCTTGACTTAAAGTAAATTTCAGAGATCACATAATTAATGTTGAGAGTGGTAGTGATCAAATAGGGAATTATTAGAACATTGCACGGAAGTGAAATTTTGTTTAATTTAGTTGCTATTCGAGACAAACCATCCTACAGAATTACCAAAGATATACAATCGTGAATATGAGCGAATCCGCATGACTCATTTTATTTCAAGCGTTTCGAGCATTGAGATTACAGATTATACCTAAAAGGGTTGGAGAGAGTTACATTTTGTAGAGGGCGAATGCAAGGTAAGTTCACTTATTTTTCCATATCTAGTCAGTGATCGAATTTGCGTGCTTTTTACCTGATTTAGAGGATAGCACAGTGCATATAGGTATTGATGCAATCGAAGTCAAATCTTATAAACGTAGCAGAGATTCCACAATATTATAATCTTAAGACCCGCGTGAGACGTGAAAAGTAGTGGCGGAAAGCCAATCTTTAACATATTTCAAATCCATCCGAATTCTTTATTTTCCTTATCACCTTTTCTAGAACAACTTAGCTTCCTAATGTTCCAAGGTGTTAGCAATTCAATATCAAAGTGCTGTTTGGTTTGCACTCACATGAAATGAAATTTTCTTTAGCTACGTAACCTAAATTTTTATTTTTCTTTTCCTGCGATTAAATGATATTATGTTTCTACATACAACACTTGATAAAACAAGAATAAATTTAATTTCGATTGAACTTATAGTAAGCGCACAGTTCTATGCTTCGCAGAAGGCGATAAACGTATATTTATGAGATGCGAGTAGCTTTAATTAACACTACAATAAGACTGAATTAACAAAGAAGTCTTGCAACCTGCACCACAACGATAGTTTGTGCGTGTATGTGTGTGGTGTGTGTGTGTGTGTGTGAGTGGGTGCGTGCGTGCGTGTGTGTTTGTGCGTGTGTGTGTTTGTGTGTGCGTGCGTATGAGTGTGCATGTACGTATGCGTGTGCGGGTGCGCGTGCTAGTGCGTGTGCGTGTGCGCATGCGTGTGCGTGTGCGTGCGCGTGTGCGTGTTCGTGTGCGTGTGCGTGTGCGTATGCGTGTGCGTGTGCGTGTGCGTGTGCATGTGCGTGTGCGCGAGCGTATGAGTAAGCGGATGCGTGTGTGTGTGCGTAAGTAAGTGTGCGTGTGTGTGCGTATGCATGAGGGTGTATGTGTTTGCGCGCGCGTTCGTGTGTGCGTGTGTGTGTGCGTGCGCGACTGCGTGCTCACGTGCATGTAGGCGTGGATGCATTCGTCCGTTCGTACTTGCGTGCAATCGTACATACATGCGTGCGTGCGTACGTACCTGTGTGTGGATATGTGGATGTATGTTAAATATCCACGATAACTCCAGAACGAAAACATTAGATTAGAATTTGGGAAAAATTTATTTCTGTTATTTTGTTTTCAAATTCTAGTAATTACCTCGGTTCATCCCAATAGACGTTTTATAAAAATTTTATTAAAATAAATCAATAATTTCTGTGCGTTACGTTTTATGAAAGTCAGACAAAGTCTGAAGTAATTTTTAATGTACTTAAATAGAGCGTCATTGCAGAATGTCGAAAAACATCTGTTTTTTTATAGGTGCAACCCAATAAAGTGACTTTGTTATGGCTTGACAAGCGTTTAGTTGTCAATTATTGCCTCAATTTCAAATAAAAATTTTTTACAACTTTCCACCGACATTAAAATGTGAAAAGAATTGTATTTTCATTGTGCCATTCTTCATTTGTAGTCTTCGTCCGTTAGAGGGTGTTCTGGAATGTCATTGTCAAATAAAGTGTTATTTAACAGGTGAAATGATGAAGGATTTAATTATTATATTTTCAAGAATAGTGTAATAATAAGAATTCATTAATGATCTAACTATTTATAGTTACTGCATTAAAATAATATCCAACAGTAAGCCTCTAAGTACATGCACCTAAACGTTTAATACAGCGTTTTTGTGTCTTAAATAGTTTTCCGACACTTTCATTTTTAAATTTATCATTACCACTATGATAACCGTAATTTTTAACAAAACGAATAAATTTTCTATAATTTATCTTCACATACACGATTTATAAACTTAATATATAAGTATTTGTGCTTATGAGATTAAATCGTCGTAAAAGTATACATGTTTAAATCTATAGCAAGTTTATAACTGTAACAGATTCCAAGGTGGTAAATGTAAAAAGAAAATATGAATTTCAGCAGTTACATACTCGCGTATGTAAGGTTAAAATTTAACACAAGTTGTTAGTACCTTTTGGAGCATAACACTATCTACTTACTTGTAATCATGTAATACGCACTACGCATACATATGCTTCGTATCTCGGCATAAGAGCATCATATCAAGATTAAATTCTTCATATCGACGGCGGATTTTGTGATTTAAACTCATTTATACGCAAAACTTTAAAATCTCTTTTTCTACGGCTTGCAGTATCTCCAGCAGTAGAATTTCGTTTAGCAAATGTCTTATCTTTCACTTATCTAAATACATTATCAAAGGTTGTAGAGATTGAGAAGATTGGTTTGCTATTTTACTTCAACTTTGTGAATACTACAAGTAACCTCTTTGCAATCGCAGATCTTTGGTTTATTTTTTTCTATACACAGTGCTTACTTATACTCCAAAATATATCTAAATAAAAATATTTTCTTTTTTATTTATTAATTCATTTGTGTATTAAAAAATTTAATTAACAAATCAAAATTATTCTCAAACTAAAATATTTTCTATTAACTATTTGCACGTTAACTATAGTAAATTTCATATAAAGTTTGGTTGCACATCATTACCTCAACAAAATAACGTCCTAAAGTAATTCTAGTTTTGTTTATTAGGAAATCTTCCTAATAGCTCCGTGTTGATGTCAAACCTTTTTTCCATTCGTTTGACATTTGACAGCTGTCACTTTTGTTGCTCTCATCAAAGATCAAACTTGCATTTTTATTTCTTATTTAGTCTTTTCTTTATACGTTTAAAGAATCTGTTCTTTTCAGAACAAAATTTCAGTTAGTGCTTGTTATATTTAATTGTGGAAATGCCGAAGCCTAAGCGGTTACACAGTAAAGCGAAAGAACGTGCAGCACATTGAATCGAGTACTAAGAGAGCGAACGTGACAATGGTGGCCGTTTCTGTCTTTATCAGCTGTGCGAGAGATGGGTAAACAATGTAACTACATAAAATAAAAAGTGATGTATGCCAGCGTGTTGCGGATGCATTGAAGCATAGCATTGGACAGTTAGCCAAATTTCACTCTTAAAGCAACACTACTCTTATATCGCCTCAAAAAAACGCGATCGTAGTAAGAAAGTTTTGGATGTAAGTTCGTTGAATATTACTTCCATTCGGAACGTTATTTACGAGATGTACTCCAATAGTAAAATTAAAATTGTGGTTGTTATCCACTTTTCAAAGCAATGCAAGACAATACAGGAAAATGTTTCCATCAACTTATTTTCCTAGATGAAACATGGATTTTTAAAAACGGCACAATTGGTCGTTCGTGGCAAGATGATGATGAAGAAATGTAAGAAGCATTAAAGCCGATGACAAAAGGTGAGTTACTGATATTATTCTTAATGCTCGTTGCGAAAATGGTTTTATTCCTGGTGCGGACCTAATATCTGGTGCAAAAAGAAAATTATCATGGGGAAACTAATCAAGAAAATTTTATACATTGGTTCGAAGGAAAATTATTAAAGAATTTATATAATCCATCAACAATTGTGTTAGATAACGCACTTTACCGTAATGCATTTCTATCAAAGATACCAAACGACTCTTGGAGACATTAAAGTGTGGGTTCGAAAAAATAATGTAGAATTCTCCGAACATGAATTTAAAAATGAACTTTTAGTAAAGGTTGCACAGCAAGTACTTTCCTTCAAATATCTTGCACTTTTCTGCTTTTTGGAAATTAGCCATTTAAGGTGTACCGCGTGTATCAATTAGCGGAGCAATATGGTCACTTCGTTTTACGATTACCTCCCTATCATTGCGCTTTTAACCCGATATAACTAATTTGGGGCATACCAAAAAATTATTACAATAGACACATTGGTAGGGATGGCAGAACCATCGAAAACTGTTTAAGTATGTGGCGAGAAGCATTGCAATTGATAACTCCCGCAACGTGGCACAAATCAGTCAAGTAGGTACACAGAAGCGATAATACACGAGTGGTATGAACAACATAGACAACTAGATCTTAAAGACATTGCTCCGATAGTAATACACTTGGGCGAAGAGGATGACAGTTCTAACAGTGATTTAGTTAACAAGTCATGTGTACACTAAAACTGTTATTTCCTTACCTACCATTTTATCATATACTACATGTTTTGACATTTAATCAATTATAATACATTGTATTTATTATACGTAAAGAATTCGAAAGAACTAAACATACAATAGATTTTACTGGTGGATAATTGACCAAGATGACACTGATGCTTTTCTAAAACAGACTATACATGTATAGTAATAAAATACTTATCTTTTTTGGGTTTTTAATGGTGTATTTTAAATTGTACATTCTAAACATTTCGATTACACTTACAGTTATCTTCGCCAGTAATAATCTCTGTTCAAATTGTTAAAGATGTTGAAACAATTTTGTCAAAGTTGAAAAGATAAGTATTTTACTGTGTGTAATAATGGTGAAAGTTTACATTTTCACATGTATAGTAAGTTTCACATAAGTTTAGTTGCACGTCACAATGATTTATGAAGTACCAAATTACAACGTTGAAGGGTACAAGTTAGGGTGGAGTGAAAAAATTTGTTTTTAGAAAATTAAAACGTAATAGTCCAAAAAAGTTGCCTTTAGCCATGCTGACACCACCACATAAATTTCGATAAAATCAAAAAATGTCTTGAGGTCCCACAAAGCCCTTAAAGAATTAAACTTTTATTAAAAATCTGAACTTTTGTCATAATTTTTACAATCTGAAACAATAATAGTATTTTGGTGGAATAGTGATTTTTATGCTTTGCAACGTGTATATAATTCACCTAAAAAAATTATTTTGGTAAAATAAAGATTTATGGTGCCCCAAAGCCATGAAAAATTATAAATTTTACGGAAATTAAAAAAACTTTACACATTGTACTGATCATAGGTAATTTTTTTACGTTTATAAAAAAACCGAGATATGAATATTAATAAATCATTATTTATGTTTTAGTTACTTTTAAGCCTAAGAAACATATAATAAAAGTAAAACTATGTGTTTAGAATAAAGAGTAATTATTGTGCGTGATATATGTTTTTTGGCTAACCGTACGTTGGTACACCTGCCGCCTGGCTCTGTTTTGTTGTGCGGCTTTCAGTGTTGTTATCATCACATCATAAAATAGTCTTTCTAGGTTATGTTTGTTTGTGTTTTTAAACCAATGAGTTAATTTGAAGTTGTTTTAAATTATTAAGTTAGTGTAGTGCTGTTTATAAAATAAGTGACATTTATCTTATTAAAAATGGATAGAGTAAAGACAAGAAATGTGACAGAACGTCCTATATTTGGTTTCCCTGAGTCCTTGACCACAAACATCTCTTCCAACGCACAAAGAGGTAATGCAATGTTATTTGTTTGAAAGAAATGAAACGAAGCAAGCTAATAGCAAAGAACCAACAGTTGGTAATATTTCTGAAAGATTAGCTGTTAAATTTAAAAAAATATGGGGAAAAGCTTCGCATAAGAGACTTCTGCAACTAATACGGGCTTATCATGAAAAATATAAATGTATTATGAGTCATTCAGGGATCGTAAAAATATCGTATGTTATCAAGAAAGAGTAAAAAGGTTTCCAGATCATTCTTTAAACTTATTTGATATTTGCAGTTGTAAATGAACTGACTTTGTTCAGAGTTGTTGTGAAAAAAATGCTAAGGTCTCATAGGCAGAGAGGGATTTTCTGATTGATCAAAGGAGTGAAATACAAATGTTCATTGCCTCAGTCGATGTTGTTACAACGAAAAAAATAATTAAGAGGGTAGAATGTGTAATGAAAGAAAAAAATGCGCTTAACCCGTAACGTTTATTGCAAAACGCCAACTGGCAGCAAATCATTAACTCACGCATGCGAATTAATGGAAGTCAACTCTGATGAACAAGAAACATCCTTAAATAAGCAAGGTCAAAACCAATTAAGTTGTAGTGAACCACAACCTGGATGTTCCTATTCTGATCCCAACAACAGTGAGACAACAGTTTCTGCTAAAAAATCACCCTGGCAGATGAGAATAAAACTTCCGTCCTTAGCCCTTGCATGTGACAGAACAACAACAAGAGATGGATTCATAAGAAGTCGTACAGTTTCAAGAAAGAAGATACCATGTTTTGAAGTTAAATACCAGTTCAACCTTGAGTAAAACTATTTATTTTTATTTATGTTACTTTGTATTTTCTTAATAAAGTAAGAATTTTTGCGTATTATAATTATTTTTACCAAAACCAATTCCTCAAAAAACTTTATACCGGAAAAATGTAATATTACTCAAATATTACATTTTATTGTTGTTTTGGGGCACTTCAAAGAGTCATTTTACATACTTGATTTCTTTCATAGCCTTTATATGTATCTTAAAATACTTTGAATATTTACGATCCTTAAAATTTATCCAAAAATTGAGATTTTTTATGAAATGTTTAACCCTTAAGTGCACTGGGACACCTCAAATCATTTTTTGATTTTATTGAAATTTAAGTGGTGGTTTCAGCTTGGCAAAAGGCAACTTTTCTGGACTGTTACGTTTTAATTTTCTAAAACTAATTTTTTTCACTCCACCATAGTACATATGTATACTCTGTTCTAGAAAAACACCAATGATATGTTGGCCAACTATCCACCAGTAAAATCTATTGTATACTTAAGGAGCTTTTTTACAAAACCCGACAAATCACAAAAAGGACGATTTGAGAAAAGTTTGTGACAACGTTATCACAATTCTAACAGTGCTAACTATGTTTATTTATGACAGTTGGTGCATTAGACACAAAAAATCACTCGTGAAAAATGCTTTATTTCAGAGAAATTCAAAAAGGACTCTCAGACATGTTTCATTGTGATGAAAAAGTAGTAACTTTTTGCGTTTTGAAAGCAAAATCTTATATTACAATTTTTAGGAATTGAAGAAGCGCTTGATGCTGCACAAACATTTTTATTTTTAAATGAGAACAATGGAATTGTAAACCAAAGAAAAATTATAAATTGAAAATACTACACAAGTGTAGGTTAAACCGAAGTTAATATTTTGATTCACTGATTCACGGTCTACTTCTAAGCAGTGGCATAAATTATCATCTTTATCATGTTGTTCATTAAAAGTAACATGGTCTTTTAGAACTTCAAAATAAAAATTCTATTAACCGTCCCTTATCCAGTCTTCCCCGAAACGTTCTTTTAGTAAAACATCAACGGCCTTTCCTTTATCCTGCGAAGTTCCTCTCACAGAATGCAGTAATAGTAACTCAACAGCATTTAAGCTTTTAAGGTGTTTGACAAGAGTTGTAAAAGGGTTCGAATTATCTCGCAGTTAAATTTAACTTGACTTGACAGTATGTTCCTAATATGTGTACTTGTCCAAATCTTCTATAAATTCCTTGGTAATCTTTACGTAAAAGGACTTTGGTATGCCGTTTTCAACTCTTTTCAGCTCTTCGGAAGACCCTGTCCGCGGGAAGATACGAATGACCTGTTACTAGAAAACCTACCGCAATTTCTTTAACGCTACGTGGTGAATGCTTGTAAATCCACCAGTAGAATAGATGGAAAATACGGTTGTCCACCACATCCGTTGGAAAACAATCTAATCTTTTGCACACCATACTAATTACTATTATTTAAAAAATGTAAAATTGCCGAACCAGTTGCATCTGAGGCTCGGTCGCATTGATGTTCATCCCACACCTAAAAGTGAGGTGACGAAGTTTTCAAGTCAACAATACAAAATGCATACCATCCAATTTGCAATAAATTTAAATATTCTTGAATTGGAAGTTTTGGCAATTGCTGCACCTGTTGCAGATCAAAGCAAAATGATGCAGCACCTTCTTCCACCTTCATCATTAGGTGAAACTGCTTAGCTCTTAGTTTATATACTTTCAGACTTCGAGATGGTTTATTTCTAAATTTTAAATACGTTTCCTAAAGTTTTTTTGTGTTTTAGGCGTTCGTAGTAACTGCAAACGTCAGTTGATGAAGAAGCAAACCCTAAATTAAAATTTCTTGAAAACATTTTGAGGGAGAACAAATAGTTTAGTTGAAGATATTGGTCTACAGTGTCGTTATACATTTTAAACATTTTGTTTATGTTGAGCATAGAACTCAAGTATAATCTCTTGGGCTTGGCCATATCGCAATGATTCTCAACACCTTTAAAGTTTCCTATAAAATCTATAACCTCTTCCCTTTACCGTGACATTCTATTTTTCCACCGATCTTCGCTTCTATTTTACATATCCTTTTCATATGATGTATTATAATTGATTAAATGTGAAATGATGTAGTACATGATAAAATGGTAGGTTTCGAAATAACAGTTTTAGTGTAAATACTTGTTACTATGAATCACTGTTAGAACTGTCATACTCTTCGCCCAAGTTTATTACTATAGGAGCAATGTCTTCAAGATCTAATTGTTTCTCTCATTCATACAATTAATGTATTATCGCTTCTGTGTGCTTGATTGATTTGTGCCACATTTCGGGAGCTTATCAATTTCAATGCTTCTCGCCATATACTTAGGCAGTTTTCGATGGTTCTGCCATCCCTACTAATGTGTTTATTATAATAATTGTTTGCTATACCCCAAATTAGTTCAATCGGATTAAAAACACAATGATAGGGTGGTAAACGCAAAACAAAGTTACCATATTGCTCCGCTAATTGATCCACACGGTATACTTTATTTCTAAAAAGTAGAAGAGTATTTATGTAGAGCAAAATAATTGAAGGAAAGTACTTCCTGTGCAACCTTTACTAAAAGTTCAATTTTAAATTCATTTTGGAAGAGTTGTACATTTTTGCGCAACCACACTTTAAGGTGTTTGGTATCTAACACAGTTACTGATGGATTGTCTAAATTATTTAATTTTTCTTTTTGTGTGATAGTCACCAGTAGCATTTCAAGCAAATATTATATCAACACTATGAACCGTTTTCGCAACCAGCATGAAGAATAATATACCTGCAATGGCAGGGCATTACCTATGTAACATTAAAACACACATAGTGCTGTAAGCTTTTACCATCGGTTTTAATGTTTCTTACACTTCGTTTAAGACTATCTTGCCACGAACGACCAATTGTGCCATTTTGAAAAATCGATTAGTGTCACGTTCTCTCTCGAAGTACCCGATTAAATGTGCTACAAGTTCTTTCGCTTTACTGTTTAACGGCTTCGGCGTTTCCACAATTAAATATAAGAACTCGAACTGAAATTTTGTTCTGAAAAGAACAGATTTAAATGTAGGAAGGAATAGTAATACGAATGGGACAACAAGACTAAATAAGCAATGAAAATTAAAATACGATCATTTGACGAGACCAAAAAAAGTAATAGCTTTGAAGTGTCAAACGAATCGAAAAAAGGTTTGGCATGAAGGCGGAACTAGAATTCGGTTATGTCAACTTAATGCAATTAACAAAAACAATTACTTAATGCATTTCCTAATAAACAGAACTAGAATTACTTTGGTACGTCATTTTGTTCAAGTAATGACGTGCAACCCAACTTATCTGAAATTTACTATATACTCTTTGATTAAAATTACTTAGGCAACGCTGTAATTTGATACGCCATATAACATTATGACGTGCAAATAAACTTATGTGAAAATTACTACACAACCTATCTTTAATGAAATTTTTATCTCATGCATGATACGAACCTAGTTCCAGTAATTTTCTGTTTAAATGAGCGTGCAAATTCTGGTAAATTAAAAAAGCCGGAATAATTACAATGTTTTTATAAGGGTATTTATTTAGTTAGTCGTTGAATTAGATTTGGGAATTCATTGGTCAATATTTCACATTACAAATTTAATAGAAAGTATAATTAAAGTATACAAAAAAAAAACTGTTGGTGGAATTAATCAAATCTAAGCCAATGCTGAAATTCAATGACCTGACAAAATCCATGAAAGCAAAATAGAAACGTAACGTGCATATGAATTCGAACAGAAAATCAAATATTGAAAGCTAGTTTAAAAGTGGGTGCACCAATCAATGCAGTCAAATATAAAGCGATATATTGTAAATACTGAAAACATCCAAAGCTTGGCTTTTGAATCTATTTATGTAAAGTAAAAGATTTTTAAAGAAAATTATCAATAAGAGAATGATTTGTATGCAAGTTAAACATAAAAACAAAAGGTTCTATTTAGAGCTTGGGGAATACGTTTCATGAAGGCAAGGGTTGGTTGACAGTCAATAGGGAAAAATGGAATTAATTAAAAACTGACATGGGTCTGTGAACAGCGACCATGTTTAGTAATCAATTTAAATTACATTTGCCTCTATTTGGGAGAAGGTTTTAAACTGTTTATAATATTTTTTGCATTATTCCTCTTGTTCAAACGGTTCAGTGTTTTTATTAAATAAAAATTGTATTCTATTAGTATCACGTATTAAAATATTATACCGCAGTAAAATTGAAAAAATAGGTAGATGTTATTTTAGGTGGTAAATAACAATTATTTGTGGTCTGCATTGCAATGTTGGATGGTTTGCAATTCGCAATTCGATTAAGTATGTATAGCGCATTCATATTTTTCCATTTTATGCTATGGATAAATACGTTTCAATTTTAAACAGATTGTGAAGGAAATGGTGCATTGGAAATTTAAATTTATAGATATGTGTGCATCAATTTAAAGATTGTACTATTTTCAGTGTGTGCTTATTTAATTAATGTTCGTAACAAATTCTTTTGAATAATTGTTAAAGGGAAAAACAGCGTTGCTTTCCTATGCGTTCTGCAGTTTCATTTCTTGACTGAATTTAAATTATTCACTTCAATAAAAAGAGTCATAATATAATTTTTACAATCAAAATTATTTATTATTTACTATTATTTATTGGAATCTCTGAAACAATAGGAGATAGAAGGGCGCCTAAACAGGTAAAGTTTCAGACAATTACATTAATCGAATAATGATCACAGTTGATTACTACCGTTATGATTGTTGAAATATTTTTAAAGATCCGAAGTTTCGTTTAAAAAAATCCGCTGTATTTCCCAATTTATGAAGTTTTACAGTCTACAAATATTTTCAAAGTAACTTTTAACACAGAATACTCCTAACTATTGGATTTTTAACAACAACGTTTCGAATTTCTGTAATCCTCGACAAAATTCAGATTTTCTTATGAACGTCATATTGGATTTTAATTGACTCAGAAAGAGAACTCTTTTTATATTTATTGTCATTATGCAAAATAATAAAAAAAACGTATAAATAGTAATCTTTATTTCAGTCAACATGGCAACGTCGTACACGTTGCATGTTATTTTATTTTCGAAAATAAGCTTAGTTGGGACTCCTGGGTAAAATTCTATTCAAAAGATTCGCTAATTTGTTTTTCTAAGGCGTAAGATAAAATCGTAACTAAAAAAAAACAATATCGCCGTTTGCAGAAAACTTAAACTACGTTAGATAACGTAATATTATTCCAGTAGCTTTTTAGGAAATAATTTTTAATTATACAAAAAACACGATTAATCTAATTCTTTCAGATAAAACAATAACAGCAAAACAATTTTTTAAATGTTATTGTTGGGCTGACAGTTTCCGTTAGTGCATTTTTGACATTTCTTTAATATGTTACGAGCGAAAACGACAGTAGAATCTGAAGTAACAGATAAGAGGGGAGACCTCGGTAGCTCAGTGGTGGAATGGGTGGGTATGTTATTAACTTTGTAATGCATCGGATACGATAGGGGAAGGTGATAAATTAAAGGGGCGCCAGTTTGCTTATAATCGAAGATCTAAACACCCAAATGCGAGTATTGCACATAAACGTCCAAAACAAACAAAATCTTGCAGTAGAGCTTCAAAATATTTGCACATAGTGAAAATAAAATGAAGTTCTAACAGACCTGCTGATCGGCCATCAACATTTACTTTACATTACATGTAATCAGTTAGATTCTACATTTTAACAAAATAAAATGAAAAACAATCTAACAGAGAAAACTCTCGTAAATTATTACGTTAGAGACTTTCATCAAAACCAATTAAAAATGAACGTTTTCGCTATAAAGTTGAGTCAATCAAACAGTAACATGAACGTAATCAAAATATTTGATCTTTTAAATGTATGTGATTCGTAAATAATGATAACACTGTGAGGTAAAGCGAAAATTGCATGCAAAAATTCTTAAAATTCTATAATACGCTAGCTATATTGTAATAGTAATAACAATCAAATGAATAATCAGAGTACCTGTACAATTGTTTTAAGGTAACAAACCAATAAATCATTTATGAAAGGAAATAAAGTGCAACCTTTCGTACGTAAATTTTTAAATGTTAAGTATAAGCGTGGGAACAAACTTGCAAGGTTCAGGATTCCGCTAATCAATTAACCTTATACTTTAATTCTACTTAACTGTATCTTGAATTGAAATTTAATGAGCTTTACTATGTAAATATCAAAGCACTGTGCAAATAAATGACAACAATTTACCACAATACCATAAAGGTCTAAAGTAGAATGAATGCGCTTTCAGTAACTGATACGATCGCTTCTAGAGTTCTATTCAGGGTATTAAAACAAAGAAAGCGGTCTCATCCGGCTACATTCAATGGTAACAGATTCTAGACTAACCTTTTCATCCTAACTCAACAAGGAAGCGCATATTTCCATTCTATTGACCCTTAATGATTGATCGGAAAATACCAATAAGCCTCAAATCCCTTTCGGCACGATACAGTATTGCATCATTGACAGCTTTACCACAAGTTAACTAATTGTGTCGTGCAACTTACATTCGCAATTTTAACAGCGAAAAGTACAAACCAGATCCAGGTGACTTAAAATTTGCTTCACTGAGTTTATGTACACACTGTTTATTTACACACCGTTTCTTATCTTTTACATACACAAAAACTTTATTAAAGTAGTTTATATATAATATTGTTTAAGCTAATGTAACACCCAGTGATATTTACTTAGAAGCGGCTTAGCTTATTTATAACTATGCCGTATAGGAAGCACAAGCATAAAACATTTCTTGTGTATTAGTCAGTATAATGAAAAGCAAATTATTTAACCCAACCACACCGTCTCTAACAAATCTGCATATAAAGCCATAGCAATAAGTAGATGCTGATACATTAGAAAAAGATGTGAAGAAGTTATATATTAAATTGTAATTATCCCTCTTGAACTTTGTAACCTTTCAGGTTATCAGTTGTGTTATTACTGACACGCCCTTTTAGGAAGTCCCAGTCAATGAAATCGACATAGTTTAAGTCTGAAGACCTGTGTAGCCACTTAATTGCACGTTACGTCTTATCCATTTTGCATCAGAGTACCCATATAACCATGCTCTGCCAACGGAAAATATCAATAACCTCTTCATGTACATCAATTTATTTTGCAGCACTTAAGTAACCTTTCACAAGTGGGATGTTGAGAAACGATTTGAGCGAAGTACCAACACATAACCTTGGTGGTATTGAGAAAAAAAAGACAGGGTGCGGAGTTAATAATTATAAGATTTAAATATACTTGCAGCAGATAATTCAGTTTGAAGCATGTTAATATGATATATACTATGTCTTATTCAATTTTCGCTACCTACATTCATTTCAACTTGCTTTTATGTTTAAATCACTTCTTTTTGTTTAAATAAAACTCTTTGTAGCATTAAATCTTTATATTGAGTAACCACATGCATACTAAATAGATTCAGTGGTTGAACTACCTAAGTTAAAATAAAATTTTCGCTTAAAATCCTAACGTTTCGAAATGTTACAAAAGTAAGGGCCTTTCTTACGATACAGAGCCCACATGGTTAAATAAAACTATAAATTAATTAATATCTATAATATAAAAATATCTATAAAAAGCTATAGAAATTAATTCTTCTAAACATACCTTGGAAGGATCCTCTTTCAACTCAAAAACAATATAAAAGACAATATTCGATACATGTACAATTAAGTTTTTGAAAAAAAATTTTTTTTGTAATAAATGGAAAGATCATATATACGTTTTATAACAAAACTATTTTAGTACCGGAAACCGGCCGACAGTTCCCAAACAAACCAGAGCATCGTAGCATACAGCTGATACAGTGTTTTGACTTTGAATCGATTAAATCGTGTTACTATCATCAATATATTGATAAATATATCAAAAATGCCAAAAATTAAAAGTTATCGTGCTTCCTTTGCACCATTATGTACCACTACTACAAAAACAACTCCCCAAAAAATGTTTTTAAATGTTCCATAAGACGTTAAAACGGTTTCTAATGGTTTCAAGCAGTTCAACGATCTAATCTCAAAACAACATCAAATTTTTGTTGTTGTGAAGATCATTTTGATGTATTTTATAATAATATGTACTGACTTCCATAAAAATTGCAACACCTAGAATAAATTTTAGTTAGTAGTTTTTTTTCCTTTGCACTTAGTAACAATAAATTTGAAGAAATAAACCAATCAGTGTGTAATTAAATGTCAATTTTCCAAATTGTTTGTTCACAATTTCGTTCTGAACTTGGGAACAATGCCAAGAGTACGTAACATCAACATTTTCCCCAATTGACTGATTTTGAACGTGGCCGTATTATTGGTATGAGAGAGGTCGGACTTTCGCCAAGAGAAATTGATCGTCGTGTAAACCGAAATGTTACAACGGTATGTAGACGTTGGTCCAAATGGTACGAGGAAGGAGTGCAAGAATGTCGCGCTGGATCTGGACGTCCCCGCAGGACTAGAGATCGCGAAGAACGTCGCTTAAGACTTTTGGCCACAAGAGACACATTTTCAACAACTCGATCGATTGTAAATGATTGAATGAGAGGTGTAGGACCCAGAATATCAATTTCATCTGTTTATCGCCGGATAAGGTATTATGGGCTGCGTACATACCGTCCATTTTTATGTCTTCCCCTTACACCATTTCACCGTCTACGCAGGCTAGAATGGACAAACGAAAGAGAGAATTGGCGCAATAATGGCATCGAATTGTGTTTAGTGACGAGTCCCGATTTTGCTTGTGGGCCCACGATGGTCGTGGAGGGTCAGACTGATGCGTAGAGAACGTAAAAATCCAACATGTTTTGTGGAATGCAACACAGCCCTCACACAAGGAGTGACGATATGGGGTGCAATATGTTACGATAGCGGATCACCTTTGGTCTTCATTGATGGTAACTTAAACGCCGCTGGTTATATTGCCAGTGTGCTAGAACCCGTTGCGCTTCCATATCTTAAGGGTTGGAAAATCCCATTTTCCAACAGGAAGGGCAAGGACTACAACACGTTTTTTGGAAGAAGCTAACATTTCCGTCCTCCCATGGCCTACTCGGTTGCCTGATTTGTCGCCCATTGAACATGTATGGCATGTGGTCGGTAGGCGACTGGGTAATTTACCACACCCTCCAGATAACTTACACGATCTCCGGCTACGGATTCAAAAAGCTTGGGTTGATATACCACAGGCAGCTATAGATCACTTGATTGAGAGCATGCCACACCGTCTAAATGATTGCATTACAAATCGTAGCGGAGCAACTCATTATTGAAAACACATTTTCAGTTTTTGTTTTCAAATTTTAATCGTTTGTTTGTTCTAATGAAAGACATCGTTGACGAAAATTTCAATAAAATCGTTCAATCAATTCTAGGTGTTGCAATTTTTACGGAAGTCAGTATAGTAATTAATAATTATTTATGTAAACGTATAAATTGAATAAATAGAATTCGATAATAACATTTTTAACTAAACTCCAAAATCATAACTTTTAAAAATTTCTGTGAATAATTTAAAACTATTAAATAATAAATTTGTATACGGTTATTGAATGGTTTCGGTTTAATGTGGTATTTTATATTTTAATTGCGCGCTGGGTTATGTACTATTCGAAATTGAAATTTTAAAAGTGTATATAATGGTGGTTCTTCCGTTGTTGTAATATCATTTAAAGAATTCTCATCATTTGATGTTTTTTAGCTGAAAGAATACATGGAGAATTATATTTACTATACTACAATGGGAAGTAGAGCAGAAATTAAAGTTGTCAACCTACCCGTAAACTTTATCACACATGACTAAACAAAGTAGCTATTACATATATCCATATATATATATATATATATATATATATATATATATATATATATATGTATATGTATGTATGTATATTGGGTGTCCGACGGGGAACTACGGAGAATTCGTGTACGTATTCTTGGAACAATTTTAAGCAAAATGATTATGTGCAATTTTTCCAATTCCTAACCCCCAAGGAGATATGGACGGTTGAAGAAAATGTAAAAGTAAGTAAAGCGAATACTCTTAAAAGCTGCTTCTTCCAACAATTGTTTCAACATTTCGTAGTTTAAGTGCCTATTAAAATGTGGGGTCCAATGAGACTGTTTCCGATAATCTCGGCCCAAACATTTACCGTGAAGCGATGTTGAAATCCGCTAATAGTAATTTCATGAGGATTTTCACCTGAACAAACGTGCTCATTGTTTCTATTGTTCATTCCATCCCCACAAAAAGTTGCCTCATCACAAAAGGAATGTTATCATCATGTGATAATCCATTCACAAACCCGAACTCTTGGAGCCAAATCGCCGGGAAGAAGGTGACACCAATACATTCCATTTTCGAAATCTGGCCCTGCTTCTACCAGTGGCTGGTTTTATTTGTCTAATCCTCGTTCGGCTATCGATTTCAACTTCTCTCAGCACCTCTTCTGCAAACTCATGTCGTGGAGACTATCGATCACTTGGATGTGCAAGAAAACTTCCTGTTTCTCGGGCAGTAAGAGCACGACGGTTTGGAAAACGATTTTGGACTCTGCTGCTGTTGTATAACAATTACCGTTAAACAAGCCGTACAGGAATACCATACCACAGTATTCCTCATTTGGAAATTGATAAGGCATGATTTAATTGTAGTTAAATTAATTCTAATTGTTACAAAGCAGATGATAGATTATATTTACATTCAAATAATGTTTGATACAAATGACATGAAACGTCAAATAAGACACATTTTCAGTTTATTGTGGTAATACCTTAAAAAATATATATATATATATATATATAATAATACCAAACTATTATAAATTCAATTTCCTTTGGTCATAAACTCAAGAAGAAAATTACGCTAAATTCTATTTTTTAGCTATGTCAATCAGATTAGGCTGTCAGCTGCTCTTTATCTTTATTCTGTTGATAGAATTCATAATTTAGTAACCGGCCGTTTAGACACTTCACTGCGCGTTGTTACATTGGCGACACGTATCACCTTATCCGCACCTGGATTCACCTTAACAACCCGTCCTAGCTGCCATCCCAAGGGTGAAATATTTTGGTCGTGCAAAACCACCATTGTTCCTTCGTGTACAGAGGGCTGATCATTTTTCTGACACTTTGCTAATATATTTTTTAGACCAGAGGTTTCAGGAATGGTGAACAATTTGCTGACAGCGTTATAATCTTGGCGACATCGACCAGATTGCGTTCTAGTCATTTGGATCAGAAGATAAAGGTGTAAAGGGCCTAGAATTTATTATCGCTTCTATTTGCATTAGGCTAGTATACAATTTTTCAAGTGTTAGCATGGCATTATCAACGATTCGACTTAAGTGATAGTTCACAGTTTTTACTCCGGCCTCCCACAAACCACCAAAGTGGGAGATCTCGGGGCGATGAAGGTAAATACACTACCTTCTGATGTCAAAGCATTCTCAAATCCCGTTTTATAAGGTTGCGAGCTTAAAGACCGCATACATTTTTTAAATTCCGCATCAGCCCTAACAAAGTTTGTGGCATTATCAGAATAAATTCTTAAGGGTTTATCCTATTTGCCGCAGAGCGCCTTAAAGCTGCTATAAAACCGTCAGTACTGAGGTCGGAGACTAATTTAATATGAATACCTTTAATCGCAAAACAAAAAAAATACGAACGGACCCCTTCACAGATTTACTACAGAACCATTCTAATTCTTTATGAAAATAGGGCTACAGTAATCCACGCCGCAGATGTTAAAGGGAAACGTTTGTGTTATATGGTACTTTAGTAAAGAGTGCGTTATTGGATTCATAAACCGCGGGTTTGAACAAAAACAAGTTACGCAATTTCTCAGAACAGGATGCTGATGTTTACGTTTTAATTTTTCAATTTTGACAAAATTGTTTCAACACCTTTAACAATTTTAATAGATATTATTACTGACGAAGATAACTGTAAGTATTATCGAAACGGTTAGATTGTATAATTTAAAATACACCATTAAAAAACCCAAAAAAGGTAAGTATTTTAATTTTCCATTGTAATTTTCCTGTATTTCTGATACACGATTTCCGACAAATGGCTTTAGGCTACTAGAGCACGACCTTATCCATCAGCAAATTACACTAGAGAATTTTATGTTAAGAGCTTCCGTAATCTTAGTGATTAATCTAGATAGAAGCACAGCCCCGCAAAGTTCTAGCCTCGGAATCGAAGCTCTTTTTGCAGCTGCTATCTTAGACTTGGAGCATAATAATCACAAAAGAACATTTCCCGAGGTACCTTCGCTGTGAATATACAAACTCGCCTTATAAGCGCCTTCCGCTGCATCGCAGATACCATGCACTTCTAAAGTCACGAAGTTGCTGATTAAAGTACACCGGGGAATTTTAAGGTTGCCCAAACCGTCTATCTGATTCACAAATTGAAACCAGCCAGTGTGTAGGTTTGCGGGTATAGACTCGTCCAATGATAACTTGTGTGACCATAAACGGGCACCCATATTAAGGCCAGAGTTTTCATGCCTTTTTGTGCGCCAAATTGCAAAACCATCGATTTTTTAGAATTTTGCACTCCTTACAAGACCTTTGATTCTTTTGAGACCCACAGTATTTTTACAATTTCATCGCGTATACGTATGGATTCTTTGATTGTATTTGGTTCCATGCGCAAGTCATCTACGTAGAAATCCTTTAGGATAATTTTTGAGGTGCGGATATTGATGGGCATTTTCCTGAAGGTAGCGAATTGATGAAAAGGACGCAGCCCTTGTACCATATGTGACCGTATTCAAAAGGTAATATCTCAAACAAGCAGATGAACTTTGGCATCAAACAATACGCTGCAAATCTCTTTGGTCTGGCTGAACTAGTACTTGACGGTACATTGTTGCAACGTCTGCAGAAACCACGTATCGTTGGATGCGAAACCTAATTAAAATTGAAAATAAGTCATCCTCTAGAACGGGTCCTACCAGCTGAATATCATTAAGTGGGGCACCCAACGCCGTTTTCCCGGACACATCAAACACTGTTCGCAATTTTGTAGTTATACTATCCTCCTTGAGGACAGCATGATCCGGTAGATAATAGTATTAGATAATAACAGGCTCCCCATCCAAATTGGTTATTTTGGTCATATGAGCAATCGCTTATATTTTATTATGGTTTAATAAAGCTGAATCTGTAAAGATATTATCTGTTAGTTTAGTTTTAGTTCGCTTGCTATTTAATTTCAGTTTGAGTAAATGAACTTTAGTATTTACGTTTTCTAATTCTTATCTTACTTAAAGGTACCAGCTAGCCCAAATGTTAGAATATTACCATTGACCAAAATTATGCTCAATTCGACTTACTTATTTATCTGGATTCCTATTGAGTTTACTTCTTTCTGCACCTACATAGTCAATATTTGTATAAGATTTTAATATTAATAATCGTTAGCAATAAAAGTAAATCAAACGCTATACTCATTTAATTAAATCCAAAATCTGAACGAAAATGCATCAATACGTTGTTTACATACATATAAAACTGTGATGTTCAAATTTAAAGTATAGAAAAAATCAAACACATAAACGTTTGATTTATTCACACAATCAAAAGGTTACTTGTTACTTTCATTGAAAGCTGATGACTTTACTTTTCTTTCTGCCAATTTGAGGCCTCGTTTAGGTTGATGGGCTGTTCCTCCGATGATGTTACTATACAGCCAAACTGGAGTCGCTTCCTTTGTTTTCTCTGTCTTTTCTTATACCTTTGTTATGGATGAAGATGACATCAATTTTCCTTCCAATAATTTAACGATTTTTGTAAATTATTGCTTGATATTACAATTGTCAATTATTATTTTAATTATTATAGTTTTGCTACGAATGGTCTGCGCTACTAACTGCATGCCCAATCAATTATTCATTAACACTTCGAGTTATTATTCTTTATACTATGATTTGCCAATTTGTATCGATTACTGTCATTTATATTTATTTTTCATTATTTAAACCCAATTGATTACGGCCCTGATACACACAAAACGAGTTACCTTTACTTATTACGTCACTTTTAATGCGAATTTTAAATTATGGTGCAATCCTTTTTATTAACACCAACTCGATAACAATTGCAGTTTTTATTATTTATTGTCGCCTTTTATTATTTTAATAAAGAAGGTATTTACGCTTCTTCCCTAGTTATTCGTGTGTCTACGACGAATTACTGTGTTGGAGCTTTCAACTAACTCTCACCCCTTACTCAAGGCGACTGTTTTTAAAAACTACACATCATTACAACAGCGTCATTCCCTTCTTCTTCAACGCATTTTATGCAGTTGTAAATGCCGCGTATTTTAAATATTTTCGAACTAAATGTATAGATAACTTATTAAAATAAAGTCCAGCTTTTCATCTTAATATTAATTACATTCAAATACCGATAAACCATAACCATTTCTTTACCTAGAAGAATAATAATAATACAACTATCAAATCTCGTATAATTTAGCGGGAAATTTTGAATTTTCTAAAGCTTCCGTTACGAAAAGCATTCCAATGATCCACTTCTTGAGATAAAGCTTTAACGATCGCAAATGTTTCAATAAATTATCATCTAACTGCCGTAACAATACATGTGATTCTTTAGTAATAGACGGTAAATTAAATAGAGTCTTAACATGGCTATGCATTACCAAACTATTTGGCTGACCTTCCCCTTTAACGACGCGTTAAGATGATATTTTTGCACGTTTCCTATGGCATAATTACTGTGTATCAGTGAAGTACATAGGTCGCGAAATTCAAGCCAATTTTCATGATTTCCCGTGTACGTTTGCAAATACGTGGAAATTGCGCAATTATTAAAATACGCGGTTTCAAAATTTTCTCTGTCAATCAAATTTTGCGAAACTTCAGCATCATTTGATGCAGTTGCCTCAATTGCACATTGCAGTGCATTAAATTCATCTAATAAAGGTGCTATGATTTTTAAACGGATTTCTATCTATGACAATATAGCTCTATCAAGATTTGATGAAGTAGTAACTGTTCCTAAACAGGTCTGAAATCATGTTAATTGACCCTTGATAACGCCACGCTTTTTGAGTAACTCAACTAATTCCGTTATTGTGTAACACAAATAAACAACCCCAAACAAATACTCAATAAAAGCAAGTACCATGGGAACAAAGGACAGGCTTAATACAGGAAGATCACTTACTTTTAAAACCCCTTTTCGAACAAACAAGGGACACACATGGTCTGCAATCTCAACCTTCGGTAGTTAGTGGGTCATTTACCGCTCTGGACCTTGTATTCAATATTCGATTTAAAATCGACGTGCTGTTATCTATGCAGGTCACGAAGTTTCTTCTACAAATACATAATTTTGATTATTTATGACTCTACTAATTACTTTTAGGTAAGTCGACGCGCTGTGCGCTCCGCAGGCCGCGGACTTACATTTACATCTGCTATATGGAGAATTTAGCATTTGTAATTGCACTTGAATTAATATTTAAGTATAAAATTTATTATTTAATCTGGCTCGATGGACGACTTTGCTTTTAGGTTTATATCATTTCTTTTTGTGTAAATAAAACTCTTTGTAGCATTAAATCTTTATATTGAGGAACAACATGCTTACTAAACAGATTCAGTAATCAGTGGTTGAACTACCTAAGTTAAAATACAATTTTCGCTTAAAACCATAACCTTGCGAAATGTCACGGAAGTAAGGACCTTTCTTACTATACTAAACATATCTATAAAAAAAAAAGTATAAAAATTAATTCTTCTAAACACAACTTGTCCATCAACAATAGATGCTTTATAGGGTACATATTTGGGAAATGATGAAAGACCAACCAATATTTTAGAGGCGCACTATTATTAAGAATAAGGGTTATTTTACAAATAACGTAGATATCTATCAGATTTTATTGTTGTGAGTGGGAATGTCAAATATATCCTTGTTTATATGGCAGCATATGTTGATTAAATCTATTGGAAATTGGCCTTATCAAAATCTTTATATTTCCAAATTAATTTAATTGAGTTGTATTGATTAGAAGCACAATAAATGAATGATCTGATATATTACTCCCGACGACGAAGTCAATGTAGTAATAGACGTCAGACGGTATGAATAAATCAAATTGACAAACGATTCTGTGTATATGTGTTTGAGTGCTTAACAGATTATGTTCACGTCACTGCCAAACGGATTTTAAAAATTCTCTGTAATTTAAACTTAATTACAAGAAAGCTATAAATGTAAAACTTATATAATTTTTAAAAATGTAATATTGATGAGTAGTAACAGTATATTTGAATTTCGCAAGTTACAGTAATAGTCGCGCATTTTAAGTTTAATCAATGTAAGTACGTGATTTATGTACATTGTAAAATATTTATTTTAATGATTCCTTATTTCAGCTACAATAATCGTTGTTCACACAAAAATATTTTTATTTGGTATCTTGGGCAAAATCATTGTATATAATTAAATAAATTTGAAAAACAGACAAATCCATTTAAAAAAAACTTACAGTTGCCTATGCAACATATGACATTTAACTAGAATTTATTGTTATGGAGATAGGAAGTAGTATAAATGAATAAATATATTTAAACTGTTTAGCGATTTGGATAGCGCAATTATACTACGAGGAGTTAAATGCGTTCATTTTCATTTTGTGACGAATATGGATTACAATCTGGACGTAAAACAAAATACCTTATTAACCCAGATATTCCTATTTATTTATGACGTGAAATTTATATAATATTTTTTTGAAAAGTGTTTATTTAGACACTAGTAAAACAAATTTTTAGGTTTCTGCAAATATTTATTACAAAAGTATGTTTTTGAAGCCGTCCTATATATAGGACAGTATGAACATATACAGCTATTCTACTGCACATTTAACTTATTTTGTATGGTACTTCAAAAAACACTTTACATGCACACCTTTATTACACCTTTGGCACTTAGTAGTGGTTTTTTTGGTGACATTCTCCACACCGTGTTTGTTTGTCTTGTGGTACGACAATATGATCTAAGCGATCAAAGCGCAGCTCTCTGTTTTGTGTTTCTGATCGTCTTCCTTTTTGGTAAGTGAATTGCTTTCTGTTCTGTGTAAGAAGAATTGTTGCAATATTACGCCTAAATGCTAAATGATCTAGTTTTCCACCATAATATTTATAAAGCTGCCAACTATTATGTACCGCCATATTAACACAATGCGACAACAATGGGAAATACCACTTTTTTCCTCGAATTGAAGTTCTGTACAAACTTATATTTTGATCAGATCGGTCAACTCCTCCCATATTTTGATTATACAATTTTACTATATTTGGTTGTTCTACGTGAATAATTTTTTTTTCTTTCTGTGAATATCGTTTCACGGTATTTATTGGGCCAACTCCATCAAAATTAGAGCAAAACGTAACTAGGTTATTATCATTCCACTTTACGAACACTACATTGGCATCTTCTATTTTTATGTAATCAAAAGAACCTCTTATTTCCTTTTTATATACTTTGAATCCTTCAGAGTACGTCCAGGGATTCTATTTTCCCGTATAGTACCTGTACCATACATATTTTTCTTTTCTAAAAGTTCTACTAAAGCGACAGACTTAAAAAAAGTTGTCAAAAAATATATGAAAGCGTTCGCTTGGATATTTTGTTCTGAGAGTATCACTGTACTCTAACACAACAGATGCACCTACCCCCAATTCCTTGTATTTAACACTAATATTAGTAGCTACTCCTTGATAAGGCTCAAACCAATTAACATATTCAAGTTTTGTCGCACCAACCCATAGTTTGAAGCCGTACCTAATTGGTTTTCCATGTATATATTGTATACAACTATGCCTTCCGAAATATGGGACCATTGCCTCATCGACGCTATGATTTTCTTCAAGAAAACCGTGTTCCAAAAATTTTTTGTTTAGATAATCAAAAAATTTGTCGGTTTTATTTAGTTTACTGTTGTCACAACAATGATAGTTTGACATAATAAGGGCAAATCTATCCCTGGATATTGCATTTGACACTAATTTATTGTGTGTGTCTGTAGAGGTTTCCCAAAGCATTCGTCTACGTGGAAGATCGACATACCCAGAAAGAATTAGTACACCAATAAAACATTTTATTTCAGACACTTCAAAGTTTATTATTTTATTTTTATGTGCTGCATATCTGTTGGTTTCTTCTGTAATGAAGTTGAATAATTCCTGATCAAAGAATTTACTAAAGAACTGCATAGGAGCAATGTCATGATCAAGAGAACTTTCATTATCTTTCTGAGGGAATGAGTTATCGTGCACAGGCAAATCCTCTCGAATGTAATTATACACTTTTTTCTTTTTTTTTGATGACTGTGGTCCTTTATAGCTAGCTAAGGGCTGTTCATCTTCAGACGACCAATCTTCATATTTATTGGAACTTTTTATTTTCACTTGGCTTTGCATTTGGGAAGCAGCCAAATTATTGGTGTCCACATAGTCTTCCGCCCCGGAATCTTCATCCGCAACGTCATCACATGCATTGCTAGGTGGTAGCAATACAATGGAATCAGTATCTAAATCATCGTCCTCTATCATTGATAACGCTTCATGAAGTGTAAATCCTCTAAAATAAAACGCACATGTTTTATGTAATTTCTGCCTATTACAATTAGTAGTAGCCTTTATTCCTAATGTCCTAGATGTAGGACAGCAATAATTATGCAACAAAATAATGTGTATGTGTTTATTTTAGTCAATTGGTTAAATTAAAGTCTGAAAGTTACATATTTTAAGCTAACAAAAAGAGTATTAAAAAGGTGTTATAAATTTAAAAAAGTAATATAAAATGTACTTACCTTAAAAAATTTGGTACATACTCAGCAATTTTCAACAAATAAAAACTACACTAAATATTTGTATTAGCTAACGGCACAACTTTTAACAGTCAACATTCACTATAGGACTAACAGGTAAAGACACTTTTACCACGCTCTAACTTACTGCACCGACAAGAATGAATTTGTTTGGGGTGTACTATATATAGGACAATAGGAACATCTGGGTTAAAATACTTATTTTTTTTGGATTTTTTAATGGTTTATTTGTATATTAATGTAATACAATCTAAACGTTTCGATAACACCTACAGTTACTTTCATCAGTAGTAATATTATCTATTAAAGTGATGTTGAAACAATTATGTGAAATTTGAAAAATTAAAACATAAACATAAGCCTACTGTTAATATGATACGTGTAACATTTATGAAAGGAAATTTTCGAACGAGTTAAAATTTTTATGCTTATCGATTACGCAATATCCTATACTATAACTTCAATATTAGTAAGTTCGGCAACAGTGTACATTACACCTTGGCTTTTTCAAATAAATTTGAACATGTGATAGTTTTAATAATTTTTTAAGAAAATCACATGTCTTCTTTTCTGGTTCTTTTTGATAAGGGGGAACGCCATATTTAAGAAACTTGATGCGTCGTTAGAAAACTAACATGATATATGGAGAAGATTTCTATGATTTTATTATAAACATTACTTAAAATTATACACAGTTTTGGGACTGGATTTGGCTTTCTATACATCTAATTGTACTAAATTTAATTAGTGATCGTATCTTACGGATCTAATTAGTTTCTAACATACATTTTTTTCGAAGCAAGAGGTATATTAAACCACTTCCTTTTGTTACACTAATAATTTGAAGTCAATAAGAAAATATTATAAAATTGTAAGATAACTTAAACTACATTTTAAAAGAAAATTTCAAATCAACTCATTTTCTAACACAATTGGTTTATATAGGTTCTTTTGTCTTATTGTATTTAATATCTTCCGTCCTCAAGATATTATTGCCCGATGCTACCAGTATAGTCGGTCAACGTTTCTCCGAGTTATAAAATAACGTACAACTACTCTCTGAAACCAAACATTGTACTCCTTCACATGGTACCATCCGCTTGACTAAAACACTTAAATTATATCTGGTAATACATTTGGCTAAGTAATACACGCACGTACTTCACCCGGTGAGTGCATTTTAATGACTAATTCTGCATGCTGAAGCTCTCGTTACCTATACACTTGCTGGAGTTACTCTAAGAACAACTCTTTATTATCACGAATTAACATTGTACTTCTACGTTTATCGTTTTTGGAAAATATAATGCCTATAATAGCTTTGGTGAACCTCTTATTAGGATCATATGGAACGAGGCTATGTACTTCTAACTTCAAACGTTAGTTAAGTTTAAGTGGAAATTCTACTTAGCTTACTTACACCTGTAATGGGGTTGCTAACTGTTGACCTTTAACTTAAACTTTCGACTGTTTTTGTATGTATTTAGTCATGCAGTTACACAAAATTAACAACTTATTTTAATAGTTTTATGTCTATCTACCTACAGTTCAGGCCATCAGCTATTCTGATATGTACTTTGAACATAGTATATTGGTCGCTATTGTACAGAGTGCGTCCTAAACTATAGTAACGTTTGGGTTATATAAATTTAAATTGCTCGTTTAGGGGATTGCTCCTATAAGAATTTCATAAATGTTATGCTTATTTCGGTTAATGCATGTGTTGCATTTCACTGCTTAAAATTGTTTACGATGCAAACGCTATCTTAATAAGGAAGCTATTCAATTTTTTTAGGGCCTCCAGCCACATGTTTAAAGCTAATGCTTAAGATTTTTCTTTGTGCTCACGTAAATTGATGTTTTACACTTATAAAGTTAGTGACAAATTCAGCCTTTCTGAACCTGTATGTATTATATTTGCTTTGTCTATACTGCTAATTGCAAGTAAATTTAATTTCTTTGCGCTTACAAAAAAAGCAATGGTAGATATCTAGTGGAAGTTTTAGTTTGTATTTTGGGTTTTAAAGTGCGTTTTGGGTTGATTTAAAACTAAAATTCCAGTTTTAAGGAGAGCTCTTCCTAAGACTTCGGTTTAAAGTTATATGGTTGCCTTTATACATATGTTTTGTTGTTTTACTTTTGGGTCTTACTTTTGGGTCAACACCGGATGTCGAACAGTGCACTTGTATACTTTGATTTTACGTATTATAAAGCTTGTTCAATATTTTGTTTAATTTATAGGTTTAGCACTTTCCAAAAAGGTAAGTGGGTTACTACTAGACCGTTTGGGTCAGATTTTATTTTAGTTAGCTTAATTTCTCTAAAATTTTGGGTCACATATCGGATAGCGATCCCAACTTAGCATAACAATTGTGTATATTGCTCAGATTACTGTTTCTTAAATTATTACGTTTTATATAAACATTATCCTGGTGCCGTAGCCCTTTTCTTGATCCAGGGGCGATACAAAAGATTAGATAAAGTGGTGCCCTTTAAATCTTCTTGTGTACTTTCCTACGCCAAAACATCCACGCATCCAAGTGCCCAACCGACTGACTGAGCTTCCGGTTAATTTCTTAATTCGTGTTACCGCATGCTTTCTCCTTTTCTACCACAATCCTTTTATGTACGTAACATATATAACTGCTATATTAATAGCAGGCTTATGTTTATGTTTGATTTTTCAAATGTCACAAAATTGTTTCAACACCTTTAACAATTTTAATAGATAATATGGCTATTGACGAATATAACTGTGTGTTATCGAAACGTTTAGATTGAATTTCAATAATATACAAATACACCATTAAAAAACCCAAAAAGGATAAGTATTTTAATATATGTAATAATGGTGAAAGTTTACATTTTCATAAAATAATATCGTACTCACAGTGATACTGTTTTTCCTCACCCGCCGGCACCAAATGGTAAACAAGACATTACTCTTAATAAGTTCACTTTAAATTTATTAAATATGGTAATAGGATTCTCAAAGTAAGGTTACAAAACATTTCGCAAGGTATATATTTCTTATGTATCCCTTTTCAACATGTTTTCACTTTATTTGTGATATATATATATATATATATATATATATATATATATATATATATATAGGAAGTATAAACCGCACTTTGTTTAGCCCGACATATCAACAGACCGCTACTGAGCCCGAGGTAGGGAAATCCTATACTTTTTATACATACGTTGAGAAAAAAAGTAGTTTACAAGATACTGGTTAAATTCCATCTGGTTGTTTTTTCTAAAGTAAAAATTATTCGAAACTCATGTCAAGTTAACTGGTCAGTTATGTAAAACAAATTTGGTAATGTGGTAGAACGATATTTACTTGATACAACTTTATACATTATACACGTTTAGTAAATTGTATTCGCTCATATTTAGAATGTTTGAGTCTGTATAGAACGTAAGACTACCTAATAAGCTACTTAGCAGCAAATGTGCTATCACCAGCAAGGCGTGGGTTTATAATGGTTGTTACTGTCTTGCAATAATGCTTTATATGTTTATTTATAACTAAATAAATACTTGAAGCAATATACATACTTGGTTGTTATGATCGAAAATGAAACTAAAACGGCAGGTAACACATGTTTTTAAATTTAAGAATACTGAAGGTGGTTGGTCGTATTATCGAAAGTCGCTGATAAGGGTGTGTCGTAATTAGAATAAAGTCAAGTAAAAGGGCGCCAGACTGTTATTAAGACGAAATCGGTAAGAATACACCTGGACACACGTAGATAAATCAGCGTTCAACAGTCAAAAGATCTTACCTTTCTTACGCTGGTTGAAGAAAATAATTCAAACCCAATAATAAAAAAAAGTCATTAACGATAAATGTTACACTAAAATCTTATTAACTCAAATTTAAATACTGCTCAATTCCAAAGCTGTCATGAATTGAACTCCAAACTAAAATAATTAGACATAAACTAGATAAACGTCATCCAAAATTACTCTAATCGGTTACGTAAACAACATTAGATATTTAATAATTAAATCAAAATTTAGCTCTCAATTAATTCTTTAGCTCGGATAATAAAATTTCTACTCTTCGTAAATTATTTCTTTCGCTGGTCAGGAGGAGATCATAATTTAAAACCATAAAATTCAGTTAATTGTTCGTCTGTTATATCTAAATATATCTCAAAAATCACTCAAATACATATATTTATTTACAATGGTTTCGGTTTGATTTAACATCTTAAATATTAGAAAACGGGAACATAAATGGTCAACATTGTAAGCTTACCAGATTTAATTTTAAATTACGGAAATGGAATTACTAAAATATGGTTAAAATTCAAAACATTACGTAACCAAATGGTAACTAAAATCAATTTTACCATACGAAATGTTCATATACATAAATTTGCAGTACATTTAGTTAAATAATAAAAAAAATACCAAAGATATCGTAAATAACAGCAGTTCGTCAACCTTTAAATTGAGATTAACATGAGAGCATCAATTACTGCAAAAATAACACCAAAAAAAACGACTGCGTTTATTCGCTCATCAACTAACAATTTCAACAAATTTGCAAACAAAGTTATGATAAAGTATTCACAATAACGTACAATACGGGTTACCTTCTCCACCAGTCAGCGACAAAAGCAACGGGAACGGCTCCAGGATACTAGCTGACGTTGTTGCTCGGTAAGGCAAACCCATAAGTCAATTTAACAGTTTTAAATTTCGATAGCGATACGTTTATTTTACATGGTCAGGACGATATATAGTTTATGTGCACAAAACGAGTAGCTTTTACACACGAGATATTTACAAACATTACTGTTCAATTAAATCGGTGGCTCTATTTGCAGGGCTTTAATATTAAGACGAAAGAAAAATGTCTATTTACAAAATATTTACAGTGAGACTTGGTCTATGAAAGACTGTTTCCAAAAGGATAAAAACACAGGGTTCGGGCACACAATACTCCACCAAAAAACAATCCATCAAATCCGCAAAATCGATAAAAAAAACTCCATAATTCAGGAAGCACTGGTTAAACACTGTCCTGATTACGAAAAGGTAGGTCTAGTAGACTACAAAGTTCTCCGGCCTGGTGAATCAACAACAAAATCCGCACATAGCGAAACGTACTCACAGTCCACGATACATTCGACAGAACCGGGAACATCGACGGTAAAAGCGGTGCCCTCCCGCATACCACAACTTCCTCCACCAGATCAAGACGAAGATTGAGCACATACATTCAAAAATTCCTGTTACGCCATATTAAATTTTAAAAACTACAACCAATCATACTGCTCATACATTCAAATTATAAAACGCGGTACAAACGATAAGCTCTTTCCCGTAAATGATCAAGAAAAATTGCGTCATATCTTCGCCTTCACACAAAAAACTGCAAGGGTTGCTATTCCAAGTAAGCAAGGCTTATCTACTTTGCCGTACATATGCACAAGTTTAATGAGTTCATATTGTAATCCAGCCAAATATTTACTGCTCGTATAATGATAATTTTTAATTGAAAGTGAATCGGTAAACTGTACTGCAAAAGAATCTTAGCTGCGTTCGTCAAATGGAAGTTAACAGAAACATAATATGAAAAACGACTTGAAATTTTGTCTCTCAATAACATACGGCATTTTAAAATATATTTTAGACCCCAAGAAAATTTATATAATTTCAATCCTAATGTAAATCAATTCTAACAAAGAAATTTTCTGCAAACTAAATACGACAACTAATCCGAAATACACTATAAAGCCAACGATATATCAATTTAATTTAACTTTATGAAGAGACATAAAAACAACAAATTTCGTTAGCGTGAAAACAAGAACTGAGTAAACAGAAAAGATACGAAAAGAAAAAAAATACGTATATATACAGGGCGTTCAAACACAATTACAGGGTACACAAACATATTTTTTATTATAGCGACTAAGATTTATTTTGATATTAATGATAAGGTGATGATAAAATAAAGTAAAATTGAACAAAAAATTATACATTTTTGCATAGAAAAGTAATTTCCAAGACTCTGTAACCGTAGTGTTGATTACTTAAGGCTAGACAGTCGATAAATTTTATTTCGGAACGAAGTATTTAAAGTTGCCGATATGCATTTACTACAATAAATGTTTAAAAAAGTAAACTCGTAAATGATTCTCGATAACAACGAAATGTTTCTATTGTTACTTGCTAAAAAACCCCTACGGGTTAATGGTCATTTATAACCGGCCGCCACAATAATAATGAACTGAAGTGCATTCGATGTGGGGCCTACCACCAACACAAAATTATCACGGTGCGGTGTCAATATTTGAGTGGTTTTTAACTTACCTATAAATACGTTTAGGACAATTTCCAAAATTACTATTAGTTTATAACGTTAATACCTAAGCAATAACGCCAAGAGAATTTGTTTTCTTTACTAATTTTCAAGATGTGGCATTCAGCCAGTCTTTCACCTTTCTTCTTGAAAAACATTATTTCCAAAAATTTATAAAATATCCGGCGTTATTGCCTTGCTAAAGCATTCATCTTTCAAGGGAATGTTCGACCCCTCCTTCATCTTCAACCAAAATCTAGATTTCGTGTAACAAAGTCAAGTATTTTATAGCGCTATGGAACGGGTGTACTGTGTACCCTTAACACATTCAATTATACTGTATTACAACTTTTTTTTTAATAACACTATAAAATAATAACAAAAAACAAAATTTAAAAGTTAATAATTACCACATTCAAACAAAATATTCAATAAAAAGAATAGATAAGGTTTTTATTCAGTTAATTGAAATATTTTTATTCTGTAAAGATTTATAATATCTTTCAATCTCAGTTTACTGTTTGTGGAATTTCCAATATTTTTATATGGTATCTAAACTAAAGTACGTCCCAGAATATCAGAGAGTAATAAATCATCTTGATAACAACAGGTCAGTGGCGTAATTGAAAGGCATATACTACATGGCCTGCTAAATATAAAAATCTACAATTTTTAATACACTGAAATCTCAACTGCACGTTTATGAGTTGTCTGATCTTTAAGCTAAAGTCCAATTTTAAGGGGTCTTCTTTTGTTTGCCGTTTACCTGAACCGTCTCTATTTAAAACAATATTTTGCAGGCGGTACTAATTCATTAATAACATGATTTATTACTCTGTAATACTTTGGGACGTACTTTAATTACTGTTATACCGATTTTGTCTACAAATAAACAATTTAGTTGTTCTTAAAATAAAGCTTATATTTATTTACGTTTATTGCATGCTGGAGGTGGTATTTTAAAATGGCAATTGAACTGTAACATAATTTTTGCATTTTGATTATTTGGTACCCGAAAGCGAAAGTAAAAACAAGTTCCTTGTGGGTTTGTTTATAAAATGAGTTTTCATGAAAGAAAATTGGTGGAATTAACAGTATTAGCGACACCAGTCGTACATGATACCGCAAAATACTTTATTTTCCAAAAACATACTGTATATTTTATGACTAAGTATCAAATTTCAATGTTTTAATTGTTAATTTACTACACGTAGTTTTTCCGATTATTTAAAAAAACTGTAGCAAAACTACCTTAAAGTCATATTCTAGTTTTTTGACAGGAGACATGTTATATTGTAATTTCGATCGTGATTTTGTTAATTTTGTAACTGATCTTAAAGGAACACATTGTTAAGATCCTCACCGGAAGATATATTTTATACATTTCACTGCGTTCGATTAATTTTTAATTTCGTATGGCATTCCGGATGTTAAATGAACTACTTTACATAACAATTGCGCAACTAAATTTTTTTATCTATCCTAAAAATAAATGACAAGTCCGAGCACTTAATAATTACGTACCTAAAACTATACTAAAACACACGATACATGTACTCGTACACTACACAAACACACACACACACACACACACACACACACACACTCACCTACCCGTTTGTCCGTACGTCGGTCCGTTCGTCCCTCCATATATCCATCCAACCATCCACCCGTCCCTCCAGCCAGCCATCCATCCACTCACCTAACCATCCATCCAGCCACCCGCCCATACACCGATCCATCCATCCATCCATTCATCCATCCATCCACTCATACATCCACCCACCCTTCCATCCATCTATCCATCCATCCATCCATCCTTCCTTCCATCCCTCCGTCCATCCATCCATCCATCCCTCCATCCATCCATCCATCCATCCATCCATCCATCCATCTATCCATACATTCATCCATCCATCCATCCATCCATCCATCCATCCAACCGCCCATACCAACCAACGCACCCGCTCCCTCACCCACCCACACACCCTCCCACCCAACCATCCAACCTTCCACCCAACCACTCACCCGCCCATATAACCAACCTACCGACTAACCACCCTCTCACCCTACAGAAATCAAATATTTTTTAATAACATACATATAGGCCAGACGTAACATTAAAGGTTTATTTATGGCGACAATCATTTCTTTAAGCTAAATTTAAAATGCCTTCTATTATTCATTTTTATAACAGTGTTAGTCCTGTTCTTAATCTTCCAACTATATTGTAACAACTTCAAATTGAGAATAAACCATTTAAAATTTCAATTTCATGTTAAAATTAGGAATGGTTAACCTCCAACTAAGAATAAATCAATTAATTAAAATATGTTACGGTATAAACTGGCAGTCAGACAATGTAACAGATAAGTTTGGCTTTTGTACGACTATCCAGCGGTCGGATGTGAGTCAGTTGTTAATTAATTTGTACACCGAAGGATAATATACCAGACATAAGTCAAAATAAGGGTTGAAATCGTCATAAAACCGGAAATGGGTGCCAGGATATTTGAAATATCATAATAGGGTATGAAATGACTAATTACGATAGTTCACAGCTCGCTCAAAATACCCAAATTACCTATACGTAATCTCCAAGGCGGCCCCAAGACCAGCAGATCTTTCACCAACCTGAAAGACTTCAAAACCAATATGTGCACACTTAAATAAAATAGTAGCGTGCCGCAAAAAAATCAATCACTTCTGTGATAAACAAACACTAATCTCTTGTCACGTTACGTTAATCCAAAATCTCGATAATTTCACCTAGCCAAACAAAAATATAGTAATGTAATAATAATAAAAAAAAAACGCTTTAACTACATACACAATCGCTTAAAATCGAATTCCTCATATTACGTTTGATTATGCTCAATTCATAAACAAGACAAGAAAGAAAAATGCAAAATTCATTGGCCTCTAAATGTACGTTAAAGTTAAATCAACCTTTGAAAACTTTAGGCCGCGTTTGTCATAATAGATTGGCGTCGTGAAGGTTGAACAATTATATAATCCCTTAATGGAATTGTGAAAGATGAAGAGCACCCTTTAACTCTACACGAGCCTAGTCGACGTTGTTGCGCGGTACCATCTACGTATCCATCTAGCAAAAAAACTCAACGCCTCGACGCCTGTACTACTACTGCTAACATAAATACTTTACTTTCGGCCACATTGGTTTTCCAACCACGTCCACTCTAATTTGCCCAAGAAACTTAAATATACCATTCCGCGCATACACGAAATCTAACTCGAAGATCAACGGAAGGATTGCCTTATCAGCAAGCCTGTTTCTACTCGAAATCATATCTGAGAAATTTGATATTTATTAAACACAAACTCTTTTCAATCGAAATGGTTTAGAAAAAGTGGTACCTTACAATGTAATATCTGAATACATTCTTTAATTAAATTTTTTATATGATGCCATCCCAACTTGATTTGACCAAATTAAAATGCGAAAGCATCTATTTAAACAAACCTATCCCTATATACAAACATAGTAACGAATGTTTCCTTTCAAATTCTAGTAAGAGGGCTTCCCTAAATATCGATACCAAAATGTAAATCACATTTTCCATTTTGAAAATACAAAAAACATTCGTAGACCTTTAAATTACGTAAACGACAAAAGAAAACGTTACAACAGAAAACCTTCTCCAATCTCTGATGCATGAATAATTCCAATTTATAGAATCCATACCCTATTCAAAATGTTCGGTACTAACAGATAATTCTACAAATTCGAAATTTACCGGCAAATATTGATGAAATCATGGATACATACCAAAAGATGATATGTTATGTATCGTCAGATATTTTTATTCTACATTATTGTTAAATAATTAATATTTATTTCCAATTTAATATCATTCTTGGTTTGAAAATATTTCTTCTGAATGCGCATTGGTCATTAGTAGTTTGAAGTTGAAAAGGTAATAAATAAATAAAATAAAAGATAAGATTTTTTTTATGTATAATATTTGTTGAAAGAGTGATTCTTAATTAAGTTATTTTATCTACTCTCTTTTCTTTTGGTCTCGGGAAATAACCCGAGACAGAGACTCCATATATGAGATTTGCTTTTATATGCCGGCCATATTGATAAATTTGTAGTAGTACATAATTAGTATACATTTTGAATCATCAATATCATTTATACTAACAACCTTATAACGATCAAGCAGTAACCAAAATAGAAGTATTAAAAATAATGTGAAATAATCTAAATTAACCTAGAATATACCCGGACTACTTTGCCACGAATCGGGCTCATTAGCGTACAACTTATTTAACTAAATAAGATGCATATCAACGTGACCTCTGCAACAAAATATATTGAAATAATCTGTTTATAAATTATAAACGTATCATTATTGAGCCCGGCATAAAATTCGTATTTACACGTTTTATAAGATTTGTTACTAAATATATTCTACGGCTCAACAATCACCGCTATATATATATATATATATATATATATATATATATATATATATATATATATATATATATATATATATATATATATATATATATATATATATATATATATATATATATATATATATATATATATATATATATATATATATATATATATATATATATATACGTAGACATGCAAACGGTGATTGTTGAGTCCGTAGAATATATTATTGGTACCCTCTTGAGCCCGGTAACAAAATAATGTCATAAAACGCATGCGTGCGTGTGTGTATGTATTCTTTGTCTACATAAATTTAGATAAAAATCTACAGTGATCCTAAAAGACCAAAGTTATTTTATTTTAATACTACAAGTGGGGGTTACCGAATTCTTCTTGATTTTGTTGAATATTGGTTTGGAAAATTGTAGTTTCAAAAAGAAGTTCATACCACATATTTCAGTTATAGTTGTTATAGTTAAAATACCACAAAGCACAAACTTCAAATATAATGAGGATTTCTGTCATAAACATTTAAAATTTGGTGCAAAGAAGACTATAGGTTGGGTGTACGTGCACCAATTCACAACGTCAGGCACATAATAGTTCATGATTTCACAGATGTATGCTATTAGTCAGTAGACATTTTCCTTTGCCTGCAAGGCGTTTTACAACATAGGAAAATTAAATTAGACAATTATTTTTAATTCGTTTTTGTTGCGGGCATCTTTGAGTAATATACCTATGAAGTCTACTGCTACCACTGATGATCATATTCTGGAAGCGAATAGAATCTTCGTTTGGATACATGTTTTGGTGGTTTTAAGGAGACGATCACTTTATCCCATGTATACTAATTTGGCAGGTATCGGCGGCCACGTCCAGAATTTCAATGTTTTATTATCGAATTAATCACTGCCCTCATGAACTTCGCCATCGTATATAAACAAAACTTATTGACCAACAGGTTTTTTAACACCTTAAATTTCTCTTTATTTTATTTTACATCAGTGTTCATCCTCCTGAATCTTCGTTATCTCGATAATATCATCAGGTGAGTCTGTAATCGCTTCCATATGGGTTAGTTATTCTTTGCTGTCGCCCGAGGAACTCTGAGTCGCGAATTTCACAATTTCTTTGGATAATCCTGGAAGAATTGCTACAGTGGTAGTTCTTTCAACATATGCAATGCTTTGTCCAGCAGGAACAACAATCATCTTTTTTCTTCGTGTTTGAGTATGTACCAAGTTTTATTTTATCTTCTCACGGTAATCTATAAACGAATTTCCCACATCATCGAAGTTTTTATGATTATTTGTAAAATGCATTTCAGTAGAAGGCTCACACCACAAGGTACTTCCAGTTTTTTTAAATTCTGAAATCAGGTTGGAAGCTGCGTTTTCTTTAAATGTTTCTATCAGTGTGTTTAGCAGATGCCAAAGGCTTGACGCCACGCCTTCTTGATGGACACAAAAATGCCACATTGAATGGTTCTGTGTCTGACGTGGGTTATCAGTCAAATTGGTATCGTTATAGTTGAAAACTTCATACGGTGATACTTGTTTCAATGTGGTTCTTAAATTATCAATGTACTCCGTCATCTGGTCCTCGCTGAGTGCCGCTCTACTTCTCTAGATGTTACTTGCGAATCTGACGGTCAAGTCGTGATGCATTGACATAAAATTTTTACCCAATTTAGACCGGGAAGATTATCCTTAAACCGAGCAACGTATCTGCCTTGTTTGTTCATATAAGTTCTGACAACCTGTCGTAATTCCATGTCATTTACCAGAATGTCCTGGAGCGCCTTTCTTTCTCTTTGTTGAACATTGATCGATAACTTGGTTTATTTTGGTGAGAATTCTTCATTTTATTGAAGATAGTTCGACTTGGTATCTTAGTCAAAATATATACCAGATCCTGGTATTCTCTTGAACTTTCTGGGTATCTGTAATGTAAATATAGTGCGATGAATAAACAGCGGTGCGAAGTATAACTTACGTAAAGAAAAAAGTGCAGGGTGTCTCAACCAGACCGTTCATTAGAGGTTTATGGGGTTGTGGCCAACATAAAAACTTGAAAATTTAGAATCAGGTATAACTGATTGCGCTCTCTTCAACTAAGATATTTTCAGACTTCTAACGCTTCTGGTTATACCGGAAGTTGCCATCTACTTTGTTATTTTTAACGGAACACCCTATATATTTTTGCATTTTTTGATGGGAACCATAATTTTGAATCTTTTTTATTGAAACTATACCCTGCCAATCTATTGCGGGTTTTTGGGATAAAAATTATTTTCCGAAATCTTGACAGCTGGTTGGCGTTTAAAAAATGGACTGTAACTCCTATTTGGATTGAGGTAATAAGTTAAAATCCAATTAATTTTGTAGTTTAAGGATGCCTTTATGGTATGCATTTTTTAAAATAAAAATCTTTGGCTGAGCATAATCCCTAAATTTATACTTTTCAGCCAGAGCTAGAAATGTAAAAAAAATATACTTTTTTGTAAATGGAATACCGTATTTTTTGTTACGTTATTTCCAAAAAACGGAAAATTTTAATTTCTTAGCCATTATTTTGGGAATGTTATGAATGGTTCCTATGGATACCCGAAATAATTGTTCAAATGTGAAGTTTTTAATGTATGTGTTTGTCTTAAATGCCTTGATATTGTTGCTAAAATAATGTTTATACAAATGAAGAAATTCTTAATTATTTTTTTTGTATACGAAAATGCTACATGATTTTTAGTAGAACGTACACAATGTTTAACGAAAACTATTCACATTTAAATTATTATTTTTATTCACATTTACTTCAAAAGACAAAAAATGGATGTAAAATGGCATTGAATCTAAACCTGACCTGATAGTTTCTTTCTCGGATGTCGTGCGGATTGGCTGAATTCCAGACATGGCTGTTATGCCTTTACGCGAAGATTTAGATTCGTCCGTCCAGATAATTTTTCCCCAAAAAATCTCTTCCTCTTGACTTCGAAGATATAGCATCTCACACAAGCTAACTCTGTCACTGGGGTCTTGAGGATGAAGGTACCAATGAGAAGTGATGCTTCTCTAAGTCCTCTGTATTGAACACCTACTGATTCCCAAACCTTCCTCGGCAGCACGAACTGGGGCGCGGAATTCGTCTCGAAATAAACCAAAGTATTCAACTCTATCTCCTCACCATCAGCTGCAGGTTTTGGTCGATTTAACACTTGACCAATTCGTCCAAAGCGCCCAAAATTTGCTTTTATTCTTCTAAATTTACTTATTGTCATCGGAGGTAAATGTGGATAGTTTTGGTTAAATATTGTACAAGTTTTACTAAGACCCTTGTCGCATTTTCCATGTATAAAAAATAAATTAAGAATTTCTCGATTTGTATACACATTATTTTCGTTATTGTTATTCAGTTTCTTTTTAGTAGTAGTATTGGGGCACAAACATTAAAAGATTGACTACATTTGAAAAATTATTTCTGGTATCTATAGAAACCATTCATTCATTGTCGAAAAAAATGGCTAAGAAATTAAAATTTTCCGTTTTTTGGAAATAACTCTAGAACAGTTTGATTTAGGTATAACAACAAGTCATATCACTTTGTAGCAAATCTTATCGCCAATTTAATTACGTAACAAAAAATAGTGTATTCCATTAAAAAAAAATTAATTTTTGTACATTTTTAGGTCTGGCTGAAAAGTATACATTTCGGCGTTATTCACAGGGAAAGATTTTATTTTAAAAAATACATACCATAAAGACATCGCTAAACTACAAACTTAATTAGATTTTAACTTTTTATCTCAATCCAAATAGGAGTTCTAAACGTCAACCAGCTGTTAAGATTTCGGAAAATCATTTTTATCTCAATAACCCGTCATAAATGGGCATGGTATAGTTTCAATAAAAAAGATTCAAACTTATGGTTCCCATCCAAAAACATATAGGGTGTTCCATTGAAAATAATAAAGTAGGTGGCGACTTTCGGTATAAACGAAAGCGTTAGAAGTCTGAAAATATGTTAGTTGAAGAGAACGAAATCAATTACACCTGATTCTAAATTTTCAAGTTTTTATTTTGGCCACAACCCCATAAACCTCTTATGAACGGTCTCGCTAAGACCCTGTACTTTTTTCTTTACATGAGTTGTAGTTGGCACCACTGTTTATTCATCGCATTATATTTACATTACAAATACCCAGAAAGTTCAATAGAATCCCAGGATCTAGTACGTATGTTGACTATACACAACCCCATAAGCTTCTAATGAACGGTCTCGCTGAGACATCCTGTTTATGCCATTCAGCTGATAAGTGCTATCATAAACGGTCTGCAAAAATATAATAACTCGATGTTCGGGTCTTGTTCTAACTTTTTCTAAAACTGTGGGTACTTACCAATATAATATACTGTAAAACAAAAGAAGCTGTTGAATTTTTTTCATTAAATTTAAAAACACACATTGTCTCTCATTTAACTGAACAATTTTTTCTAAATAGCATTATTTAACGTTCTTATAATTTTATATTTAACATAGTCATAAAAATGTGCAATCTGTAATTTTACTAACAATAAGTATTTTATTTGCAGGTACGTCACCAAAACTTCAAAGTATCTAAAACACGTAAGTGTATCATTTTTACTTGACAGTTCATACTTATGTTCAACATTAAACACAAAATTCAGAGGTCACCTCGTACCAACGATTAAAATGTAGTAACGCTCCATTGGTAAGAAAATTTTGTAGAAGTTTTTTTTAGTTTTTGCTAGTGTAATATTTATAAAAATTCTTTCTATATGATTTGAGTTAGAAAGGTTAACGGATTAAATGTAAGTAGATAAGAAAATAGAGCTACATAATCTGGAAGAATTACTTACGAAAGTTATTTAGAGAACCATTAGTTGTTAACTAAAACGTCCTACATGTTATGAACTAGAGTATCGTCGGAGTTCAGCTACTTTCATTTATGAAGTAATATATTTGCTTACAAATGATTGGTTAAACTGACAAGTTCACCAGTAAATACAATGTGCGCGTGACACCGCCCGTGTCAGTGATATCGATCGTAAGGTCTTTACTCGATACACTTGGGCGTTGTCTGATATTAGCAATCGTCAAAGTCAATAGTAAAAATAAAATGTAAAATAGATCTTATTAATTACTTATGTACCAGAACTACACATCCAGTGCTCTAGCTACCAACTAACTCACTAACCTACAAATAAGAGTAACTGTACTCCAATAATTAATACCAAAGGTATTGTCATAAGACGCTCAATTAATTCGAAAAATAAACTCACTTACAAACTTTTAACTTTATCAATTAATCCTAAACTTGATTAAACGTTTTCACAAAATTTAGCACTTTACAAAGCTTTACGTTAAAATAAGAGAAACTCTTTTTTACTCTAATTCAAAAACAATCCTAAAATTGCATAAACCTAGCGCCCTTAAATAAAAATAAGCACTCATCACAATTTGAATATTGTAATGCCTTTCTTTTAATGATTAGTGCTCAAGTTTAGTTTTTTAAATCTAATTGGTTGGATTTTTGTTGTGCCCTTTTTTGGCAGCTTAAATTAGGTAATAATTGGGCTAATTCTTTTGGCAGTTGTTGACTAACAAAACGGTAAGGTTTTAATACTCATATAATTAAAGTTAGTGACCAAAATGCAGTTGGTTTGTTTAAATAAAGTACAATAAAGTACAATAGACTATCTTCTGGTGAGTATATCAATTATATACTGTTAAGGATTCCTAATTTAGAAGCTGCAGTAAATACAACTAGAATTAAGTCTGTTCATAAATTGCGCGGTTCGTTGTTTTTAAATAAGGAAAATTATAGGTACCGGCTATTTCAGGACAAACGGCACGGACTGTAGCGCTTAGACGCCACCGATTTTCAAAATCTTTCCATGCAACATGACATAGATTTTAAAATTATTTCCATTTATACAAGGTGCACCAAAAAATAGTGGCGCGTCAAAGTTATGTTCTTTTATATGGCACACCCTATATATTTTTGCATATTCGAATTGTACGAGTAAAATAAACCTAAGTTGATTTGATATTGTGTATACGTAAACCTTACCCTTTTCGAAATATTTGAGATTTTCCAAAATTGTAAGGTAAATGTTATCAATTGGTATCCCGTACTTTAAGTACAATGAATAAATAACTATTGGTCACTATGAATAATCAATATACTGAGTTATCATATCCCAGATGACTGGTTGTAAATCTATACAGTGTGTTCAAAAACGTTAATCCACTTCATTCTTATTTAAATAGAATTAACTTGCTTAGTTCAATGGAACATATTTTTCTTTCCATTAATGGAGAATTTAATCATCTTTCAAACTGTATTAGGTTTTCAGATACCTAAAATCAATAGTTTTGCAGTTATTCCCATTTAAGTGAAATATTTACAAGAATTAGCTATTCTAAAAGAAAGGACATCCAGGAGGAAAATAAACTATACGTGAGCTTTCTTCATTAAATGTTCAAATTGTTACAATCTTAGACGATACATAAATGTACTCTTTCTTCGAAGTTACTTCGCACATTTCCAAGTATTAACGGAGTTATAGTAGAAAAAGTGTGTCGGATACGACACGTCAAATCGGGAGATCTTGCGAGCCAGTTTTGGGGGCCACGTCTTCCAATCCACTTATCGGGGAATCGTTCATTTAAATGATTTCTTACACCATGACCGAAGTGCTCAGCAGCGCCATCCAACTGAAACCACATACGCTCTATGGAATTCAAGGGGACGTCTTCTAATAATGCCGGTAGTTTTTCTTGAAGGATTTGTAAAAACTACGTATATATTCTTAGATCTGTCAGTTACACTATGAAACATATTTTAAACTAATTTGTAATTATTTTATTTGGTTATTACGAGAACGATGATGAAAATAAGCATAAAATACATCGTAGGCAATATTGGGTTTGGAACAACAAAAAAGTAAATACTTTTTAAGTATACTTTATTCAAATCAATCGTGACACACCTTTCTGGTGGTCTGGGCAAATCCATCTCTGGCATTTTTCACAATTTTTTCTCGTTGATTTATTGCGAGAACGTCCACAAAGAAAACATTTCCCTACCCCAGAAGGTCTTGCTTAAGGTAATGGAAACTCTTCACCGAGACCAAGCAAACGTCTTCCTCTGCATCGCAGCTCTTTTGGCAGGGAAGCCATGGCTACTCGTCAGCTTATTGCTGGTTTTATCAATTCGAAAGCTAAATCGTGTAGGAAATGCGTTTAATATTCTCATTATTCTGATTTGCTCTAAATATATTAAGAGCATTAACTGCAGCTACGTTCGAGAGATGACAAAAAATGGGTAATGGCCATCTTTGGGAATTCCTTGATAAATCATAATACCTACAAACCTTGTCTAAGATATTCACTCCCTGTTTGGTCGAATTGTATGTCGTAATGATGCACGGCTTCTTATCTTCTCCGGTGTTAACATCAATTGCATCGTTGTAATGCATGGTTGATATTGCACAGACTGCCTTGTTCTTCTGTGGCACATATGACACGATCGAACCATCGTCTTGGAACCCAAAAATGGTTGATTTAAGTTCCCTTTCCTTAGCAGAAAGGAAACAAGGAGGGATCTCAGGCTTATTCTGTTTTAGAGTTCCTACATAAGTGAGAGATTTTTGCAAGAGTATTCTAGCTAGAGGAATTGAGGAAAAATAATTATCAGCTGTGATATACCTGTTGGAGCCAACAACGGGTTGTACAATGCGACATACGGGAAGTTTGCTGATGATACAAGGGCGTAGATTTTTATGCCACACTTGGCAGGTTTTTTCGGCATATATTGCCGAATAGGGCATTTGCCGCACAAAGCCACAAGTTGTTCGTCTATGGTTAGGTAATCAGAGGGTTTATATGCAGTTTTAAAATACAGGACAAATTTATCAAACAGTTGCCTAATAGGGGCTAATTTGTCTATCGATTTACGTTGCTCTCTGTCACGAATGTCATCGGATCTCGGGCATCGCATTGGAAATCTAAATCGATGCTCACTCATTGTGAGGTACACGTCTTCACAACCAGTCCGTCGACTGTTATCCCATAGTTCGGTAACATGCCGTCTGCTTGATTTCAAAACACCACCCGTGAACAAAACACCTAGCAACGATTATTTAGTAGGTATATTTGGCATCCCCTTCCCTGCTGTATTTATCTTTTATTTTATCTGTATATATGTTTGTACAATCAACAATGTGCTGGATCATTTTATCATCAATTGGGCATAACAATGATGCAGTAGGAGTTGATGCATTTTTAGCAATCCCTTGTGGGCCAGGCTTATGAAAAGCTGGATTATATTTATCTGGCTCTTTTCTTTCTCTACCAATATAACACTCACGTGTATCACGAGAAGACAGTGTAAAACTATCCACAAATTCAACACTGTCTTGAACTGGAATACCTTATTCTTCTTCTGTTTCTGCTATTTCGTTCTGTACATCTTCGGTATCACTGTACTCAACTGTTTCCTCAACAAAATCTTCCTCGCGTTCATCTTCGTCTTCTACTCCAAGTAAACTTTCACAGTCACTATCGACCTCCTCAAACCATTTTAGCAACTGTTGTATATGACGTTCCGATATTTCAAATGTATACAGTTACTCAAGTAACGCGAAATTGTAAGAGAAAATTAATTGCCAACATGAAACATACTGGTATGCAAATAGTCGCGAAATCTACAATGGTAGAACGCTAAAGAAATTTGGCAAGAACTCTGTACAGGTTCAAGCTAAAGCACTGACACGAGACTGGCGCGCTGTGTTAAAGATCACCTATGCTGCTTATCTACTGTCCGATATAAATTATGATTCACGGTGCCATGATAATGAAAATTATGACGATTTACCAAACCGTTATTGTGGAATGTTGCTTCGTCCGAAAATAGGACGTACTCAAAAAATGTTGATCACTACTAAACTTTTCCATTGCCCACAAACACAATTCGATTCTTCCTGGGAAATCGGTTTCTTCTAAATGTTAGTGCATTTGAATATCATAGGGATGGTAGCCATACTTTTTTAGCATTCTTTGAGCACTAGTTTTATTTATTACTGTTTCGTTTTTAATTTGACTTAAGCTGGTATTTTGATTTTCAATAATGACTTGCAATGTTCAAAATTCGTTTTCTTCATTTTCTGGTTTATTTTTTTACACTTTTGTGCATTTGATTTGGGTATTTCTGAGCGTAAACTCTTGTAGCTAACAAGTAGTTTTCTTCGCATTCACCGATCGCCAAAATCATATCGATCCGGTCTTGGATGGAATACATTTTCATTTTCGACTTTTTGTAATCACTTTAAACACAGTTAGAGATAGTATTACAAAATACAGTCATTTCCTCCTGTATATATCCTTTCTTACAAATTACGTAATTCTTGCAAATATTTCAATTAAATTGGAATAACTGCAAAACCATTGATTTTAGGTGTAGGAAAACCTAATACAGTTTGAAGATAATTAAATTCTCCATTAAAGGAAAGAAAAATATACAGAGTGTTCCATTTGAACTAAGCAAGTTAATTATATTTAAATAAGAATGAAAAGTATTAACTTTTTTCAGCACCCTGTATAGATTTTTATTATAAGTTTTATTATGAACGAATAAGTTCAAAGGTAAATACGTTATTAAAAATTATTATTAATATTATTAAATACATAAACAAAAAGTGTACCTCGAGTAGGATTTGAACCTACGACCTGTACTTTGCTAGAGTACCGCGCTAACCATCTGCTTGTAATCTCATTATATTTAGAATTTAGATCAGTTCTATATACATGAAGATAAAATTTGCATCGATTGGGGTTTGAATCTCGATGGGGCAGATGGTTAGCGCGGTACTCTAGCAAAGTACAGGTCGTAGGTTCAAATCCTACTCGAGGTAAACTTTTTATTTATGCATTTAATAAAATTAATAATTGTTAATTACCCTGTATAGAGTTCCTCCAACCAGTCATATGGGATTTGATAGCTCATTATACTTACTACTCATAGTGACCAATAGGTATTTTATCATTGAACTATAGTACGAGGTATCAATTGATAAAATTTACCTTACAATTTTGAAAAATTTCAAATATTTTGAACAGGGTAAGGTTATCGTATAAACAGTATAACTCAAGTTAGGTTTATTTTACTCGTAGAATTCGAATATACAAACATATACAGGGTATTCCATGCAAAAAACAACTTCGATGCGCCACTATTTTTGGTACACCCTGTATAAATGGAACTAATTTTAAAATGTGGGCATTATAATCCTATATCATACTGCATAGAAAGAATTTTGAAAATCGGTGGTGTCGTAGCACTACAATCCTTGTCGTTTGTCGTGAAATACCCGGTATAATAGACTGTAAATTTTATCTAATGACGTATCCCTTTTATTCCGGTCCATTCCCCATTACACATAGAGAAGAATTATAGGAAGGAAGGAATTTTGCAGATATGAAATGGTATGGAATCTAATTCTTTATACGTGATTTCGTACAATCATAACCAACTTAACATTTACTCTCTACCTGAAACAAACGAAGACTATCTAATAATGGGATTCCCAAAATGTATGCACAATATTAACGTTAGAAAATTAAAAATAAAATACCAGCATTTATCTGCCATCTTCAAAACTTGTACACGAATTAAAAAATTATCATTGGCCACAACATCCTGGACGCCCGAAATGAATGTAACAAACCAGAACAAAAAATTAAAGTATATTTTCTAATGGAACTAATCATCATTGCCTTAGAAGTGGACAAAGTTTCACTATTAGCCGAACATAAGCATTAATTTTTGTTTTAACCGGTGCATCGCGAACTACATTATCTTCTCTTGGATATACCCTTTCAACTATACCCAAGGACCATTGTAATGGTGGTATATTGTTTTGCATAATTGTAAATATTGTTCCTATTTTTATAGCCTTGGCATTCTTATTCTAATTTTGACGAACTTGTAACGATGTTCAGACCTTCTACATCCCAGCGTTTCCAAAATGACTGGACAATCGCATCTAGGAGTTTATATCTATTAGTAGGCTAATTCGTTCGTTTAGGACGTTATCAACAGGCAAAATCACTACTATACATAAAGGGCGAGAGTTAAATAAAGCCTCGATTTGAGTTAATACCGTAAGAAACTATTCATAGCTCAAAATTTGTTGCCTGATATATCGTGTTAAGTGAGTTTCTACTGTTTTTATATTGGCCTCCCAAAGTCCACCCATGTGGGGAGCAGAAGGGGTATAGAATTTCCAACTCATTTTATTATTATTTAATTCTTTTTGTAAATCTTTTTCATAAGTGTCGGAATTGAGTAAATCATACATTTCATTAAATCGGGACCTTCCGTGAACAAGATTAGTACCGAGATCACGAGGTAACATGTACCTCGTCGTGCTATAAATCGTTTGAAGGCTGAAATAAAGGCATCGGATGATAAATCGGAGTCGAGTTTTAGATGAAATGCCTTGATACAGTGACATATAAATAAACAGACATATGCCTTTTGAGATTTTATACCACGTCTTCTAGAAACAGTGATATCATAAGCACCAGTGTAATCAACACCAGTATGTAAAAACGCCTTTGATTGATTCACTCTGGCAGGTGGCAAATAGGACATTAGAGGAGAAACAGATTTAGGATTTAGCTTAAACAATGGTTCTAACTCCAAATATGACAACGAATGGACCTTCGGGACGACAGAATCCAATAATTTTGTATTAGTAGTGATTGTAGTAAATGGGCAACGGTATGAAAATATTTATTATGGTAGTGATCTATAAGCAAATCAACAAAGATATCAGATTTTGGAAGCAGGATAGTGTATCTTTTCTCTATATTAATTTTAGAATTCGCAAGTCGACCTCCAACTCGTATTATTTTATTGGTCATGAATGGACATAATGTTTGCAAAGATGAACGTTCGTTTTGTGATAGTAAGTCGTGGAGATAATTTCAGAAAACATAATACGTGTACAATAGTGTGTAATAGTTTGGTCCATGATGAAAAGTAGTTAATGAGACGACATAAAGGACACTCTATTTTTATTTTGACAAAGGTACAATAGTTTTCTTCGCCTACAGTAAGATCTCTTTCACCAACAGGACTAGTGGGCCATTCTTGAGGATCCACTAACAACCAACTCGGACCGTGAAACCAAGAAAGGTGTTTAACTAACAAAGGAGTTGAACCTCTGGAGGCACAATCTGCTATATTATCCTTACCAGGAACAAAAAGCCAATGATTACGATCGATCTTATGGCGAATTTCAGAAGTCCTCTTGGAAATGTATATATTCCGTTTATTGGAATAAAATTTTATCCAACACAAAGTTATTATTGAATCCGAGAGTGAGTATATTTTATTAAAACGTTTAGGGAAGGCTTGGGTCACGTGACTCATTAATTTGACAAATAAAACTGCTGCGCACAATTCCAATCTGGGCAACGTTTGTTTCGGAGATACCCTTGTTTGTGCCATCAGGAAGGCTACCATTATTTGGTTATAGGAGTTAATTGTTCGCACATAGAGTACGCAGCCAAACGCAGATGGACTAGCGCCACAGAAACCTATTAAATCGAAACTTTACCCAGGTAAAACAAACAAATGGCGCAGTATGACAATACTGTTTAAAAGGTCTAGTTTTGAAATTTAAACCAACAGTCCTTGATTGTTTGAGGTGCTGGCTGATTCCACTCCCATTTATATTCCCACAAACTTCTAAGTAATTTTACATATAAGATAACAGGAGCTAGGGAATTTAAAGTATCAAATATTCTTCCGATAGGTGACAACATATGACAACATTGGTGCAGTATAGATGATGATGATTTATTCGAAAACTGAACATGTTGTTGGAATTCTATTGTAAGGCCAATATTTTCACGACAGATTTAGCAAATCCGACAGGAGTCCACAACCTTAGGTCATCAGGTATACGTTTCTTAGAATTTGTGGACCATTTCACAATAGTAAATCCTCCACATTTGAATAAATTTACTATCTCTTCAAAAATCACTAATGCATCATCTTCATTTGGTATACTAGCTACAACGTGATCCATAAACATATTATGAAGAACATAATGTACGGAATGGCGAAACTTATGACCTTCATCGAGAACAAATTGTTTTATTGTACGTAAACTAAAAAACGGCGACGATCTTATACCAAATGTTACCGTATTCAATTGATAAATATCTATAGGCAAATTAGGGTCGAATCTCCATAACATGCTTTGGAAAGAACGATGTGGCTCCATAATATTGATCATTCTCTACATTTGCTTTATATCGGCTGTTACTGCCACAGGATTTAATCAAAATTGTAAAAGAAAGCTTACCAATTCATTTAACAATTTAGGACCCGAATCCAAGATTCAATTTATGGAACTACAATTATCTACGGTACGCGTGCTTTGCATAAAAAGCTACGCGACATAGGGTAGATGTTCCCTTGAAACTAACGACATGTAATTTTTATACAGGTACTCGTGCATAATGGCGTGGTAAGTGAACCTTAGATTGGGTGTTCTTTGATGGCGTCTTTCTAATATCCCTAATATGTTTTCAGCTAAGATATTACCTACATTAGAAGGAGCTTCCTTAAAGGGTAAATCTACTGAGTAAAGCCCAGTGGAATCCCGAAAATAGGTTTGCATATATCAAATCTCACAAATTTCATCCTATGTGGCAGTGGTGGAAGGATTATGATTAATGTTTTGGAATTTATTATGGTTCGATACTAAGGAAAGCAAATTGTGATCCAAGTATTCGAACTTGTTGGATAGTAACGTTGGTATTGGACCAACTGTGATTATAACCAAAGACAGTATCAATGGCAGTAAGTGTGTTCGCAGACCCGGCTATGTTACGCGTGCCTATTATATCACCAACTACGGAAGCCACCAATATACCATCCACTACACCTGTTGTTTGGAAGGTGGGATCAACTAAAGGGACATCATTAGATAATCAAGACATGAAACATCCACTAAGGCATCAGGTAAATTGTTAGTAATTTTATCAAACCCAAGGAGTTCTAACGAATATTCGAATTCTGGATTTATTCTATATTGCATTACCGGTTTAGGCTTTCCTTGAACTGATTTTCTTACGCCACCTATTCTCATAATACTGGAAACAAATTTTGATGAAGATAAACCCTGTATTTTGCAGCAATCAATGGTCATAATGTTAGTCATAGATCCATTATCAATTAAAAACCGGACAGTTTGCAAGCTTTTCCAATTGTTCACAACGTGGACTAAAACGGTAACCAATACGACAACCGTGGAAGATTTTTTCGTGTTAACACTACACAAAGCAGGCGTTTGAATAGTCGATGTGGACGGCTTAGGTTCAGAACCAATATACGAGCACGGCCAGGGCCACGGGCACACGGACTCACAGACACACACACACACACACACACACACACACGCACACGCACACGAAGGTACGGACACGGGCACGGACACGGGCTCGGACACGGGCACGGACACGGGCACGGACACGGGCACGGACACAGGCACGGACACGGGCACAGACACGGGCACAGGCACAGACGCGAACAGTCACAGACGCCGACACGGACACGATCATGGACATGAAGGCGGACACGGACACGGACACGGACAGTGACACGGATACGGACACGGACACGGACACGGACACGGACAGGGACAGGGACACGGACACGGACACGGACACGGACACGGACACGGACACGGACACGGACACGGACACGGACACGGACACGGACACGGACACGGACACGGACACGGACACGGACACGGACACGAACACGGCACGGCACGGACACGGACACGGACAGGGACACGGACACGGAAACGGACACGGACACGGACACGCACACGGTCACGGGCACGGACATGGACACGGACACGGACACGGACTACGGACACGGACACGGACACGGACACGGACACGGACATGGACACGGACAGGGACACGGACACGGACACGGACACGGACACGGAAACGGACACGGACACGGTCACGGACACGGACACGGACACGGACACGGACACGGACACGGACACGGACACGGACACGGACACGGACGCGGACACGGACACGGATACGGACACGGACACGGACACGCACACGGTCACGGACACGGACACGGATACGGACATGGACTCGGATACGGACATGGACACAGACACGGGTATATTGGTTTCATAATTATTCGTGGTTTTCTAAAAGTATATCGTGGTTTAGATGTCCAAAAATAACTTTTGTTTTAATTTACATGTTCTGTACACATTCATAGGATGTGTTCTGTGGAAATTATCCAGCACACAATAGTTTGTGGTACCAGAAAATACATAATAGTTTGATGTTATAATGTATACGGTCACATTGCTTAGCAAAGTTTTATTACGAGTCAATATACACGCTTGATAACATTGTCGATGATTTTGTTTAATTGCAGCGAAACATAAGGCGTATTTTTAAATTTAAGTTTTTCCGAAAATGAGAGTTGATACATACGTTATTTTAAAATAGGTTCATTGTTATACGATGTAGAAAACTCAATCCGCTATTAATATTTTATAGTTACATTTACATATGTACGTGATATCAAAACACATCCTTTTTATGACGGTGCTTTAAAAAGCAATTTTGGTTACATTATTATTCCATAGGTTATGCATAATACATGTTTCAAAATAATCGCATAGAGGTCTTAGAATGTGTGGTGTAAACGGACATTTTAAATTTGTTAAAAAATATTACTTACCTCTTACGTTTTAAAAATTCATCGCTTCTTATTTTGGTTGGAAATTTAGTTGTAATTAAGCTAATTACTAAATTCTTATTACAGTTAGATATAACTCACTCATCATTTACGGTGTTTTTTTATATTACTTACTGTAAATAGAATTTGAAATAATGTATCTAAGCAATGCATTACTGCTTCATTTATACTTGTGTAAAGTTTGGCGTAATTATTATAGTTCCAACACGTTTTATTGAATCTTCGCAATTTATAAAATTTTCCTAAAATAAATTTGTTAAAATTAAATACTTGTTCTATACACCGAGTCTCATTTTGTTTTTCGACATTTTCCAGTTTATGACTTCTGATACCAAATCAAATATTGCGATCCGGTCTTCTCCGAATCTCAGTTTTTTAGAATGTATATTAGCAACGTCTTGACTATCTGAGAGCTTTTGCTACTTAAATATTTTTTATATTTAAAATCGGTCTTAGGACTTTGAGCGTTAGGTATAATAATTAAAAAATGAAACCACCACTATGGAAGTAAAAGTCTGATCTTTCAATTTAAACGCTTGCATTTCCTAAAAATAGGTGAACCTGATCCGTGGAACTTTTGTTTGAACGAGTTGAAATTTTTATGCTTATTGATTTCGCAACATCCTATACTTTAACTTCAATATTAGTAAGTTTGGCAACAGTGTACATTACGTTTTTACTTTTTCAAATAATTATGAGCATGTGGTGGTTTTAAAAATGTCTAATTTGTTGACGAAAATCGAATGTCTTCTTTTCTGTTTTTTTTTTTTTTTTGTTAAGGGAAAACGCAATTTTTAAGAAAAATTGATACATCCTCACAAAACTAACATGATATATGGAGAAGATTTCTATAGTTTTATTGTAATATTACTTAAAAATTAACAGTTTTGGTACTGGATTTGACTTTCTATGTATCTAATTGTACTAAATTTGGTTAGTTATCGTATTTACGGATCTAATTCGTTTCTAACACACATTTCGCTTCGAATCAAGAGGTATGTTAAACCACTTTCTTTCGTTACATTAATAATTTGAAATCAATAAGTACATATTGTAATATTCTAAAATAACGAATATTTTAAAGAACAATTTCGGATCAATTCATTTTCTATCAGTATAGTCGGCCACCGTTTCTCCGAGTTATGAAATAACATACAACTGCCCTCTGAAACCGAGCATAGGACATTTTATGGGCAATCCTTCACATGCTATCATCCGTTTGACTAAAACACATAAATCATATCTGGTAATACATTCGGTTAAGTAATACACACACGTACATCACCCGGTGATGGGATACTTTGAGAACAACTCGCTATTATCACGAATTACCATAGTACTGCTACGTTTATCCTTTTTGGAAAACTTAATGCCTGTAACCGTTTTTGCGTACCTCTTATTACGATCAGATGGAACGAGGTGATGTACTTCTAACTACAAACGTTACTTAAGTTTAAGTGGGAATTCGAGTTGGCTTACTTACACCTGTAATTGGTATGTTAACTGTTAACCTTTAACTTAAATTTTTTATTATTCACAATTTGTTTTAATAGTCTTATGTCTGTGTACCTACAGTTCAGCCATCAGCTGTTCTGATATGTACTTTGGACTTAGTATATTGGGTCGCCATTGTACAGAGTGCGTCCTAAACTATAGTAACGTTTGGGTTATATAAAATTTAAATTGCTTGTCTAGGGGATTGCTCCTATAAGAATATCATAAATGTTCTACTTATTTCGGTTAATGCATGTGTTGCATTTCACTTCAAAATTGTGTAAGCTACAAACGTTATCTTAATAAGGAAGCTATTCAATCTTCTTATTATGGCCTTCAGCCACATGTTTAAAACTAATGCTTAAGATTTTCCTTTGTGCTTATTTAAATGTATGATTTACACTTATAAAGCTAGTGACACACTCAACCTTTCTGAACCTGTATGTATTATGTTTGCTTTGTCTATACTGCTTATTGCAAGTAAATTTAACTTCTTTGTGCTTACAAAAAAAAAGAAAAGCAATCTTAGACATCTAGCAGAAGTTTTAGTTTACATTTTGTGTTTTAAAGTGCGCTTTGGTATGATTTAAAACTGAAATACGCTTTAAAGTTATTTGGTTGCCTTTATACATAAGTTTTGTTGTTTTATTTCTAGGGTCAACATCGGATGTCGACCAGTGCACCTGTATATTTTGATTTTACATATTATAAAGCTTATTCAATACTTTGTTTAAATCATAGGTTTAGTATTTTCCAGAAAGGTAAGTGGGTTACTACTAGACCATTTCGGCCGGATTTTATTTTAGTTCATTTAATTTCTCTCAAATTTTGGGTCACATAGCGATCCCAACTTAGGATAACGATTGTGTGCATTGCTCAGATTATTGTTTCTTAGATTATCGCATTTTATTTAAACATTAGCTGCTGATCTACCTTGTAAATAATATTTTTTTGTTAAAATACGGATATTAAAAATGTATATTAAACAAGTTGGTGTTAAACGATCGTCAGTTGTTTCTTTATTCCTGTGGCTTAGGATCAAAATTCCCAGCCAGGCCTTTTACCTGGTTGGACTTAGTCCAGCGTTTATTTTGATTGTAACGTCTTTCTCCTTGTGCCGTAGCCCTTTTCTAGATCCAGGGCGATACAAAAGTTTAGTTCAAGTGGTGCCCTTTTAATCTCTTTGTGTACTTTCCTACGCCAAACCGCCCACGCATCCAAGTGCCCAACCGACTGACTGAGCTTCCGGTTAGTTTCTTAATTCGTGTTACCGTGCACTTACTCCTTTTCTACCACAATCCTTTTGTGCACGTAACAAACCTTTGACAGTGTTTTAACACCTTCTACTTTGGTTAATTAATAACATTGATATATTGAACCATTGTGACACTCTAATCCGCTAATTTTAAGAGATATGTTAAAATATTTTGCTTAAATAAATATAATGTAATCAAACATTGCAATTCAGTTTTCTCCGAGTCTCAGGTTTTTTAGAACGGCCTGTATATGAACAACTTTAAGCGTTGGGTGTAAAATTTAAAAATGAAATTACGGGACTAAAAGCCAGGCTTTCACTTTAAAGACTTGCTTGCATAGAAGTGAATCTGTGACAACGCTTTAATACCTTCTACTTTCGTTAATTAATAACATCGAAATAATGTAACATCGAAACCCTTTATTCCGCTAATTTTAAGAGATATATTAAAGTAAGTAGCGCAAGCTATCATAACAAACTCTACTAATGCAATTCCTTTTTCTTAACCCACTCATTAAGTGCAATAGTGTAACCAACATTCTTTTAATTTTGGGTTATTCCAATGTCTATAAAATAATACTACAGTACATGTTTGCCATTTATAGCAAATATGCATAACAGCATGAAATTACTTGTTCTATTATTTAAAATCAAACTATTCTTTTTCATATGAACAAACAAGTATCCAAATGGTATCTGAGCACAAACTGTAAAGACGTCTGACCTAATTTAAATGTATTTTACCAAGAAAAATGTTTCGTTGTACATTTGACAAATTAGTGTGTCCTTTCTGTCTACACGCATGCATATTGTGTGGCAGATACAACATTCTCCTCTTTGTTGTAATTAAGTAATCAACTACATATCACCTTCCTTTCTCTAGTGATCATTAGAGAATTATGGAGGGTAGACCCCTTTCTTGTCTTAGGAATTCATAAACAAGATTTTTCCTTTTTGAAAAGTTATTTCGTCGTACTTTTTCACCTCAAAGGGGAAGTTTTTTTCTGTTTTATTTGCGTGCACGTATAAGTCGGCCAGTGATGATAACACTTTATCAGCTACTTGATGTGATGTATGTCCGTTGTCAAACATTGCTCTTTCTTGTCATAACTATTCTGGAAGAAGTAAAAGTTGTTTGTATAAATTATCAAACGTTGTGTCTCCGTGTCTATAAATAAAAGTCCAGGTCTGTTGGAAGTATAGCAAAAATACAGAAGCTTATGCTCCTCGATGCTCGTTCACAGAGAAAATAATTCCCTAAATTTTATTCAAATTCAAATTAAAAAATTGCGGTACATCTTCATCATTAAAATTCAACTACATTCCATCAATAAATGGAAATCTCCAGAGCTAAAGAGCACCCAATGATGGCTAGGTGTCATCATCGGGATATCCGTCGGGCTTAGAGGAAGAAGTGCCTGCGTCGCATGTTCTGTACTCAAAATTTTCAATATATCGCCTGCTAGACGACATGGTTCTCTTTGCAAAACAATGACCAAAAAAAATTAGCACACATACTATCTCGGTTATGTTATTTAATCCATATTTCGCGTTACAAGTTTAAACTGTTGTGAAATATTAAAAAGAAACGAAGCACGAGTATACTCGGCTCGGCTCAATGTGATACACTTACCGTAATCCAAATTAACTCATCTTAACTATGTAAGTGATTAAACACGACTAAGCAAAGCAATATTTTTATAACAACGAAATTAGTTCATACTTGACACACAAGTACTACAGGGCCTAATCTTTTAATTTGAATATCGTTCTCCCCTTTCCTTCGAAACGTTTTAACCGAATAAGCTCAAACTTGAAAAACAAGTTCCTTAGGCCCAGCGTTATGCACTAGAATTTTTTTTTCCGAAAAATAGTAATAACATAGTTTTGACGATAGAGCGTAAAAGAATTGTATTTATACAAAAATTTCGATGGTATTCGTTCCACTCCTCCGAAGTGTCTCAACGGAATGGGCTTAAATTTGGTACAAATGCACTTTGGCACATATTTTGTACACCAGAAATTTAAATTCAATATCACTACATATTTCTTGACCTACAGCCAAAAAAATATTTATTGTTCGCTTTTGTCCCTCGAAACGGCTCAACCAAATGACGACGAAGTTGGCAAATAAGACACTCGCTCCTAAGTTTGTTATGGTTCGAAATAACGGAATAGTTTTTGATCAAGAGCGTGTGAAAAGAATTATTTATAACCTAATTTCGATATTTACTCCTCTCAATTATCTTAGGACCTAATATATTGATTGACACACAATTTTTGAGCTAGAATGTGTCAAAGACGTGATATATACACTTAACTTAATGAATAAAAGTCCGAACACATTACCCGTTAAGTGAATATTTCTATTTTTCGTGACCATGTTGCACTTGACCAATTTGGATGGAAAAAACATTAGAACGCATTGCAGCGATGTGAATTTTATGCATTTTCGGTGACAACGCAGTTTTTGACCATTTTCGTTATATATATGCATAACATCACAAATACATATACAATGTTTTATCAAGACCTGTTAGATGTTAACAGCAGCCCACCTCTTTGGCGTACCATAAGGAAAATCGGATATAAGGTGACCACGTAGAACTTAATGGTTAAATGATTACTTTGAATTTACTGTTTGAGTTCTTTAATGCCAAGTTCAGTTTTTATAACTTCCAATAAATTTTGCGATATTTATAAATTAAATGCTAGACATCACTTGAACGAATAATGACATAGTGTTAATAGTATATATATTATAAAATTGTTAAATTAACTTTTAATGTACATACAGTAAAATAATGTCTCGAGTGCGACTTGAACCCACCACTTTGCTAGAGTAGGGCTTTACCATATGAGCTATCGAGGACGCTAGTTCCAATTGATTCAATCCTAAACTGTACGTATCTCACTAGTTAGATGTTATATAATTTCGCTTTTGTAGGAAGGTGATTGTAAGCTTGAATTGTTCAAGTTTCGTACAAACCCACAAGACTGAAATATAGAATTAGTTACTATAGGCAGGAATGAATGAATATAAATGAAGTTATAGAAAGTATTTGAAGAAATCTAAGTTTAATAATGACATAGTCATAACGGTATGTATATTATAAAATTTTTAACACATACATCTGGAAATTAAATATTTCTTAAACGTTACACAATTTTCATTTAACCTGTAATAAACCACAAAAAATAACGCTAATAGTTAAACTAGACCTTATTTAACCGTTTTATATACATGGCGTTATTCTTTTGACAATTATAAGACGAAAATGTATTTATAAAAGTGTCGGACTTGCTTTCGTTTCTTCATACAAGTCATTGCAAGAAAAAATTAAAAGGCAACGCTGATATTAATGCAAATACATCACCAGGTGGCAATTTAACAACAAAGTATTTCAAGTCATATGGACATAGACATTATATGGATTATGAATCAAAAATAATGAAAAAATTGTTGTAATTTCGCTTTGTATTTGTTCAAATTGATATTTATGCATGTTGATGCAAACCTCTAATCGGCACGGAATGGTAAGGATAACTCGCTCCAACGTTTCTGGCGTGATAATCCGGACGGTTCTGGGTGCGTACATAGCGAAAAATATCAACCGCGAAACTTATAACAGAACTGTTATTCCTCCTAAAATTTGCAAATTTAAAAAACTTCAAAACTTATTATTTTCAAACCTGATTGAGTTTAAGTTATTCTGAATAGATTTAACCATGATTCTTTGTGAAAAATATATATAAAAATATAATCAAAATAGGAGCTGAAATTTCAAACTTTGATGTCCTCGTGTGAAGAAACGGAAGCAGAACCGCCATTTTGTGAATAGGTTTTTATCCCAGAATTGTCCAAAGAATACACCCTATATATATATATATATATATATATATATATATATATATATATATATATATATATATAATCAAGGTATTGTGTGTTGGATATAAAATCATACGAAAACTCTATAGTTTTTAATCAAATTTTCGATTCTGTTTACAAGCGTCTTCAGGACACAACTAAGAATAACCAAATTATTAAATTACAGTAAATGTACTTACATCTAAGAGTAATTTTTGATTATAATTGTAAATATAAAGAATTATCACGTGTAACAACCGGTTATTAAAAACAATATGTTAATTAGGTTGTAAACTAAGAGAACTAAATTATATTAAAAAAGAACATTCTTAAATGAAGTGTGTAACAAGTATGTAAGCTTATAACTACATGAGCGTTGATTCTTCTTGATTTTGATGGAGTGAATTATGTAATTTAAAGTTTTTGTAAATTAAGACCAGACCAGCATAGCTAGTGTTTAAATTATTAGAGTCTGATATAAAATCTATGGTTTCATTATTATTAACATGAAACATTTCAGTTGTCAGCTTTGTCAATAATTTTTACTTCATTAAATTTAATCATAATTATGGTCTTAATTGTTACTGTGAACTACCAGAGTACATCTTGGTCTGTGTAATTTACAATCACTTTTATAAAGCATGGTTCTAGTTATAAACCCAATTGCTTGTATGTCCTATGTAACACAAATTGCAGTTATTACATGGCATAGAATAAATTATTTTAGATTTAAATTCAGTTGGTGTCTTATTTTTAAGTTTTGAAAATAAATTATTAATTGTATTAATACTACAAAAAGATATTTTTGTGTTTCTGAATTCTGCAAAAATTTTGATTATTTGGTTACTAATTTGTGGTACAAAGGGAAATCTTGTTTCTACTGTTATCTAAATTATGGCGAAAAAGTAATCTATTAACCAAGCCTTTTGGATAATTATTATTAACAAGAATATCACTTAGTTTTTTAAATTCTTTTTTTTTAATGATGGATGTACAATGCTAATAATTCTAGTTGTTAAACCGAAAATGATATTTTTTTTCATAAATAAAGGATGATTGGAGTAATAGTTTATGTATCACCCCGAACTAGTCGGTTTGATGTGCCAATAAATAATTGGAGTATTATTCTTGTTAATCAATTCCACGTGTAATAATAAAACACTATTATTAATCTCATATTCTACAATCAATTGTATGGTAGGATCGTAATTGTTAAAAATATTTAGAATGTTGTCCATTTGATTAATACGACCAATTAAAACTAAGTCATCTGCATATTTTTTATTAAAGTAACCTCAAAATTAAGTTTTGGTAGACTAGTGTCTATGAGGTCATCTGGAACAAAATTTGGGCTAGAATAAGACTTACTTATATATATATATATATATATATATATATATATATATATATATATATATATATATATAGGGTATCTCAAGAGAGTGCGGAAAAATGCAACCCCAAATTCCTGCGGCTAAAATATAACCATCTAACCTAACTCACTTCAGTCCAAAAGTGGAAGATTTCAGAGATAAAGGGTATCAAAAGTTCAATTTGGTTTTAGTTTTTCATAAATATTTTTTTAATCATTGGTGTATTGTCACAATATTCGCATGGAGGGGGGATGGTCGTGAAGTGAAACATTGTAATCTGTTTTCATTTTCATTGTAATATGAGGGCGCCACATGCGGTACTTCGCACACATATAAAACGAAATAACTTTTTTACCTTTAAATAAAATTTCTGGGTCTCTAACGTATTTTACCTAAAAAAGGTATATATGGTAAGAGTTGTTTGAACAGCCGTTTTTGAGATATCCGGATTTAAAAAATTCATTTCGTGTATGGCCAGGCCTAAATTATTGTAATGGCCAAAATGAATTCAGAAATCCTCAAAACTTGAAGAGTCTTCAAAGTATCGAGGTCGAATTTTTTCATGAACGCAATTCCCTGCCCTTTACTATACCTCGTATAGTATACAGGAATGTAAAAAAGTAAAAGTAGTAATATTATTAGTAGGATCTTGAACTGTGAGTAATGGATTTGTTGGCAACATTGTATTGTAATTTGTTAGTGATGTGTTAGTGAGTAGCTGGACACCTTTAACTTTAATTTTAACACAAAAAAAAACGAAGAATTATAAAATATGCCACAAAATATCCTAAGGGGGAAGTTTTCAGGCCTTATTTCACCATTACATTTAGAATTACAGTCAGAAATAGAACTCTAAATGTTGAGTTGAGTAGAAGAAGATAATCCCTAAATGACTAATTTTTTCACACTTAATATTACTTATTAAGGTTAAGATTTCCCAAAACAGATCATAGAATTAGGTTTTTTTATAAAGTGAGTTATTTCTTGCTTTTAAAGGTATAAATTGTTACAACTACCAACGAATTACTTATTTTAACGTTACCTATGACGGTATGGCAAATTAGAATTAACAGCGTGAAAATCGGTATTTTGATCCTCTTCTCACAAGACAAACATCCAATACTAAGGCTGAGCAGAAAGAAATTAATCGTTTAAGTTTTTAAACGTCAATATATTGCAGAACGGTAACAATAATAAAGCAAATATCTCTAAAAATTGGTACACAAAAAATGGTAAATTCCTGTGATACCTTTCGTAACACACACGTAAATGTGTACCCACGCGTACACTCACTCACTCACACTCGCACATAGGAACTCACGAACACACGCACACTCGCATACAGGAACACACGAAGACATATATAAGCACACGTGCTTGAATTAGCACACGCGAACACCCCAATATACTCACATACATTTACACACGCACACACACAAACACACACACACACACACACACACACACACACACAGGCATGAACTCGCACACGTGCACATGCGGACACACTCGCACTACTACTCGCACACACAAACAGACACACACGTACGCACGCACCCACACACACGCACTCAAACACGCACGCACGCACGCACACACACATACACGCACACACACGCACACACGCACACAGGCGCGCAAACACGCACACACACACGCACGCACACACGCACGCACGCACGCACACACACGCGCGCACACACACGCACACACGCACACACACACACACACACACACACACAGGCATGAACTCGCACACGTGCACATGCGGACACACTCGCACTACTACTCGCACACACAAACAGACACACACGTACGCACGCACCCACACACACGCACTCAAACACGCACGCACGCACGCACACACACATACACGCACACACACGCACACACGCACACAGGCGCGCAAACTCGCACACCACACACACGCACGCACACACGCACGCACACACGCACACACACGCGCGCGCACACACACGCATACACGCACACACGCACACGCGCACACACGCACACACCACAACGCACACAGCACACACGCACACGCACACACGCACACACGACACACGCACGCACACGCACACACGACACACACGCACACGCACACACGCACACGCACACACGCACACACGCACACACGCACACACGCACACACGCACACACCCACACGCACACACGCACACACGCACACACGCACGCACACACACACACGCACAGACCCACACACGCACACACGTACACACACACACGCGCACGTATGCACACACGTACACACGCGCACACGCACGCACGTACACACGTACACACGCACAAGCGCACACACGCACACACGCACACACGCACACACGCGCACACGCACATACGCATACACGCACACACGCACACACGCACACACACGCACACACACCACACGCGCACACACGCACACGCGCACACCCACTTCGGAGGAAGCTGAATATTCTCAGGTTGTGAGCCATGCTTCATATTATAGAGGGCGCTGTCATCAGATTTTTTTTGGAATGTTCCTGTCACATTTTTCTTATGATGAACTCTATCGTTTCTGCGAATAAAGTTTATGATTTAGAAACTAATTTTACATAATAAAGTTATAGTTGTTTAATATCCACAAAATGTACCGATTTAAAAAAAAGCACCTAAACGTTTAAATGCACCAATTTAAACCTTTTCACCGCATGTGGCACTAATGCTAATGCACTTTCTAATAAAAATTAAATTGAATTAAATAGGGTTTAGATTTTATAGGCTAAACCACATATTGTTTCTAATGTTCAGCGGAACATCTTCTAGTAAAGTGGGCAAAGTATTTTCCAAAAAGTTGAGATATGCTTCTACATTAAACCCAGTATGAAGCTCACATGGTCCTCTTAAAGAATCCCCGACAAATCCACACCATACGTTAATTGAAAATTCGTGCTGAAAATGCTTCCTTATAGCTATAGGGGGATTGTTTTCACTCCATGTGTGAGAATTACGGGTGTTAATTACGCCTCGACGGGTAAAGATTGCCTCGTCAGTAAAGAGCACACGATTAAAGAATGTTGGACATTATTTTGTTTATTGCGCAACCACTGACAAATATTCAATCTTAGTGGGAAATCAGTCAGCAATAACTCCTGTACACCTAAATGGTGATACGGATGCAGAAGTTGGGCACGAAGAACTCTATGTATGGACGCCCGGGGTATAGGTGCAGTTGCAGATAACTGCCGAATACTGTTTCTCGAATTTTGTTCTACTCGACGTAAAATATCTTCTCCCTCCCCAACGGGTAGAGAAGTTGAACATCCAGTATGGTATCTCGCTTTAAAGCTCCCATGTTTTTTTAATCGTTGGAATAAAGTTTGAAATAACTTTCTGTTGGGTTGGCGACGATTTGGGTGCAATTGATTATACCCTCTTGCTGCAGATCCTCCATTAAATTGATTTTGGCAATAAATCGCACCCCTACGACAATACGTTGTAATGGGGCATTTTACAATAAAACAAGAAAAGGTATACAGAGCGGGAACAAGAAAAATCAGCGGAAACTTTCGTTTACAAAAATAATTACAATCATTAGTTTGCTTGTTATCTACACTAACTTCTGTTTTTCGTATAGGAACTATTTTGTATTTTTACACCATTGTAAAGAGCAAAAAGTTTGGTTTCAAAAATGTATGCACGTTGTAATTAAAGATTTATAAATAACTTCAAAAATAAATATTTTAATTATTATTAAGAATAATGCGCTGACATATCGAGTTAACCGTGCAAAATGAGTGAAAATCGCCTCAACAATTCCATAATTGTCATTCGTATGAAAATTTATTTTCTTCTCGTTCATTTGAGAGCAAATAAAATGGCAGATCGTTTTGATAATAACGATAAAGTTGATATGCTAGAAGTGTACTTTAAGTGCAATATACATGTATATAGAGCATGAGATTCATATTTGGCACGATATCCTGAAAGAATGCGATCGTCTCTTATGAGAATTTACGGGTCATTTCAAAGATTAAAAATGTACGTCCTCATCATCGTCGTTAAGTAGTTATTAATGGTATTGAAGAGAATCAGTCGTTATCGACAAGATAAATAGGAGAAATGACAAACCTAGAAGTGTTTGGAAAATACTTCGCAAAAAGTAGTGGGGTGGTGCGCCATCTTGTTGAAACCACGTATTTGTAAAGGTGACAAGCTGGAATAATTTGCTCTTCCAATTATTATAAACACCGGTTGCCAGCTAAATTGTCATTTATAAAAAAAGGACCAATATTGCGATCACGGCAAATCCCTGCTCATACGTTAATTTGTGTGGTCTTTGGGTTTGCTGTTGGATCATCCAATGGGGATCTCCAGCCGACCGGTAACGCCAGTTATGTATATTTACCCTTCAATTTCAATAAAATGTGACCGCGTCCGAAAAGAGTATGTTGTCGAGGAAGTTTGGATGATTATTGATGCGCTCCATCATAAGCTCACAACATTCCACCCGTTGGTCATAGTAACCGTCTGACATTTCCTGCAGTAAAATAGGTTTATATGGGTGCGGTTTTTCCCCTTTTTCCCTTTGTGTGGATTTTCTGTGACCTCTAACAATACCTCCAATTTTCTGTCTTCGCCTTCTCTTAATGTTACCTACTTCATTTAAGCTGTGCTTTTTATGTGTCTTTGTTGGTGATAAAATTTATATTTTTCAACGTTCAATAATTTCTTTCTCAAAAACTTTCTTATATATATATATATATATATATATATATATATATATATATATTTGTGGACCAGTTGATGGTGTATATAGTATTACAGTAGTTTACAGAACTAAAATTGCAAAATACATACATAAAATAAAAATTACCAACTCTAACCAACAAACATATAAGAATTTACTTAAAATATTTCGAATAAGTGACTGTTAAAATAATACTAATTAATGTAAATAACAAATACAGTTCAACAAGATACTGTTTTCAATCTTTGCTCTACTTGTTATTTATGCACAATTCAATAAATTGAATATATAGATTTAGAAGTAAAAACAGTCGCAGTAATTTTTTCAAATTTGAAAATATTATTAACATTTTTTATGTGACTAGGTAGACTATTGCATAGTATAACTGCTCTATAAAATTGACTATTTAGAAATAGGGAATATTTTGGTTTCTGGGGTTTGATGTCATTTGCAAACCGCGTAGTGTGGTTATGCAGATCAAATTTTACCATGTATATACGTGAAACAAATGAATAGGTATAGACTTGTAAATGTTAAAATTTGAAGTTTTTGAAAAGATGATCTACAGGAATCCCGGGATTTTACGTTGCTCATGATTCTGATTACTCTTTTCTGTGTTATAAATACAGACTTAGCAGTGAAAGAAGATCCATAGAATTGCAAGCCATATCTAAGCAGGGATTCAAAATATGAAAAATACACCGTTTTTAGTACTCGTAATGTTATGAAGTTTTTAAGGGAGCGTATTATATAGCAAATTGAGTTTAGTTTTTTATTAAGTTTAGTTATGTGATCCGACCACTTCAACATCTTACCAATTCTCAGTCCCAGATAATCATATGACTCGGCTGTTTTGATTGGTAAACTATTTAATAACATATCATTTGAAAGGACAACCTTTTTACTATTATTAACAAGAACAAAGCTAGTTTTATCAACATTTATTATTAATTGATTATTTTGAAACCATATCTCAATTTGTTTAATTAACTTATGTGACTTACAATTGAATTCCTGTTGTGATGTAAATGGAAATGCAAAAGTCGTCTCATCTGCGTATATTGTAACATGTCTCTCGGCGGATAGTGGCAGATCATTAATAAATATATTGAACAGTAGGAGCCCAAGTGTTGATCCCTGTGATACACCAAGAACAATTCGTTTTAAATAAGAATCGGCGTAAGTTATTTCGCAGTCATTACTGTGCACCAGGCTGACATAATACTTACGTTCCTCTAAATAAGATGGAATCAAATCATTAGCAATACCTCGCACTACATAATTCTCCAATTTTTTTAACAAGAGACCATTATTAACAATATCGAAAGCTTTCAAAAGATCACAAAACAAAGCAGCACAAGATTTTTGATTATTGATGCATGTAAAAACATGTTTTAGAAAATTGAACATCGCATTATGGGTGAAATGATTTTTCTGAAACCATGTTGCGGTTTACTACGTATATCTGTGCTTTCAGTAACATCTCTGAGGCAAGTGTAAATAGTAGATTCAATTATTTTTAGAAATATACTAATCAATGATATAGGTCTGGTAGTTGTTAATGTCGTCCCTTTCACCTGATTTGAACATAGGAGTTATTTTTGTGATTTGTAGACATGACGGAATTCGACCACACTCAAAACATTCATTTATATGATTTATTTTATGTAATATATCAAAATTTTATGCACATTATTTCGTCAAACAACTTTTATCTTGAACGTTTTGTGATAAAATGTACGGTTATGGCTGCAGAACCATCGTTCCATACATTTTGGGCACCCAGTGTATAAATCATAGAGTGTAAATGCATTTATGAAATAGACAAAAAAAAATGATGATTTGTAGAAGGGTAAGTCTGTTTTATGAAACGTATAATTCGATTTCACATTATATCGTAGTGATATAATAAATCATCTTACATAACTGCTATTGAATATTACCAAATTTAACAATAAGTGGATTATGGAGCTGTCAGAGTTGAGAATCATTTGAACGGTTCTACTTGAAAAAAGGTGGCACGTAAATCTACCTATTTGGAGCTATTGTATAGAATGTATGTTCAACAATAATTGGTCTGTCACATCCTTTGCATTGAAAACGATTTTCACGCTTTAATAGGTATTCACATGGTTATTTTTACACACACTTTTAAAACATTTATTTGTAAAAACTCTTTAAAATGAGTCTATAACGTGTAATCCATAACTTATTCAAATTTAGTCCTTATCATTTAACACAAATTTTACGGTTTTAACTAAAATATCATGTATACCTACTTTAACAACCTTATTACCATCTTATAAGTTCCTTCATTTTCAATAAAATTCGTGGAAGTGTCGCATACAATTCGAAACTTAATTTAAGACTTCTTGAAATTTTCCTTTGACTGCAAATTGAATAGCAAAGTTTAAAATTTTGCAAGTTTTACAGTCGATTGACAGTTAATCAAAGAATATTAAAATTCTAGTAATCTATAGCTACTACAGTTGACTTGATTTTAAATATGTTATAAAGGGTAAAGTAACAAACTAAAATCCAATTGGCGGATCCTATTAACTTTTTTATAACGTTGACATAATCTAACATTGAAGTTGTAAATTGCAGATTGTAGTCAAGTGATCAATAATATAATTGTAAATCTCTCTAGAAATTGCAGAGTGGAAAATTAGTTTGATATTTAGTGTAATAAATGACATGAAGATGGATTAGAATAGTCTAAAATCATTAATCAGAAGCCGTATATGGAACAAAATTGAGATGAGAATTTAGAGCCTGTTTGATATATGAAATAGACATTGATTTTTAGTTACAGTTCTGATCTTTTACGATTATTGATTTACAGTTAAAAGTGTTCCCATATGGTATTGGTACGTTCATTAATTATGTTACAGACCATCTATCTTAGAATAATTACTTTAAAAGACTATATCTACCACTTACTTATTCTATTTTTAGTTGCATTTAATATTGTGTACATAATAAATTAATTCTTTCTAATTCTGCCTTACAAAACTATTCTGCTGGTTTTGACATCTAATGTTTCAATGTAATTTATAGTTCAGTATCATATTTAACATGTTAAGGCTCCTTTAACACATATGCACAGGGCGCATAAACAAATAAATAGACATTATCCGTTTCGCGTTTTAAATGATCGTGTTTATTTACTAATATTAATGAAGGGAACCTCTAGGAGCTGATGAAGTGTTTTCGGAAATTAATACACACATTTATCATTTGTTTTTGCAAATTAATGCGCCATTGAACGAATTTCGAGTGGTAGCAAGTGTTAACATTTTCGCAAAAGCCACAGCGCTCGCTCGCGCCATAAACCATACTCGAATGTTAAGCCTAAGAACATGTTAAGGCACCTTTAACCCACATGCGCTGGGTGCATAAACAGATAAATAGAAATTATCCATTTCTCATTTCAAATGATCGTGTTTATTTACTAATATTATTGAAGGGAACCTCTAGGAGTTGATGAAGTATTTTCGGAAATTAATATACACATTTATCATTTGTTTTTGCAAATTAATACCTCAATGAACGCATTTCGAGCGGTAACAAACATTAACGTTTTCGCAAAGCCACAGAGCTCGATTATCTGCGCTCGCTCCCGCCATAAATACATGCTCAAATGTAAAGTCTAAAAACATCTTAAGGCACCATTAACACATATGCACTGGGTACATAAACAGATAAATAGGCATTATCCATTTCGCGTTTCAAATGATAGTGTTTATTTATTTAATAATATTAATGAAGGGAACCTCTAGGAGTTGATGTAGTATTTTCGAAAATGAATATAGACATTTATTATTTATTTTTGCAAACTAATGCGTTAATGAACGCATTTCGAGTGGTAACAAGCCTTAACATTTTCGCAAAAAAAACAGCCCTCGCTTCACTGCGTTCGCTCGCGCCGTAAACATATTCCTCAAATGTTAAGTCTGATAACATGTTAAGGCACCTTTAACACACATGCATTCAGTGCAAAAACAAATAAATAGAAATTATCCATTTCGCATTTCAGATAATAGTGTTTATTTAATAATATTAATGAAGGAAACCTCTAGGAGTTGATGAAGTATTTTAAAATTAATATACACATTTATTATTTGTTTTTGCTAACTAATGCGTCAATGAAGGCATTTCAAATGGTAACAAGCCTTAACATTCTCGCAATAGCCACAGAGCTCGCTTCGGTGCGCTCGCCCGCGTCGCAAACACACGCTCAAATGTTAAGTCTAAGAACATGTGCACTGGGTGCATAAGCAGATAAATAGAAATTTTCCATTTCTCATTTCAAATGATCGTGTTTATTTACTAATATTAATGAAGGGAGCCTATAGGAGTTGACGAAGTATTTTGGAAATTAATATATACATTTATCATTTGTTTTTGAAAAGTAATGCGTCGATGAATGCATTTCGAGTGGTAATAGGCCGTGTCATATTCCCAAAAGCTCACTTCACTGCGCTCGCTCGCGCCGTAAAGGTATGCTCAAATGTTAAGTCTAAGAACATGATAAGGCATCTTTAGAACAAATGCACTGGTACAAAAACAAATAAATAGACATTATCCATTTCGCGTCTCAAATGATTAATGAAGGGAACCTCTAAGAGTTGATGAAGTATTTTCGGAAAATTAGTATACACATTTATCATTTGTTTTTGCAAATTAATGGGTGCATTTCGTGTGGTAACAAACCGTAACATTTTCGCAAAAGCCACAGCGCTCGCTCGCGCCGTAAAGGTATACTCAAATGTTAAGTCTAAGAACATGTTAAAGCACCTTTAACACACATGCACTGGGTCCAAAAACAAATAAATAGACGTTATCCATTTCGCGTTTCAAATGATCGTGTTTATTTACTAATGTTAATGAAGGAAACCTCTAGGAGTTGATGAAGTATTTTCGAAAATTAATATAAACGTTTATCATTTGTGTTTGCAAACTAATGCGTCATTGAACGCATTAGGTGTAGTAACAAGCCATAACATTTTCACAAAAGCCACAGCGCTCGCTTGCGCCATAAACGCATGCTCAAATCTTAAGTCTAAGAACATGTTAAGGCACCTTTAACGCACATGCACTGGGTGCATAAACATATAAATAGACATTATCCATTTCGGGTTTCAAATGATCGTGTTTATTAACTAATATTAAAGAAGGGAACCTTTAGGAGTAGATGAAGTATTTTCGGAAATTAATATCCACATTTATCATTTGTTTTTGTCAATTAGTGCCTCAATGGACACATTTCGAGTGGCAACAAGCCTTAACATTTTGGCAAAAGCCACAGCGCCTGCTTTTCTGGGCTCGCTCGCGCCATAAACATATGCTCAATTGTAAAGTCTAAGAACATGTTAATGCACATTTAACACACATGCACTGGGTGCATAAACAGATAGACATTATCCATTTCGCATTTCAAATGATCGTGTTTATTTACTAATATTAATAAAGGGAACCTCTAGGAGTTGATGAAATATTTTCCGAAATTAATATACACATTTATCATTTGTTATTGCAAATTAATTCGTCATTGAACGCATTTCGAGTGGTAACAAGCCTTAACATTTCATAACCCATATCGCTCGCTCGCGCCATGAACACATGCTCAAATGTTAAATATAGGCCACCACTGTAGATTCGCCAATTACTATTATAGAGCAGCATTTTTTAACGTTACATAAAAATGTATCCCTGCAAGTATACAAACGGTTGAATATCTCAAGAACTGTTTGAAATATCATGTTTGGTACAAGGTTAGTAAGTATCTATGGTTAAGTTTCACCTTTTTCCATACGATCAAATTCAAAATCCATTTTTTTTATTGCATAATTGCCTCAGCATCATAAGATTACCCCTTTTATCCCCAATTTTGTTTTCGGTATTAGAGTAGATTATTTTTTGTGGAATAAACTTTTTAGGCACTAATAAGTGATAATTTGCTCATTATAATAAAAAAATTTAATAAACAATTGAGACATATATATCCCAAAAGGCACTTTTAGTGGGACATATAGGTCCCATTGGGAAAAACTGGAAATAATATTTCTAAATTAACCTTTTATTTATGAAAAATTCACAAAATGATGTTGAAAACTAGTAGCAAACTAAATTTATTATGTGTGGTATACAGGACAACAGTGTTTTCTCAAGCCTACATCACACATCTGAAAATGGTCGTAATTCTACGCTCCTTTCCCATTGTTGAACATTTAATACAGCATCTTCTTTTTGAAGCACCAACAGGCATATGTTCCCCCTACAAGGTTAGCCTTTTTAGAATGACTACCCCTACTTCTACGCCGTAGTTTCATTTTAGTTGCTTATGACCCTTTATCATTAAGGTTTTCTGATAACGAAAATAGAAAATCGAGTAGGTGAGTCTTGCGATGTTCGACAATACGCAAAACCACTCTACCATCTGCGTTAATTTCATTTTCGACTGTAACAGGGTCGAAAACGTAGTGAATTAACACGTTCGCAACGAGTAAATGTTAAGGAAATTTTTTAAAATTTTGGCCATATGCAATTTTTTTTTTAAAGTATAAACTGTTTACACTGTGCACTAAACGTTTTTATATAAGGATTTTTACATTTTTTCATTTATATTGACAAAATTATGTGTACATTGCGTGTGAAATTGTTTTCTATACAAATTTTTAAATTTTCTACTATCAATAACAAATTTCATCAATATTTAGATTTTATAGTCATAACCCAGTTTTCCATAAGCGTAATTTTCTTATTTATGTGCTTTTAATATCCTTGTTTTCCCAGTTTTCTGCGTTGATATTAAAAGTTCTTTTATTATTTTTTTTACTTTACCTAGATCTTTACGAATCAATCCAGATATTAAGTAGAAGTTAAAATATTTTTTTTGTCTATTGTTAACTCTGTGCGCGCAAGGGAATATTTCATAGCATTAGTGTAACAGTAAGGAAATGACATCGTTTTTGTTACAGTATACAAAGCAGTGTAACACAAAGAGGGATTATCGTAACGCTTCGCATTTGTTAATCGTGTCGAAAATTACACTAAATCTCATCACATATTTAGACATTTTCTAATTAAGAAAACAATTACATTTACGGCTATTGTAGAAATTTTGCGAACGTCTTATATACATTCCAAATTTAATTGCTAAACTCAACATAATGGTAAATGTGTAACACAAAACAGGACTATAAAATAAATTGCTATTCCTTTAAAAAAGTTTCCTTTCCAATTTACTATTGTTCGAAAGTAAATCGCTTCATTTTCACTAATTTTAATAAATGGCTTGCTGTATTAGAAATTTGCCGATTCATAATAAAATTTACTTTAAAACAAGTTTAATGTGATTTTTATTAAAATTGCACTTCTTAAAAGAAATCTTTCTATAGAGACCTTTCCCATTCAAAAAGTTTTTGTTCCACTTTTAATGATTTTGGACATTGTTAATTGCTTTTACCTTTATGTCTAAAAACGATTGAATTTTTTTTTATTTTCTTGACAGCTTTAAAAGCTTTTCCTCGTGCACGATCTGCAATTTTAAAACGTCCACCCTAACCAGCACTTTTTACAGTCATGCTTCCTTTATAAGTAGGCTATTATAGTTTACGATTTCCATAAGAAATAAGAAAACCCTTTTATCGATAATCTCACTTTTATTATAAAAATTTTGTTGCACAAATCCCCTCGATTTGGTAAAAACCTAAAGTTTTAATTTGTTTATGGTACACACATTTCAATCACTAATTTAACAAAGTTCTTTTTTTTTTATTTAATGGAATAATTACAACAGAATGCTAAAATCACAAATACGACAAAATAAACAATGCCATTTCGATATAACCTGAGGTTATAAAAATTTTGTATTTTATTTCCTATTTCGCTGGGTTTTCTTACTGTTTTATTTTCATACGGCCAAATGCAGGCTTCTGCATTGAACCAAATATACATTTTGCGCTTTTGTCATTGAAATAGGAGGTAAGGATTTAAAACAGAACTTGAGAGTAAATTTGTGAGTATTGTATAAGAAAGTAATTTATTCCGTTCCAGGATATATACAGATTAAAAAAAAAGGTTCTAACTACTATAAATGACTATAAGGTATTCACAAAGCTTTATGCAAATGAGAATCGAATTAAGAGTATATTTAAAATGTATTTTATTTGTTTCGCCAGATTTTACTCAACCGTTGGTTACTAAAATGTATGCCGAGGAACACCCTTAATAATATCTGCAGATGAAAGTTTTTGTATTGGTTATAATTTGCAGTAAATTATTGACAATAATCAAAAAGCTTGGTATAGCATCCATCCGCCTTCCAGGCACGCGGGCTGTAAGAAACGTCCTTTGCATACAGCCTGGGTAACATATGCAGCTATGATAAAGTCAGTACGATATTCTTTTGCATTATCGTGTCTTATAAAACACAAAAATTGCTTGATTTTACATAACTTCTTTTTCGTTACCAAAATGTTACCCATTTGTATGTGAGGTACATCAAAATTGGTTGTTTACATTGAATTTTGAATCTAATCATGCACTCCTTACGTATGGTTTATAGGAAAGTAGAATAAATTTTTATAATTAAACATTAAGTAATCCTGTTTAGTAGAACAGCACGATGGTGAATTATAAAGATATTTCTCATGAAAATCAGCTTTAAATTGAATTCAACAGAAATTAATTTTCTTGTTGACTGCTTACAACTAGAAACTTGTTTATATATAAATAACTGATGTGGAACGACACAAACACAAGAACTACAAAGCGGAAATTAAATTAAAAAAAATACATTTTTTCAGAACAATTATGCAACATCTTTGTAATACATTTACAATCAAAATAAGCAACAAAAAATAGAATCTCAAATAGACGTTTAACCTTTATGTTAGATAAAGGATAATAATCATATAGGATACCAAATTGAAATTCCAAAATCGACTGCGTGTCAAAAATGTAAATACCCAAACGGGTGCTTGACTTGATGAAAGCGCAGTTTTTTACTTTATTACCGAGCTGATAGCGTAGTTCGATTCCCGTTACCGTCTACCCTGTATGAGATTTTTTCAGGGGCTTTTCCTCATATACATATAGCGACATGATCACTGCGTATATGCACACCATGTGCGGCGAATGCTGGGGTAGTATTTTCCCCCTCAGAACCCGAACTCCGTTCCTTCCGATCCTATCCTGACCATACCCATCCTAAATCCCATCATGCATATATACGTAATGTATGTATGTATGCTGGGAATCCGTAATTGTGGCTGAAGGAGCTCAGAAAGTTCGAGCAGCCTGCGGGAATGAAATATATGGCCTTTTCCTTTTTTTTTAGTTTATATACTAAACTAACGAAGTTCTTTGTTGATGTAAATATAAATGTAACATAGCCTATTCTTATCTGAAATGTGTATCTAATTATAACAACTCTTTTTACATGAATTTACAATGTATGTGCTTAATAAACTAATAGAAGATTGAATTCAATTTTCGACATCAGTATAAATATCAAAGAATCTTTGTAAAAGATGATTGAGGTAAGCTTTAAGCCACAAAGCTAACTGTACCCAATAAGTTTACAGAAATCATCTGCGTTTTCATCAACTGCTTGTAAATCAAAACAACCTGAGAAATCAGGTTTGATATATGGAAAGACCCTCAACAGCATAGAATTTTTAACTGAATGCAACAATAATAATAATAACAACCATAACTTAGACATGTGGCGTATGTGGAAATAACTATAATCTACCTCTGTATTGAATCATTCCTGATTAATGTATTGTAATGGTTACGATAATCAAAACCAAATATAGACGATTTTTTATTCTGTTTCAAGAGAAGGTGTCCTCCTGGGACATTAAATTGGACACTTAGTTTTTAGCATCTAATTTCCTACTCCGCAAAAGTATTGCTTTAAGAACCTACTGTCGACTATTATGAATGAACAATAAAGCGCCATTTATGTAAATTTGTCAACTTTTAGGCCTTTCAAAACAAATCCGCTGTTAACATGACCTCGTTTAGACATGCTACGATTGACGGTAAGTAAAGAGTATTTTTCATATAGTTTTAGTGCATTTTTCAACAACTACGTTTGGACAGGTAGGATTTATCATTAAAACACACGAGTTTTGTATAAATTACCTTCTCATCTGAATATTTGTTCATAAACAGCTTAAAGACAAGTCGTGTCCATTTCAATGCCCACTAGGAGTTCCTCAGTACGTTTTTTTTTTTCTAACCTCATTTTCTGTTGTAGCTATTTTTGGTGATAAATATCTATGTCCAGGAGAGAATGATGATCCATTAGTGGAGTTATTAGAGAATGATAACTCAGAGTTCGAAGGATTGTCTGATGTTGAGGATTATTTATAAAAGGAAGAAAATGATGGGAAAGTAAATGAAGTAGAGGAAATAGAGTCAGAGGATGATGATTCTGGTCTTGGTAATCGAGATTTTGAAAATATGTGTTCCTGCACAAATGTCAAATACATAGTTGAACATGAAAATAAGCCCATGAACTTATCTCTTGAAGAAATTAGAGTTTTTCTAGGTGCTACAGTTTTAAGGTCATGCCCAAAATACCCCCGTGTCAAAATACACTGGACAAAAACTACCTAAGTAGATGCAATTGCCAAACGTATGTCTACAGACAGTCATTTTGCTATCAGAAGTCACTTAAAAGTCGTTATTGATATGGACGTATCGAACGAAGCAAAGTAAAAAGATAGGTTGTGGAAAATACGGCCGATTTTAGATAGAATTCGAAAGGGTGTTTGTCATTGAGAAGGCACAGTATTGTGAAAATAGATAAACAAATGATACCGTTCACAGGAGCGTGTGCTGTAAAAGGTAAGACTAATCCAGAAGGGCTAAAAAATTTCGTATGTACTACACCTGATGGCCTAATTCTAAGAATTACATATTTTCACCGACCGATATTTTACGACAATACCTTAGTTTGAATTTTTGTTAGAAAAACATATTTTTGCCACTGTAACAATCATATAAAATTGAGTTCCAGGCTAAGTACATTTAACTCAAAATAATTCAACAGCTTCCAAGAGGTTTCAGTTAATTAACTGTAGGGGAAGACCAGATTATATGTGTTGTGCAGTGGTATGACCAAAAGTCAGTTCTATTGGTATCAACTGATTTGGGAAAAGACCCCATCGATGAATACAGAAGATGGTCAAAAAAGGGTTGTAAGTACATCAATGTTCCAAGACCAAACATAGTGAAATGTTATAACGAATTCATAGAGGGAATTTACCTCATACACTGCGTTATCAGTTATTACAGAGTAATCACCAGGACTAAAAAGTGGACCGTACTACGTATTTTACACTTTGTTGACTTAACTACTGCTAATTCTGGGACAGGATCGTATAAAAATGGGTGATCGTCCAAAAGACATAATTCAGTTTCTTGACTTCAAACTGAAAGTTGCTGAACTGTTACTTGAACTGAATTAATGCATTAATAATCCAATATGGCGCCCATAAGAAAACAGAAAGCTATAGACATTATTTCGAAATCTGAAAACGATACTATTTTGTTTTATTTTTTGTTGTAAAGTTTTTAACCAAGCACTCGTAGAATGTTTATACCAAAATACCGTATGTTCTCTAATAACCCCCTTATATCTATATAATAAATTTTATAATGTACGCAAAAACAATATCTGATGAACTGAATGTAAAAGCTGACGTGCACAATTATGATACACGGAACTGTAAGGATTTATGTAGGAGTTTCTTTATGTTGACTAAAACGCTGTCACGTAAACTTATCTGTTAAGTTTTTTAATTGTTGCCTTGTGATGTAAGAAAGTTAGATTATAATATATTAAGAACTAAGGTACACAAATGTTTTAAATAAACAAGCCTTTTACAGTATTGCTGAATTTGAGAACTGTAATATTAATATAATTTAGATGCCTATGTATGACTTCTGTTCATGTGTCTTTTGCCAAACACAATTGTAGCCATAAACATTATTATTATTAACCGAGCTAGGGTCTGTCAAAAATGCACCATTTTGGTTTCCCACGATTTCTCCAAAAACCAAAAACAATTACTAAAATGTAATAGCACTTCTGGAATGGTAATAGAATCCTGAGAAACATTGTCCATTTGACCGATTTTGCAGCTCTTATAATAATAGAGATAGCCATACATGCAGCACCAATTTGCGACACAGTATATGTATATATATATATATATATATATATATATATATATATATATATATATATATATATATATATATATATAATGCACAAACAGACACACACAAGCGCACTCTCAGAGTTGCAGGGCAACCCAAAACGCACCAGTAGTCATTTTTCTTGTTTTCTTAAAAATCTCAAACAGATCGGTTATCCGGGGAGAGACTTGTAAATGTGATTGAAAAATGAAAACGATAGTTTAAAGTATATAGTAGTTTAGGAGATGTATTGAATTTTGCAAGTAACTACGTTTTGGTTTACTCCCGTGTACTACAGTTATTAAAATCGCAATGGTTCCTGATTGTTTCTTTGCTAACTATAAAAAATAAAAGTATTTAAGAAAGGTGTATTACAGTACGTTTTTGTAATACATATGTTTCGTTTTTACAATTTTTATTGTCGTTGAAGCAACTGATTTTAATTTAATTGGAATTGCCTCCCTCCTTTCGTTGTGTGCCTATATTTTCCCCGCTATGATTCCTTACCAAACGTTTATGCTCCACCAATTGTGGCTAATAAACAATCACAATGATTTGGTTTACTATCGTAAGTTCTTGGGGCAAATAATATGGTAGTGATGCATTATACTACAGTGTGTCTTGTAAGTAAAGTAATTGATCTCTTATAAAATGTAATCAATAAATTTATTTGTTAAATTGTCATAACAACGCGTTATTTTCTATTCTTTTAAAGTAAAATAAAGTACCGTTAGGTGTCCAGACGAGGCCCTCGTTCGTTCCCTTCTGACACAGTTTTGATAGCAACACCACATTTTGAATAGAAATAAAATAATAACTTACTATTATTGTTTTACCAAGAACGCCTTTGGACCGTGATTTCTGTTATAAAATAAAAATATTTTATTTTATTTCGTAGATTCCGTGTTTTTATTATTAACATAATTTAATATTTTTAATCTAGGGGCGTAAATTAAATTGTAATTATTTGAAAAATTTAATATATCTGGGTTTGACCTGCGATTATTGACTGTTCCATTTTATTAGGAAGATCTCTCCTTTCGGGCAATGAATCAGCGAGTAACGATTCGTTGCTGGTGAAAGTGAAAGCTATAAAGTTCGATTAGTTTGTGAAAATATTTAAACAATCAAGTTCGTACTCATTATTAACTGCTTGACTAAAGACTCCTTATCCACTACATGACTTTTTATCAAACATCTGTGGCTCTAAAGAATACTTGTCCAAACGTTTGTATTTGATATGAGCTGAATGTTCTCAAAGAGAATTTTAATAGGTCATTTAGTTTCCCTTAAATATATTTGTTTACAATTTTTACATAAATTCCCGACTTTATTAAATTGATCTCTTGGAAAAGATTCTAGATGGACACTTTGTTAATGTGAACAGTGGTAATTTTACATACTTTGTTTCCTGTTACCAACTAGTGCTGTCTAATGTTGTTACGTTCTTAACCCTCATCCTATGTGTTTGTTTCCCAACTATATTTGTAACCACTTTATCTGAAAACTTGAATGCAACATTTTCTTTAGAAATTCGTAATTGTTTATTGTAATTTTGAACAGAAGGAGGAAAGTTAAGCAATCTTTAGATCAAAAAATAAGAGCCGTGAACTTGTGCTGCTTACAATGATTGTAATCATTGGTTATGAATTGCTTACTGTTAGTTTCCTTGTGATATAACTGTATCAATTTTACTACCATTTCGTGTTAATATAGTACCAAGACGGGTGACTGTTATTTGCCTCTATCTCATAGGTAAATGTGATTGTCGGATATTTAATGATTAAAGTTTTTACAAAGTTCCTAATGCTACAAATGTTAGTATTAAGAATGGAAAACACATCATCCGCGTATTTAATCCGAACTCTAGGTAAATAGGACAAATCTTGATTATTTCATTTTTACCCATGATTAGATTGGCCATAAAATAAAATAAGCTATTACTCAATGTTGTACCACGTTCTTGATTGAAAAAATGTTTCTTTAATTATTCACACCTCTGTCAAGAAATTTTAAGAAATTATTCTACTTCTGCATCGTCCAAATGGTTTTCTTTCCAAATAAACTAAACTTTGATCTATTGGAAAACTCGGAAACAATAAACAAACGTCGAATAAAATTAAAAACTTATTTTATGTAATTAAAAATTATTATTAATTTTGTTAAATACATAAATAAAAAGTTTACCTCGAGTAGGTACTCTAGCAATGTACAGGTCGTAGGTTCATATCCTACTCGACGTAAACTTTTTATTTATGTATTTAATAAAATTAATAATAATTTTTAATTACATATTTATTTTTGAACTTATTCGTTCATAACAAAAACTTGTAATAATTATTTTATGTAAGTTCAATAATTTAAAGTCACGACGGCCGCCACGGAGTTATACGAGAACACTGGATACATTTTTTTAGTTTTGTTGCAGGGACATAGTGTAGGTCTATTAAGGCTCCATTTTTAAATAATTTCAAATACACATAGTGCATCAAAACGAATAGCATATCAAAGTTATGTTTTCTAAATGGAATGCCCTATATTTTGTCACATTTTTGAATTAATTATGAAAAATAAGATAGACTTTCGTTAGGATTCGCTATACTTAAATACAAAACGTTTTGATTTTTTTTTCTTAAATTGCAAAATTTTGGAAAACAATTAACTGTTACCAAACGAAACTAATTTAGTAAAAACTGCTTCGGGGTCTGTTTCGTTGATTTATTTGGCAATTTAATTGCGAAAAATACTACACTGGGTGTTCAAATTTTTCGGTTGTATTATTAATACATTCAAAATGTAGTATCTTCCCTATCTCAAATGGAACACTGTATATTTTAGATTTTTTTTCAAAGTTATTCAACCGTATTTAACAATATCACGAATATATTAAATTATATCGTTATTCTCAACAATTTAACTTTACTATAACAAATGCTCTAAACCTCATTATTTTCGTTATTGCTAACCACCTTTGTTTTTTCCTGTTTTGGCTGAGCGACACTTTCTGTCACAAGAAACGTTTCCAACAGTCTCTCTAGAACTTTTTTATTTGGATAAATGTGGTTAAGGTGCCTTTCTGCGTAGACCCTTGAAGCCAATAAACAATTTTCATAACATTCACCAATAGTTAAAATCATACAATCTTTTTCATGCTTCGATTAAACCATTTTTACTTAAAATAATTATTTGATAGTCACCACATAGTGCGAATAATTGATACCCAATTATATTGACATACTGTTAATTAATATTTGTCATTTTGACAATAACACACTAGATTATAATTCAGCTTGGTAGCATCGTTCTTTGTCATTACAATATACACATTTTCATTAGTAATATTTTACTTAAAAATTACTGCATACTAACTTGAGATATGTGTACACCTACACACAAAAGAAGAAGTATCTTTGCTAATTACTCGATTCAAAAAATTATTGACAAACATTATTTGTAAAAACATTTACGTTATGTAAGTCACAGAAAAAAAATTAAATTTCAATATTACTTCAATAACTTTGAGAAACGTGAATGTTCAGGTATAGGATAACTTAGTACTTTTTGGAAGATCATTGAATTGGCCAAATGTTAGATCTAAAATATACAGGGTGTTCCATTTGAGATAAGGAAGATATTATAGTTTGAATGTATTAATAATACAAGCGAAAAATCTTAACACGCAGTATAGTATTTTTCGAAATTAAACTGCCAAATAAATCAACGTAACAGTCTATTTTGGAGATTCTAAAGCAGTTTTGACAAAATCAGTTTTGTTTGGTAACAATTATTTTTTTCCAAAACGTTTTAATTCAAGAAAAACCAAAATAAATCAAAACGCTCTGTATTTAAGTATAGGGAACTCTAACGAAAGTCTATCTTATTTTTCATACTTAATTCAAAAATGTGATACAATATAAGGGATTCCATTAAAAAAAACATAACTTTTATGCCACTCTTTTTTGAAACACCCTGTACCTACATAATGTCCCTGTAACAAAAATAAAAAATATATAATTTTCTCATAAAACCCCGTGGCGTCCGACGTGACTCACCCTGGCAATAAGCCAAAGTTTTGTTTTTTTAATGGAACACCCTGTATATATTTTTATTATATAATAGAGCTTACTCTCAGCGTTCAGGTAAATATATATATATATATATATATATATATATATATATATATATATATATATATATATATATATATATATATATATATATATATATATATATATATATATATATATATATATATATGTGTGCACTTTTTGCATTTTAACCTAAAAATGAATGTTACGTAAACTTAACATTTTGATGATATAGTTAGCCATGAAAAAACAAGGTTAAGAGTTAGGAAGTTTTATACAAAAACACAAAATTAAAAACTAAACATAATACCTACAAATTTACAACCTTAATATAATTTACTAAAAGATATGTTCGAACTGATGACCATTCCGTCTTATACATGGTTCACATACTCTTCCAATTCGTTTTATAGCATTTAAGCACAATAATAGCGTGTTCTTGTAAATGTCTGAAAGCTTTTTTAACTGTATTTGTCAAAGGTTCAATGTTATCACATTGAGTTTGGTATATTTTATTTTGCAAGTAACCCGATAAAAAGAAATCGAAGACTAACAAGTCCGGAGACCTATTACTAAAATTATTTTCCAAAAACGGGCGTATAATTTGCGCATTGTTAGATGGGGATCCATCTTGTTGGACATGAATTTGGTTCAAGCGGGCTAAAAGAATATCATCTAATAATTCAGGCACAACCATTTCTAAAATGTCCAAATATCTAGGAGCGGATAAGTTCCCTTCGAAAATGTAAAATTTTATTTTTGATCCTAACATAAAGCAGGAAACGTTTAGTCCAAATCGTCCTTGTTGTTGATTTTCTTGAGAATCTACTATTGTGCATGTTTAAAACACCTAAATTGCTAAAATGTGCCTCGTTTGACCATATGACGTTTCACACATAGTACCCAAGTTGGGTACTATATGTAACATGTTTACGTACCAATTGCAAAATATTAACCTACGTTCAGTCTAGGATGTAGATGTTTAACAAGCCTAAATTTATATGGTTTCTGGTGGCGAAGTATTCTCTGTATTCTTGTTTTCGAAACTCCAATACTACTTTCTATAGTTCTGCAAGAACTTATAGGATTACCCTCGTCACTTGCTAAAACGATAACCTCATCATTCTCTCGATTTTTTTATTATATTTTTATGACCTGGGTTTAGAAAATAATCCATAATTAATTAAATTTCTTTTTAATCTATAAGACGTGATTTTACTAGGTTGTCTCCGTTCTGGAAACCTACATAGATGTAAAATTACTTAATTATCAAAAGGAAACTACATTTACCTTTTAAAATACAAATTTATTGTTGCATCGGTGTTTTTATTACTCTGGCCAAAGCAAGTCAACATACCATATTTTTCAAAGTTTTAAAAATTTTGATTTTCTGCCATATTTTGCACAATGAACAAAAAATACGATTGTTGCACATAAATAATTTTAATCGGATTTGACAGGTCAATTACGTTTAGAATGAGAATAGGACCAGCCTACTTACAAATTTAGATATAAAATATTCTGTATAAGTTTTGTTGCCATTAGTATTTTATTTTGAAGCTGTAAGATGCATTTTACACAATTAAAAAAACGTTGCCGCTTTGAATATGTTTCAAAAACTATTGTACCTAATTTGCATTATTTTTTTAAATTATTTTTGCATTTCTGCGTAAAAGTCCTTAGATTTATTATAATCGCGTATTTACATATTTATAGTTATAATAAAGCAGTCAGAATCTAGTAGCCCTATTTTAATAGTATATATCTTGGACGTTCAAGAAAATACGCGTTTATACTGAGTTTATAGGTTTCATGGCCAACTACGTCATCAAAATATTAAATTAACGTAACATTAATTTTTGAAGTTAATAATGAAAAGGAAGTGGCCACACAATGTAATTATATTTTTTGAAAGCTGAGAGTAAGCTCTATTATATAATAAAAGATATACAGGGTGTTCCATTTAAAAAAATAAAACTTGGGTTTATTGCGATGAAACTGACTTATTGCGGGGAAAACTATGCATGCCACTAAATTCTACTCATTTCGATAAATTACAAAGCAAAGCAGTTACGAGGGGTGCTTAGAACATGCAAATTTTGAATTTCGCCCTGCGTCTCAAATACTAATAGGACTATGCAAATTCTCTTTGTAGCTTCTTTCGTTTCACGAAAAAGTAGAGCAGGGTCGCGCAAACCGCATCTTTCTACCTTTGCTCCCAAACGAGATTCCCTATTACATTTTCAACCAAAATGGGACGCAGTATACATGCATAAGTTAATTTGATCCTATTTTTATAAGTAATAATCTACACTGCGTAGGTCTTTCGAAAATTAAAATATTAAAAAATTTTAGTTCTATTATTTATAGTCACATCTACCAGATACCACCCACATTGTATTAATTTAGAGCAGAAAAACAATCACACCTAAATGAAAGCACAAACTAGTGTTACACAAGCCAAACTCATTTTTAACAAACCCTAAATGTTATAATCAATAATTAACATATTTATACTATTTTCAATTTTTTTTTAAGTGCAGTTACCTGAGTAATGCAACTTGTATTAGACCTATGCTCAATCTCTTTAGTTTAAGCTTATAATTGTTCTTTTCCCCTTGCGACTAATTATTAAAATAAAGTGAAGAAACTCAAATAAAATATGAATAAACCGTGTCTTATCTAAATAAATAGTAGCAAAAAAAACGTAGAATAAACGTTAACGTTCCTATGTAATGCTACATTATACTACGATTAAATTTAATAAAGCACTTTAACGTTGAGATAAGCGGCGTAATTTGGATTTCAAAAATTCTTAAAGTGTATAAGGTTTTGCTAAGTATAATGCAAATGCACGCTTACAACCACATTTTCAGAATTTTTAATGTAAATCTGGAACACTAAGGAGACTTAGCAAATTTAAGTTAAATAAAGTGTGTTTTCAAGAATGTACTAAAACTTAATTAATCGCACATAGCTAATTCCGAAAAACTATTATGTAGACATTACTAAAACGCTTCAGAAAACCAATCTGCTTCCATCTTCAAGTTTTTTCTAACTGTACCAGTCTACACTCGTTATATTAAAACTACCCACTTTTCAATAGAGGAATTTTCTAATTATTTTGAAAGCGATTAGTTCAGATAGGGAATGAAAAAATAAAATTCCACAAACTCAAAGCCAATTTTTATTGTGCCGCAATAAAATCGGAATGGTTAGCGGTTTTTAGAGATATCTAGAAATACTTGTGATTATTTGCCACAACTTTCTCCCTACGTTTCATTCTGAAATTTCGATTTCTGTGACCTACCAAGGCTTAAATTACATTTGAACGACTAACTTGAAGAGTTTACTCTAAAAGAAAAAAATTAAATTACACTCTAAAATAAACAACCAAATGGAGAATGTTATAAAGTAAAGCAATTTAAATTGTCAAGATCGGAATCAAGTTGAAAATAAAAAGCTGCAGCTTCACGTTTATTAAAGTTAATAGAAGCCCGATTGACGTGGCTATTGAACTCAGACACTGAAATGTGATTCACGTGCGCTAGAATAATTTTTATCTGATATTATATTATCTACGTTTCTTTTGTGTTATTTTTCGGTGCACTACTACATAGGGGTTGTTGTGTGCCTCATTTCATTTTCAACTACCTTCTACTTTCTAAAAAAGTTATTTAAATATAGTCGGGAGAATTTCCTTTAGAAACATTTGAGTGTTTAAACTATTTATTGCTAACAACTGTTATATTTAATAGAAATAATGTGTTAAATGATTTACTATCATAGTTATTTACAGTTTTAAGCGTTCTTGAAATTTTAGAAGATTAATGAATTAACATTTTATTTCAAATTTGTTAGGGATTGCAGATAAATTATAGATTCTGCTTTTAGGTTGAAAAAGAAAGTCCATTTTTTTGAGCTAAACACAAATGAAGAAACTTAAGTTACATTTAGTGTGGCTGACGGTTAGTAGTGGCAGATATTAAACATGGGGATTAAACAGCACGACATATAGCTGATGTATGTAGTTTTGTTCATAGAATAATTGGTTTGTCATGTGTGTATGTTATAACTGGATTATTAATCACGTAATACAAATGTGATCGAGAAGCTTTAACCAAGCACAATATAGAAAGTGTAAAAAGCATTAGAGAATTAGGATGCGTGATACTAGAAGTATAAATAATGCTAAGCGTCAGCCCTCGAACAGTAAAAGGACGCCTTGTACATATTAAAATAGAACCAGTCTAAAAAGGGATATAGAAAAGCAAAAGCACGTACATACGCGAATAGATATAATATAAATCCAAATTAAGTATCCAGACAATATATTTTATAACTAACATCAAATTTGTCAATTTCTAAATAAAAATAAAGAAATGATTTGCCCATTTTTAAAATAGACCTTTGTCCTTGTTACCATGCATAATACTGAAACAAGAAATGTGTTGCGCGCTTAAAATACATATAGTGACATTCCTCAAAACCCACTCGGTACATAGCGCATATTTGTGCCGCATTTAGAAGCATTAGCTAACATACAACTTGCTCATTTAATTATACCAATTCATCTTCGAGAATTGGTATTGCCTTGGTAATATTTTAGAATTTGCCAGTGCCGTCAAAAAAGTATACAGTTAGCCTAATCGTCGCAGCAATGCATAATTAAGCATTAAATGCAACTCTAATCAAGTTCAAACCGTAACAATGTTGTTGTATTTCGAATTAAAAATAGTAAATTTGCATGTGCACAAATTAGATAAGAAAGAAGCCAAGGATAAAATGTAAGTTCCATCTTGTGTTTTGAATCATGCCTTCATCGTCACTATGAAATATATCTTTTGCTTTGTTAATAAAATATTCAATTAAATATATGTATTTTAAAGTAAATCGTTTAGTTTATTTCAAGTATTTTGGGTCACAAATAAAATGAAGATGACTTAAAATATACAGTCCACTAAACATACAGAAAGAATACTCATTCGTTGTATAAGTAACGCAACGACAATTTCTTTTGCAAGTTAGCAAAAATAAATAACCAAACTCTCGAAACCATGCAGTTTGGTTTTACGAAGCCTGATTCTTTGTCATTGAAACAACATTTCAACCTTATTTACAGCATGTTTGAAGGTATTTCTAGTACCAATGTAATGTGTATGACTGTCGACCTTATCTTTATTAAATCAGGGTTGGGAACGTGAGTGACCTATACGATTTTGTTTTTTGGGAATGTCTAACTTCAGATGCTTAAGAGCAATGTCCGAAGAAGAGGAGGGACTTAAAACAATATTTACCCTATGGTAAGATTGCAAAGTAAATCACACCGTTTCGTTGACTTAAAACACTACAGGGTTCTATCAGTGTTGCAAACAATATAGGAATCAGGGACAGTAGAAATTAATTCTATTAAATAATGGTCAGATAGACCTAGAGGGGAAAGAACTGAAGTTTCATAAACAAGTAGGTTTGCTGTAAGAAAGAGGTCTAGAAGATGTGGAGTATGGTTGGGGTTATCAGGGATTTTCGTAGGTTCAGAAATCATTCATGTTATATCACATGAAATAGCAAATGATTCTGCACTATGACCAGCAGGACACTAATGTACTATTAAATAGATGAAAATTGAAGACAATTAGAATTATGAACATTGAAGTCTCCCACAATTGAGATATCACAAGATGGAAACTGAGACAGAAAATAGTCATCAGGAGACCTATAAATGCAACAGTAGAATTTCACAAATTTATGACCAGAATGTTTAAACTAAATCACGCCAATTTTTGTATTCTCCAAGGAAGAAATCCTCTTGCAAGCAATGTTGTCCTTGAGATAGGCAGATACGCCTCCTTTGTATCAAAACAGAGTATAGATTGCATTGGGCAAATTGCAAGTCAGCTGGATCAGTGCTTTCAGAGGAAACTTGTGTTTCAATAGAAATAAGATGTCAGGTTGTAATTATTCAACACGTTGATGAACAGCATTAAGACCAGACCTGATACCCCGGATGTTGCATTAGTAGTGGATATTCGATGACCAAAGCCACTTGGACCTGCCCCCCTCCCTCCCGGACATCAGAACGGAGCAGTATTTATGTCCGATATTTATTACCCTAGAAACCACAGCCATCTCTTCTTAATTATTAATTTTGGACTTTCAATCTAATAGGAGGACAGCGAGGGCGAAAAGGAAGAGTAAGGATTAAGGATAAAGAAAAAGGTGACCGACATCCCTTAGAGAGCTCAGAAAATCGGAGACCTAGCATTAAGAACCCAAGTAAGGATGGTGGTACCTTTCCGGCTGGCATGGGGTACACAAATAGGATTTTTTGAATTCTTTTTGTAGCATTAGTTATAAAAGGAAAAGAAAAGCAGCACTAACATTAAGCACTATTATGTTCTTTATGGTTATATCTAGCAAGTATAATAGCATTAGCAATCTCTTTAAGTCAATACCCATTAGCTTGCAATGATTTTGTTAAATATTTATATTGATGTTTAAAAAATTCAGCATCACAAGAGTTATGATTAGACATTTTTTTTAACGTAGATGAATTTTGATAACTTACGAAGAAGTATTCATGTGTGTTGGATTTCGGTGAATGTTTAAAGATAGAGAATTATTAGCGTTAGACAACAGTATGCCTAGAAACGGTAAACTTCCATTAGTTTCCTTCTCCATGATAAACTGAATACTTGGATGAATACAATTTATAAAAGGTAAAAATTGATATAGTGCTTTTTCTTCACGTCTCCATGTAGGAAATGATATAGCATAAACAATTTGAAAAATAAAGAAAACGAAAAGCACAATTACTATCACCAGTTGCTTTCTTGCTACGATGCTGTGACCCAAAGATTATCCTAAAGTTTCTATATGTTAAAAAAATCTAATAACAAACAAGCTAATCAATTTATAGGCAAACTGAGGATCGCTTCTACGTAATCAAATACATTACAAGGAAAGTATAAAAACAATAAAGATCCTTTGTAGTTACATTTGGAAATTTCATCCATATCCAATAGAAAGGATATAATCCAGTCATTTTAGCTTAAAAACGCCGTCAGTGCAAAAAAATGGTGGCAGCAATTTTTTTCATTTTGTTGTTTTAAAAAACATTAAAAATAGAGAACGATAGCGCCCAGGCTTAAAAAATTATTCAAGGTCAAAGGTAACAAAAATCATTTGTTTTGCAAAAATCTCGTTTTCTCTTGAGAGTGACGAATGTGAACGTCGAGCTCTGCATCCGTTTCCGCGCCACCATTGAGATAGGATATAAGGCGCGTTTTATTTTACGTGATGCCCCCAGTAGGCCTAGTCCATGTTGACCGTAAAAAAATTAAGTTTCGATGTGTTAATTATTGAAAATTCAATATAAGAATCAATTCTTAACACTACTGTCATAGTAGGCGAGGACATCGATCTTTTGGTTCTTATCATCGGACGTAGTCATTTACAGCAACATACATTTTTCGTAAAACGAGGCAAAGGAAAGGTCAAGACACAATTTTATAATTTTTCAAGCTTCTACAAATATCCTCAATGTAAGAAACATATCTTATTGCTGCATGCAATAACCGGATGTGATACCACTTCTGCTCTATTCAACAGAGGAAAACTAAATGCATTAAAAATGTTCGAAAATCGTCCTGATTTGAATCAAGCTGTCGAAATTTTTCAACAAGACAATTGTTCTCAACAACTTGTATTTGAGAATGGAGCGAAAATTACAATAGCAACGTATGCAGCTCCTAAGTTGGAAACATCCATTGATAATTACCGGTATTTAAGTTTTGCAAAGTCGACAATATTCAATACTGCTGTAAAATTGCCATGGATTCCACCTACAATTACAGCAGCTTAACAACACTTGTATCGTGTATATTACCAGGTCCTAACATGGCTGGGAAGAGACAGATCCACAACAGTGGGGCTGGATCTTTAATAACATTTTTTTATAGCCCATTACAACATTGTTACCACCTGCGACAGTTAATATTAATACCGTTTTTTTTAATTGTACGAATGGATTCGGTACAAATTGTGGATTTAGAAAAATTGGTTTATCTTGCTCCATTGTATACGGAAACTGTAATGGACAACAAGTCTCAATGCAATGCCTGAAGCTTCTACTGTTGATTACTCCGATAATGTTTCTACTGAGATTGATATTGATCTTTTTATAACAAATATCAGATAAGATAACGAAGATAAAGACCTTCTAGAACCTGAAAATGAAATAGTAAATAGATGATATTTATGAGAGACGAGGGCGAAACGTACTTTTTTTACACTCAACACGGATTAGGCCTACTGGGGATATCATGTAAAAAAAACGCGCCTTGTATTCTACCTCAATGGTGGTGCGGAAACTGATACAGCGCTCGACGTTCACATTCGTCACCCTGTACTTCGCAAACGGTTCGGCGTACATGAAAAATGAATAGAACCATTTTTGTGGATAGTTTCATGAACTTTCGTTCTTGTAACCATCTCAATTGACCTCCGAGCCAAAGAAAACGAACCCTTGCAAAAGACCTTTGACCTTGTATAATTTTTTAAGTCTGGCCGCTATCGTTCTCTATTTTTAATATATCGTTAAAAACTATAAAATGAAGCGATTAAAAAAAATGCTGCCACCATTTTTTTTTTCACTGAAAACCTAGAAAGACTGGACTAATAGGAATAAACAGGTTCATTAACCTTTAAAGGTATGGAAATAACTTTTGATATTTCATCTAAACGTCAAAAGGCAAGGTTTGATAAGCTATACAAGAAATAAAATCATAGACCATCCCTTGATACTAAAAACGGTTGTAAACTGTTCTGATCTTGTTTTTTCAGATGATTCTATTGAAGAGCTTTCAAAGAGTGTGTATTTTGTAGTCGCACCATGAGTAATACTGTTTGATGATATAATATCTAATATTGAGAATTGTATGCTATTAAAACTTATTGTGAACTACGAAAAGATCACACACAAAAAGGTTTTTTTTGAAAACTGAAGAACTATTTCTGAAGAAATAAAAAGAAACTTTGAAGCTCTTCCTCCAAAACTGTATGGCATACCAAAATCCATATACTTAATGTTGTTTTAAGGACTATAGAGAGTACAATTGGTTCTCCTAGATACAATCTTGCAAAACATCTCACATTTTTATCACAACCTCATACAGGTCAAAAACACCCAATTTTGTTAAAAATTCTGCCCATATCATTGAAAAAATACATAACTTTATTTCTGATTATGATGGTATACTGGTCAGTTTTGATGTCTCAATTTTTTTCAAATGTTCCTGTAAAAGAAACTATTGAATATATTGATGGCATTTTTGCAAAAGGTATAAAATAGTTTTTTTTTCAGAACTGTTTTGCATTTACTTATTTTGGGTGGAATAATAAATTCTATGAACATCTTGATGGTGTTGCCCTGTTAATCCTCTTGTGGATAATTTTTACCTGGAACAATTTCAAATACCAGCTTTGCAAGATGCACCTGAAAAAACGTTTAGCTTAAATATGTAGATAACACTTTTGTTATACGGAAACATGGAGGGAAATCAGTACATGAACCTTTAATTTGATTAAATTCAGTTTACCATCTATAAGGAAATTAATGGAAGTTTACCATTTCTAAATATGTTCCATCATTCCAGCACATGGAAATTATATGTGTATCAGCGCGAACGTAAGTTTCATCCAATTACACCATTGGTCTTCCCTTTAAAATGTTTCACCTTTTTGGAAATAATTTACCCGTAATGCTCGTATATCATTTTTTTCAACAAGAACTTTCCTTGTCCTGCTTCTTTTCCCACTTGAATCCAATTTTCTTCAGTAGTCGGTACAACATAACGTATTACGTGTCCACTGTAGTTCATTTTCAAATTTTACTTGGAGATTATCAATTGTAGGTTGGAAGCTTTGGGTATTATGTACATTGTAGACAACATTCAGTATGTGGTTTATTTCATATCTGGTACTCTTGTAATCACGCCTATCTTATTTCTCCTCGTTTTTGGTGAACTAAATACTGATGTTCTATTATTTTCCGCAGCCGTTACCTTTGCTTCCTTCATAATCCTTTCAATAGATCTTATTTCCAGAATAGTCATGAACACGTTGCTTAATTTCTTGTTTCGATTCATTTGGGAAGTGTTGCAAGATCACTAAAATTATTGTACAATACTTTGTATGGTTGCCCCTAATGCTTTCACAGTTATCCTTTCATACATTCACAGTTACACACAACTAGTCGAAGATCGCGGTCAGAAATCTCAACACTAACTCAAAGTAATTATCTCAAAGTGACGCTAATTATTCGATTCTATTTACTATATTCTACGTACGTTAGTGCCTTTGCTAATGACACATTCTTTTTTAGAGATCGATATGCAAACAAATTTGTTAAAAGTGCATTACATTCCGCTTTATATATTTATATATTTACTTGCTTCATAATCAAACATTAATTCCCTACTCTTATTACTAATATTATTAATATTACTAATTAATTAAAAGACGTACATATATTTCGTACTGCAGCTGTAAAAAGGGTTATTCACGGTGAACAAAGACTCTATATGTTTCTGTGAAACTCCGAAATTTGGCTAATGTCGATATTCTCTAGTGAACGTCAGCATTCTCGGTGCTTGGCGTATATCAGAGTTATTTGCCTAATACTATTATTTTTAAACGACGAGTGTCGACATTTACCGTGGACTGATGGTATATGTTAAAAGAAACATTTGTAACACCCTAAACGAGAGTACCATAATTGTTTTATTAACTGCCCTGGTTTACTAGATCAGTTTTTCGCAGTGGAGGTTCTGTTGGCAATTTTCAACACTAAAGTGTGTGTTGGGTTGCCTATAGCTAAAGTAAATTAATACAAAATGTTTACGAAATACATCGTATATTCAGTATATTAAAAAAAGAAATTAAAATGTAATATTATTATAAGTTTTTGTTATGAACGAATAAGTTCAAAGGTAAATATGTAATTAAAAATTATTATTAATTTTATTAAATACATAAATAAAAAGTTTACGTCGAGTAGGATTTGAACCTACGACCTGTACTTTGCTAGAGTAGCACGCTAACCAACTGCGCCATCAAGGTTCAAGCCCCAATCGATGTAAATTTTGTCTTTATGTATGTAGAACTGCATACTACATACATACAGGTCGTAGGTTCTAATCCTACTCGAGGTAAACTTTTTATTTATGTAATTAAAAATTAATAATAATTTTTAAAAAAATATAATATTGTCTTAAATAAAATATAACAACTATTTTAAGTAATTCTGGTGTCCCTGAAAATTTAAATGACGGCGTCTTAATTCCAATCGAGGAACCGGGATCGGTTGTCGTCGTTCAGACTTCGGCGTTATCTGTAACAAATTTTCTTAAACCTAAATGCCTTTCTGCAATTTTTCGCGGTATGTTTTTGCAAGCGTTAATTAAAATTAATGAGGTGGTTTGTTTACGTTGCTGGTGTATAATGTGGAGTACCAGTGGACGGTGTATTTTCTGTTCAATAGTTTTTCGAGAAATGACTACAATTCCAATCAGGTACGTAATTTTTTTATCACCTTTGTTTGAAATAATGAATTAGCGAGTAATTAACCACTCAATATAAAGGGTTGAAATCCTTGTGAGGTGACGCAAATTAAATTAAATGAATATAACTGTACGCAGTCGAATGGATTGTTAATATGTCAACAGGTTGGAGTTGGCGTTGGCCTACACCAGCAATTTCTGTGAGGTAAAATCAGCCGATTTCTTGCTTTATGAAATGTGTATTTTTGGGAATGGGGATTAGATTTTATTGTTAATGAATATCATTATATTAAATTAAACGTGATATCGGATCAAATTTAATTGAGTGAAATGGTGTAGGTATAATTTCATGTGATTTGATTAAAATTTCTGGTGTAAGATGGTTACTCTGAAATGAAATGGAGAAAAAAGTTTTTAAATATCAAGTGTTAAAAAAATTGTGAAAACGAAGCATGGTGTACTACGATAAATTTGCTAATTATTATTAGGCTTAGATAAAATAAAATTTGGTGAATTTTATTCTGGTGGTGTTATATTGAAGTTACAGGACAATGTAATGGGATGAATTCGGTACTAGTTAGCAGGACTTTGGAAAGCAATTCAGGAGGGGTGTGTGACAAATGAATTATACAGGGAGTAAGTGATATTTTACCTGATACTAGTGACAGTATAAGCTTTATATTGGTGAATCAGGATCAGTTATCTAATTAATGCTTTATATACACTTTTCGGGGTGTTACCTCCGAATGAATGATGTATAGGGGTCAGGTTTATTCAAGGGTAATAGGCAGAATTATAGGGATGTCACACAATAGGATTACCTTATAATTGGGGTAGAAACCACCATAATAAAGGAATACTATTAGCAATCTTTATCTATCCTGCAAGGTGCGTACACCGAAAGGGCAAATTTGAGATTATTTCTCGAATCATAGGGTTAGAGAGAAAGATGGGCTTCGTAAAGTAGCCTTACTTCTTGGGGCCGCAGCCAACAGTATTAAAACCACGTTACTGGGTAACTACTTACTACTCCTCGTGGTACAAACACCGAGAAAGTGTAAATAGGTACTTACGTTTCTGGATAACTATTTTGATAACTGGAACTAAGATATCGAGAGATCAGGAAACCCGTCAGGCAGGTTAGAGTGGAATTAATAACAGGCAGGTTGTAATAAACAGGTAGGTAATACGTTTGATTTTTACCAGCCAATCACTAATTTCGGTTTCTCACGGTAACATATACATTGAAATAGCAGTACCTACGCCTCTGTACATCATAACTTGACTAAATATTGTTAAATTTGTTCTATGAATATGACATTTTCCATTACTAGCCTTCATCCGTTAGAAAGTGTCTTAGTTTGTCATCTTGAATAATATTTAATTTATTGAAGGCATAGACATTCTTTAGTAAAATAAAATTAGATTCCATATTTGGTTTTTAGATAGGTTTAACAAACTGTTACATTAATAGCTGACTTATATATACGTTTTCATATTTCATGAATCCATTTCGGTGTCTCAATATATCTTCGGATTAAAAGAAACATTTAAAAGCCCAGTAAAGGTAAAATATTTTGTACAAAAATAAGATTCAATCAAAGACACTATTATGCCCTAAAATTGAGGTTGAATTCCAATTAAATATTGCACTAATTCAAAGAATACGTTAATACTTATCTACTTCTTATTTCTTTTAAATTCTATCATGCTTTATTAGTATGTAGTATGCAACTTACATATGTACGTAACTATACCCTGTACACATGTTTAGCTAAACATAGTAGACTCGACAGATAATTAAGCTTCTTAATAAGGCAAACTAATATCACGTATTCATTTAATCTATTTGGTATACGCAAGTGTTAGATATGTATTAAATATTCAAGCTTGTATGAAATTGCGTATTAAAATTAACGCTTAAATTTACATATAAATTTGATTTTGCATCAGAGTAACATTTGCAAGAGATTCATCTAATATTTTTGGTATTAATTTCAAGCAGTTGAAGGTAAACAGGTTTCTTCTTAAGATTACTTTTAGTGGAGTTTATTGTTATTGATGCAGTATGGATATACTGCGTATGATGCAATAAAGTCTATAATTTCTTTATGTACAATCTTGCAGTTCCCAATGTAGATCGTTACTACACTTATAATAAATGTCTGCATCACATTTTGTTGCCAACAGTTTTATTCCGATTTTACTCTGTTATTAAATCAAATTTACTGCCAAAGTAACAAAATTAAAAGTTCTTTGAAGAAACTATACGAACAATTAGTACTAAAGTTCATAATGGACAGAAACTGTAATTCTGTATATAATTCCACTGCGGTTCACAACCGTAACCTTTCTTTCACCATCAATCACTTAATAGAAGCGAAACGTAGTGAGGTTGTAAGCTAATGTAATTGACTTTCTCAACATGACAGTAAAATGTTAAGATGATCAAATAGGATAATGTTTTTATTCCCGACGGTTATACTTTGTTTGAACATACAAAAATTAATGAATTCGTCTGAATTATAACTACACCACTTCTTGTTACTGCAGTCTAACTCTTTCAACTAATAATGTAACACATTTTTCGATACCTTACCATAATTATTGATATTATTTATGCTTATTTCAAAATAATTAAAAAAAGAAAAAATTAAATAAAGGAATAGACTATTATAAACTGGAATTTTTTATTTACATACAAACTGGAACTAATCACTGGTAGGTGCAGGCACAGATGTACAATGTGTGTACATCTGTGGTGCAGGTGAAATACGCGAGGGGGCGTTATTAAATAAACAATAAATTAATAAGTAGAATGAGCTCCTAAAAACTTTTTGTTGGCGTATAATAGGGCAGGGTCTTTATTTAAAATTTTAAAGCGTTAAATATTTCATAATTAAAAAGTGATATAGCTTAAAAGCATCTAATAAAATATATTATACAAAGTAACGTCTAAATTTTGTTAAGTCGAAGCATCTTGATGTCATTTACTTAATTGTAATTTTACAAGAAACCCTTCCGCAAAGGCATAATACAGCTAAAAGAATGTCTAAAATGTTCTTAATTATGTACTTCGAAATTTATTTTGTAGCAGTAAAATTTTAAGCACCATAAGCGTAAATGGGAATTTAAAGATACACATAAAAGCGATTGTATTAATTTAGAGCAGATGCCTTTTATATAATAGAGTTACAGTATTCATTAATAATATTTTGTTAATAGAGAGACTAAATAATAGAAATTTGTGCCAGAATTTAGCGAAAATGAAAGGAATATGCCTACGCGCACAACGTAAGTGAATTGTTTTGTACTCGAAATTAAAAATTCCTCTCTCTGACCATGCGTTAGAAAAATTTTTCGTTATTGAATTTTCTTTAGAAAATATTTAAGCAATTAACAGCAACGTGATCACTTTATTGTATGCAAAAAATTACATAGAAATTATAAATATGTATCGTTTGAATACCTAGTGTATTTAATGATAAATTTTACAAAACATACGTTTCGATCTCAATTTTAGTAGAAAACGAGAAACGTTTGATTAATAAATGTTTATGTCAATTGTAAGGGTTAAAAAAATTCATTTCTAAACACCTAGAAGTAACACGAATAATAAGATAAAGAAAATACTATCTCATCAACCAAAAATTAAAAATTTACAGAAATACTGCAGTGTTTAATGCATTTTTTCGTCGACCGTTTATTAATTTCGATATTAATGAATTATTTTGTTTAAAAAAGGATGTATTAATAGACGTCATTAATACACTCCTTTTCATTAACTGTTTTTGGGATTTTGACGTTTTGATGATATTTTGATATAGAAAACCAGTTATACTCATACAAATAAAAGAACATCATACATTTTAATAATCCATAATTATTTTTGGTTATTTATAATAATATTATTAATATTACAATTGTTCAAATTTAAGAACGGAACAGATACAGTGTTTATGTTGTGAACGTCAGGATTTATATTTAGGTTTAAATCATTTTGGATGTTTTTGAAATTGTTTGAAGTTATGTTAATGTTTGCTGGGGGTTTGGAAGAAGAGGCTGCCTCGTTTGTGCAAAATAATTGTTTACGAGTGTTTTCTTTGTTTTGGATTGAATCCTCAATGTATGCCTCCGCAAGACTGGTTGATTTCCAGCCCCCATGCCGCCTCTGAATCCGACAATATTGAGGCAGAAGATCTTCGGAAGCAATGTCCTGTATATAGATGTGGCTGATCCAGTTTTAAAAATTGTGCAACTGAACGGGGTGGCCAACTAAGAATGCGAGGTACTGTATCTGGGAAACTATACATCGCAGAGGCTTGCGGAAAAAAAATTACTAAAACGGCCAATACAAAAACCTGGAAAATATTTTCATGTTTCTGAAATGGCCGCTAGGGGGCGTAACTGCAACCTTGAATTTAAAAAAGTGATGTTTCTGTGAATTCTGCTATATTAACCTAATAAAAAAATAACTGATCTTTGAAGTCGAGGATAACCTAACCTTTTTTGTTTGGCATTTTTTGACGTATCTATAAAAATAAAGCGGTGGGGGGTATTCAAAGGTTTCCTTAAATCACCGATTTTAGCAAACTTGGGCGCGTTGAAAAGTGCTTTTCCTGGGCTAGAAATGTTAAGATAACTGAAGTTTTGTTAGTTTGATATGTCGTCGCTAGAGGGATTTGTTCGACATTTCGACAGAAACGGTTAATTTTTGCAAAAAAATTAAATGCATTGGTATGACTTTTTTTCATGAACAAGTAGCTAAATGATGCCTAAACAAGATCGCGAAAACCGCATCTCGATATCTTATTCCTAACCTAAAATATCGGCCAAAGAAAGCTTCATACGAAAACTATATTTTGCTAGAATTGTTTCTATTATGTAAGTTGTGGCCCTAAAAAGGGCCGGTTTAAAGGAGGATGGGTTTTAATGCCCCCGTAAATGCTCGAAATGCTGACCACCACGCTCTATGCATTGCTGAGGTCTCTTATGGGTAGAAAAAACTGTACTGCACAACTTGCTCATTAACGTAAGGCGTAAGGAGTATTTTGACCAATGTAATGGACATTTTTGAGTTTATGTAATGGGGTTCAAGATTTAATTGAGGAACTTTAAGGTTAGGAGATTATCTTGCAAGTTATGAGAACGATTGGTGAAGAAATTTTATTAAGGTCGTTGAAGTCAATTTACAGATTGGGCTAAAAATTCTGGTGCGTGACGTGATGTATGGAGTACTGGATCCTTTGATCAGTGTTTCTTTTGTTAGTGAACAATTTGCATTTCAGTCAATGCGGACCATTTAAACACAGGTGGCACTTTTGTGACGTTTTATTAGCGATTTTTGATTTATAAGTATGACCAATTTTGTTTATTGTTGTGTATAGAAAAAGATTCATTTTCTTAAAAAGGGACCATTGCTAGTATTGCGTTTTAATTAGGCTATACGGATAATCAATTCTAATTATTACCTTGTTTATGTGTAGTTTAGGACTAGAATAAAATTGTGTACCAACCAACCTAACTAAGATTTTCTTGTATGTTACTTCATTGCGGAACTTAACTTATTATACTAATTTTGAAAACTTACTTTAATAGAATTAATCATTCAATTCATTCTTTTATTCGGATTGTAGTGGACATTCTCTGACAATTTTATTTTGAGACTTATTTTAAACAAAAACTCAATTTAAGTGTTGCAAGGCAGTAATCCCTTATTACATTTTTTTTTGTGTGTTACACAAAAGATCACAAAGCTAAATGTAATAAATCTTTTGTGGCTCTTGGCTACATTTGTGGGCGTTGGCTTGAAAATGAAATTGATTTTAGACAAGCGATTAAAAAATTTAACTAATTGAATTGAATCTCCAATACAGATATTATTGTCGGTTACTGTTTATATGAAAATAAAGATTTCGACATGAACCAAGTTAAATCATATGAAAATATAAACTTTCACCATTATCACACATAATAAAATACTTATCTTTTTTTGTTTTTCTTTATGGTGTATTTTAAATCAATCTAAACGTTTCGATAACACTTACAGTTATCTTCGTCAGTAGTAATTCTGTTAAAAATTGTTAAAGATGTTATAAACAATTTTGTCAAAGTTGAAAAATTAAAAAATAAAAAAAAAACAAAAAAGATAAGTATTTTATCAAGTTAAATCATATTTGAGAACGTTTAATAAATTTATTACAAAAAACGTAAAGAACAATAGTTTATAAAATATATTTTCCAAATTTACGCACAGACCGTTACGCCTGTTTTATTTTAAAATAAGGAGAGGTTGATTAAGGTCTTATGCATACTAAACGGATACCAGATTCGTATATAGAGATTGACTTACTATTTAGTGGGAGTACGCTTTCTTCTGTTTTTAAAAATTCTCCATTCAGAGTTATGCTTTTAAACACCACTTCAAAAATTAACTAACAGCATACCGTAAGTTCAAATTGCTTTTCGATAACGTTACAAAATAGGATTTTAGGAAAAAAAGTAAAACAATTCTGAAAACACATACGTGTATTTTGTCTATATGGCTCTATTTGTGTGTTAAAGAATTTGCAGAACAAAGTTTTGAGTTGTATTATTGTGTTATTCAATACTTGCACAGGACCAGATAAAAGTAAGTAATTATATAATGATTAGGAATTATATATATATATATATATATATATATATATATATATATGAGTAAATGATGAAGGTAATACCTATTAACCTGACAGAAGATTTCCACATTGTTAACTGCACATATATATTTTTTATAATTAAAACACTTAGCAAATAGTAAAACAAGGCTAATAATTGTAGGGTTTTCCAATTAGGAGGTCAAAACTTTGAAATGGAGTACAACAATTATTATAGACCATAATCGTTTAATTTTTACTTTATTTTGTAGAACAACAGATCTCACTAAATTTTGAAAATTAAATCGTTTAATAGACTCCTCAACCTCCTCTTACTAAATAAGTTCTGATGGTGTGTTTGAATGTTCCTTTTAAGATCTCCAATTGTTGGATACTTATTTTTGTACACAAGTTATTTCACATAACTCCGTAGTAAGAATCTCTAAGGCGTGAGATCGTATGATCTTGGTGGCCAGTTAACGTTATCCTTCCCCGAAATATCACGTCCAAGCAGCTGTTGTTGCAACAAAACTATTGTCAATCAAGAAGTATGACATGTCGTACGTCTTGTTGAAAGAGAACATTGAGTATGTCTGTGTGAATATCATCAGCAGTAACATTATTTTCACCTTTATACACATTATATCGTTATTTGTTTGTCCCTTATGGCAGTAATCCATTCAACATTAATTATTTTCTGCAAAAGTTCGTGGTGGTGCTATTTTATATATTTTTGAAATATATGGAGTCAAAAAACTCTATTGGAAAGGTAGTGGTGCTTTGCCAACCTTGGAAAAACTTGGAAATAGTCATTTCGCTGGTAGAAATAAAAACGTAAGTATTCATAAATCCATGTTATCTTTTCCTTATTAGTGGTGCGACGTACAATTGAGAAAGGTACGAAACCGGTTTTGTAGATCAGTTATACCTTTCTTTATGAAAAAGAAAACTTAGAAGTGAGGAATTAACCTTCATGTTCAAATTCCACTCCAACTAACAGAAAAAGCAGACCTTAAAGGAATTTCTTTCAGATTTACTACAAAGCTAAGATTAATATTACATTACAATTTGCAAACGATTCTGGTAGAGTAATTTCAGAGTTTGGTGTAAAGATATTTCCTAGCAGTTCAACCAACGTATGCAGCTGCTGAAACCTGTGAAGATGCATTGACCTTTCTAAGCATATGGAAGGAGACTGTTGTAAACAATGACAGGATCAGGCATATAATCCTACCGTAGACCTTGAGAAGCAGACAGAATTTTGCACTTGGTAGGAAGTATAAAATAACGAAAAGGAGACAAAAGCGAATGAAAAAATAGCACGGAGAAAAAGACTATAAAATCCGTACAATTGGAAAAGACGTGTTGCGATTTAGTCACTCGCAAAAGGTGACATTACAGAAAGGGAAGGAAGAGAGTACGAACATAACCTAATTTGGTCGTTCTATGTCATGAAGTCTTCGACTTTACTGCAGTTAATAATTTAATGAGGAGCAAAAAAAAAACTGTTCTGTGCATTTTACCAAACGGATATTACTGAAAAAATTCATTATGATGGATTAAATTCAATTTCTCTCTAACTTGTTAAGCTCTAGAAAATTGCTATAACATAATGCATGGATCTGAGCTTCGTCTATATGCTATGAACATACTTTGCATTGAACACACATGATTACCATATTAATCAAAAGAGGATATATTCGATCCTCTGGATTTAGTGGCTACAATCCTCTACGATCCTGAACAGATCTTGTTACTTATGTATAAATTTAGATACACTGTCCCGACTTATCCTAGATATCTTCGATGAAGATTCGCGTCCCTACTGAGTCGTGTGTAGTCAAATCGGCTATTCTTGCCTATTCCAGATGTTCTCTCTTAACTCTAACTGTGCAAGGCCCAGCACAGTGCTTATGAAAATCATGATATGATATTCTAAAATTTCCGTAATGTATATTTGAGATGTATGGAAGGTATTCTATTTACGGACCAACTCTGTGCATCTTCTAGAAAAATTTTCTGGTTAAACCTTAAGTAACTGGTTAAAAAAACTAGGGTACACCGTCTTTGTGTCTTCTCTTTACTTGTCTGGCCCGTTAAGGTAACTTGAGTGATGTGATGGAACTAAGGTCAACTTTCGCCAAGATATTTCAGCAGCATGGTGTCATTTTCTAACAATACATTTGATAACATTTACATTTTAAATTTCTTGAATTTGAGATTGTTGCAAACCCACAGAAGCGCAAATTCCTATACTGTCGGCCTATTTATTCTACGGCAAGTTTTTAAGTACGTAACTGGATTTTATTTGATTGTCACAAAAAAATTATTATATATATATAGTAGTGTATCCTTAGACTTTTCATCTTTATGTACATTAGCGGGATAACTCCCTTGTCCATTTTGTTTTTAGTAAATGTTTAAGTATTAATCAGTGCATATTATGCTCTTAGCTAACCGCCAATCAATCTCTCTTATGTAGCACAATATGAGACTGTCCAAATAACATCGGCTTTTTTGCTACGTAATGCAACTGTACTACATTGCAGCACAATGGCAGCAAAATACTTAGCTAAACATAAATAACGGTAAATGGAACAGTTCAAGGTTTGTATATGTTTTACTACTTCTGCAAAATATTTAAGAAGGCAATCACAAGTTCTGAAGGCGATGAAGACAATTCTGATAGCTTCCTCTTTCAAAAAGGAGACGTTTGGGGAAATGTATGTCTCCTCCCACACAGAGTAGAGCGTATAATATTGTCAACCTTACAGGAGGTTTAAAAAATTCAGCAAGCTTGATTCTAGTGATACAAAAAATAGAAAAATACGTTTGCCAGCATTGTGCAAATAATTGCTAATTTGATCATAATTTGGTTTAACATTATTTAATGATGTTTACTATTTTATAACAATTTAGAGTTATGTTTTGTGTTAACTTGTTTAGAAATCATCAGTAAAGGGTATTAAAATATGAAAATATTTGTTACTTTATCAAAAAAAAAAAAGGTATGGAAGTGTGGTGTAACTGAGTTACCCCACCTCAGTGAACCCAACGTACTTCAAGTCACATGTACGAAAAGGTAAGAAATGATTACCCCTAATTACTTGGTCCAGGCACAACAGACCTTGATGGAATAGTGTTGGCTTTCATGAAAGTGACCCTCTGCTGGCAGAGGCTAACAGAGAAGTATTTTATAAATGCTTCTGCTCTAGGTGTCAAATTTTTGTAAAACAAAATATTATGTAAATTCATGGTTAGTAAAAAGAGAAAAGTTCTATTAATAAATTCTCATGTGAAAGGAAAACAATATTATTAAAGTTTGCATACATAATTAGTTCCAGTCACGAAACCTGGCGACTGCCGACGCATTCCGGACTTTACCGATGCTTATTCCAGTGCAGTAGGCATACTTTGACATGACAGTGTCATTATTGTCATAATATTTATAATTGATTACAATGTTAAAGGTAAAGGTAATTAAGTTTTACTTTCATTTTACTCTGCATAGGGATAATCAGTTACAACTTTACGTGGTTTGTATTAACGTCGCTTTTACAATCGTGTTCAAAACGTATTTAAAATGTCTTTAAAGTCCGGCAGAGGTTTAAGTTCACAACGCGTGAAGCTGTTTATAATGTTTACAATTATTTTGCTTCACACAAAAATGACCACGAATTACTAACAGTCATTAAATTAAAAGTGAGTGAAGCAACAAAAGTGTCTGTATGTTCTATCGAAAGAATTTTAAAAGAAACTAAAGATAATATTGGTGATTGTGACGCTGCACCAAAGTTTCGTTCCCTAAAGAAGAATCGACCAAGAAACAATTCAGTAACAAACGTAGAAGAATATGAAGCAGAATATTTTCGACGTATAATTTACAATTTTCATATTACCGAAAAATGTCGCATGACAATTAGTAAACTAAAAGGAAAACTAAAAACCGATTTGAACTGGCAAGGATCGGAGAGTTCATTGAGAAGAATTGTAAGAAAATTGGGATTTAAATGGAGATTAACTGAGAATAACAGAAAGTTATTAATAGAAAAAAGCGACATTCGTATTAAGCGTATTCAGTACATAAAAAAAATTAAACATTACAGAAGAGAAAATAGACCAATTGCGTATATTGATGGGACTTACATTCATTCTGGTCACACAAAAAGTCATAGTTGGGCTGACGGTTCAAACAATGGATTATTTTCTACAATTTCAAAAGGGCCTCGTCTAACTGTAGTACATGCTGGTAGTTATACAGGCTTTATACCAAATTCCCTTTTAATATTTAAATCTGGTAGTGAAAGTGGAGATTACCACGACGAATGAATAGTAATAATAATTTTTTTTTTTTTATGATTGTGGACCTGAACAGGCTAAATTAGGCCTATCGTGCTAAAGCACCCAGGAACACTTAGGAGGATGGATAGAGGGATAATGAATTGCCAATAGATGCCTATGAACAGCCACCTTAAATTTTCTCATATCATAAGTGAGAGGAAAACAGGAACTAGGGAGATCATTCCAGAGTTTAGAAGCCGTGTAGAAAAATGTGGATTTGTACTGCATACTGATGATGTAAATGAGCGAACCGAGTGTTTCTCGAAAAGATAGCCCGAGATGGTATCAAAGAATATAATTCAGCAGCACAATAGCCGTTGTAATAACGATAATACAAAGATAGAACTGAAACCATCCTATGCTCAAGGGACTGTATGTGAAAAGTTATGGACGGGTCATTTATAAGCCTAATCGCTCTCTTTTGAATACGATCAACGATATCGAGAGCATATTGGGGAGCACTAACCCAGAGGTGAGAATTATATTCCAGATGAGGCCGAATTTGGGCCTTATACAGCAGAAGGAGTTGTCGCGAGGTAAAGTACTGCTTAGATCTGTACAAAAAGCCTATTTTACGAGCAGCTGTTTTGGTAGCTGACAGAAGATGGTCAACCCATGAGAGATTTGAAGATACAGTAATACCCAACAGAGTAATAGAGCCTGAAAACTTAAGAACTGAGCCATTCATACTTAGAACAGGAAATGGTCGATCCTTTTTGGCGGACATAAGGCAACACTGAGTTTTGTTAGCATTAAATTTAACTAGATTATTGCTTCCCCATTCGAGAATACGTTGAATGTCTTTGTAGATTGAATTTGCTATTTCAGAAATTGTTGAAATAATAACTAATTCCCAATTTCCCAGCTAACAGCGTATTAGTTATCGATAACGCTCCGTATAGTTGCGTTCGAATAAATCCGGCACCAAATTCGAACAGCAAGAAAAGTACTATGATACAGTGCCTTGTTTCAAAAAATATACAATTTTTTCACAATATGTTGAAGCCTGAACTGTACAATTTAATAACATCGAACAAGGACCGATACGTAGAATATAAATTAGACAAATTATTACAAGAAGCAGGATACGAAGTTTTACGCTTGCCGCCGTACCATCCCCATTTAAATCCTATCGAATTAATATGGACAAAGGTTAAAAACGCGGTAGCTAGTAAAAACATTACTCGTAAATTAGACGAAGTGCACAGTCTACTGCAAGAAGAGTTTGGCAACATAACCGAGGACGATTGGCAAAAAGTCTGTTCCACAGTTGTAAGTAAGGAAGATAACTATATAGTAACGGATAATATAATACATATACAAGTCGAAGAATTAATTATAGATGTTAATGATGATACTGATAGTGAAGACTATGCTATGGCCTATTTACCTGGCAATATTTAAAATTGTCGCGAAATATATTTATTTTTATGAAAATGTAAACTTTCCATTACATCATAATAATATTATTTTGATTTTTAATGGTACTTTAATTATACAATCTAAACGTTTGATAAACTTGTTATCGTCAGTAAATGTTTTTAAAATAATGTATTCAAATTTGACAAAATTGTTTACTACATCTTTAACAATTTTTAACAAACATTACTACTGACGAAAATAACTGTAAGTGTTATCGAAACGTTTAGATTGTATAATTTAAAGTACACCATTAAAAAATCCCAAAAAAAGATAAGTATTTTATTATATTTATTTTTAATTTGTGTTGTTTTTATACCAAATACTTTATAGGTTTAATTAAGAGAAATGATGCCAAGTTAAATAAAGACGAATTATCCATGATTGTTTTTTTAAAACAAGATTCAGAAGTACCTAATAACCGTAGTGACAGTACGCTTATGGAATCCGAACACAAAAAGCGACTTCTACGCATAAATTACTCTCGCCAGGTTTCGTGACGTGAGCTTGTATATGTTTTTAATGTGATATAGCCACATAATGATAAGATTTTTTTTACAATTAAGATCAGTGAGGATTTGTAGTGCTGTGAAACGTATTTACTTTTAATAGTATTTTATCGATTGATGTTAGTTCGGTATAAAACTATTAGCATAATGTGTTATCAACACAACATGAAAATTATATTCGGCAGTAGTGAATTGTGTAATTTGTGTTGCAATATCTTAGAAAGCTATTTTTAACTTTTAAGCCTTTGGCATAGCTGCTGAAAAGACGATTCTAAAGAAATAAGGAGTAGCATAAATCTTGTGCTGCAAATTTTGCCAATTTAAAAAGGTACCTATTAAGAAACAATCCGACACATGCATGCCAAAGCTGCTGAAAGCTAAAAAATTTATTTTGCAGAAGTAGTTACTTGACCGAACTTAATAGAAACTGCGGTGGTTATGTAGCAAAGTATTAGTAAATTAGAATGACAGCGTGGTGATCTAGGAAACTCGGTTGTTAATATTGTTAGTATATAGGGCAAAGAATATTGAAACTAATGAGAAATTTAAGAAAACTTTTAGACAACTTATTTATTATGTTTGCATATACACTTGCATATGTAATACCAAAACATTACATTATTACTAATTATCGTAAATCAAGTATTAGCGTTACTTCAGAAAATGTTTATGGTAAATAACAAAATTCACAGTTAACAATTATTGTTAAGTAGGTATAAGCATATCATTATACGATATTTCCTTGTACTAACAAAACCGGTACGAATGATCAAACGGTATTATTTAGAGATCTTTTTTAATGTATTTAATCATGTAAAACCCTCATAGAAAATTGAATATATTCTAAAGTACAATGTTAACAAAGTAATCATTGGAATGTAATGTCATTTATTGACAGGAAATAATTTACCATATAAAGATCTGAATATCTCTGAACACGTATATAAAATGGTCCTTTCGTTAATGTCGCAAAGTATTTAGACAAAAATGTTTGAAGAACTCGTTTGAATTGTACATGTGGACCATCAAAAACGCTTTTAGAAGATTTGTTTAATCTGTACTGGTTACGTTAAAAATATTATGAAGACGTATTTACTTAATTCTTTGCACAATTACATTCTCGCACTGAGCTGCCTATGTAACAAATTAACTTGTTTTCCAATTATTAATTTAGGTCAGAGTTTGAGTCGATGAATTAACAATTTTTCTACATATTCTTTCTATATATATATATATATATATATATATATATATATATATATATATATATATATATATATATATATATATATATATATACAGTGTCAATTTAAAAACTTACAATAGACTATATCTCATGAATAAATGATATCAAAAAATTCTCTAAACCGTTTCTAGGGTTGAAAGGGGAACCAAAATGACATAGGAGGCAACTCACTCAAAACAACCCCCTACGCCCCACCTACCCTAACTAAAAAAATTTAAATAGCGAACCCCTACTTGTAATACATCATTGGAAAGCCTGTAAAAAATGCTATCCAGTGGTATAAATAAAAATTATACTTGAATGGCCACCGAGGTCACCAGATTTTCCGCCACCAGATTTTTTTCTTTGGGGTTACGTCAAGTCAGTTGTTTACAAAACCTAACCTGCGTCACTTGAGGAGTTGCGGGAAAGAATTACTCAAGTATGTCGGGCTATTACCAGAACAACATTTATCAATATTCGTGAAGAATTTGAAAACAGGCTGTATTATTGTTTACAAAACAACGGAACCTACTTTGAACATTTACTTCATTAATTAATATTTTTACCAAATTTGTAGTTCAACAAAACCTTTTAGTGAATATTGATGTACTTTTTTGAAATAAAATAGTATAGTGTTATTTCTGAAAAGCGATTTGTGTTCATTTATAAAAATGACTGAAATAATATAATACACCCTATATAATTTTTATTTATACCGCTGGATAGCATTTTTTACAGGATTTCCAATTATGTATTACAAGTAGAGGTTCGCTATTTAATTTTTTTAGTTGGGGTAGGTGGGGCGTAGGGGGTTTATTGGGGTGAGTTGTCTCCTATGTCATTCCTATGCCCTTTCTACCCTAGAAACGGTTTATTCATGAGAGTCTATTGTAAGTTTTTTAATTGACACATATATATATATATATATATATATATATATATATATATATATATATATATATATATATATATATATGTATACAGGGTGTCCAAGTCGAAAAAAAATAAATCACATTTCCTTTAATATCTTTCGACTACTTCCATATAATTGCATGAATTTTCTTATACGGGTTTTTTTTGGGATAAAAAATTCAAATTTATTATCAATTTCCCTGTATCTTCTAGAGGAAGCCACCGGCGATGATTTTGAACCCTTGAAACCTTGACAACTTTTTTGTTCCACCCTGTATGTTATTTGGGTGTAGAAAAATCTCTTTACCTGTCTTCATTTTAGTTCGGATCGTCAAAGTGACAAGACGTGTTTGGGGAAGCTGCAGCCTCTACCTTCGATTAGTGATTAAAATGTCAATTTCTAAATCAATAAAGGTAATGTACGGTGGGGGTGACTTTTTGAACAGATTTTTACACCCAGCGGCTTGAATGTTGGTAATGGGTAAAGAGAATAATAATCTAACCAGTAGAATTTTGTAGTGTGTGAAATGGTTCCTTAAATAAATAAAAAAGACGCGTAAATAATATCTATGATGGCAATTTTATACTTGGTACTATATTAAATTCTAAGTTTAATCATAACATTGTATTTCATATTATTTTATATTATATTTTCCTTTGACAGCAAATTTGAAATGTAATCTAACTTTTACCGTTGTTACTATATATGATTTTAAGTGTAATTCATTGACCCTAAAAGTAGGTAATTAAAGTCGGGAGGGCTAACAGGGTCATTATCGTTATTTATTGTTTCCCTTCAATTAAATAAAAAGGAAGAAAAAAAAATAGAAAAGTTTCACGACAATAACAAACAGATTTGTTTATTTTAAAATGGCAATAATATGCAAGTTGGAACCTAAATAATAAACCCAAGTAAACAACTTATTTCAATCTTAATTCTGCCGACACCTACGAAACTAACCATAAACAGATTGGGGTACTATACAATTTATGCACGATCCTTTTAAATAGATTAGGGTAATGAATATCCCGCATTGTTTTACGTGCAACTACTTTATTCAGCAATTGTACAAAAAAAAATTTTTTTCTTGTAAGATGCAATGTAAACTAATTAATGCTTCCTTTTCAGCTCTGGGCTGCCGGTCACTTTCTCCTTTATTCCTTATGTACTCGCCAACACGCACTTGCCAAGCGTGGCATTTTAACGGCTAAACCTTTAAAATAACGAGTTCTAAAACAGATGAGTAGGGCGAGTCGCTCACACTCTCACATAGATTCGTCGATCCGTCCTAAGGATTCTTGGGGGGGGGGAGCAAAAATTCTGTAACAAACCTTTTTGAGTTGTATTAAAAATATCCAATAATTTAGGCAACTTCGTTCATTTTTGTGTCATGTGAATTGCATACCTTAGTGGCTGAAAAGTATTCGTTTAGTTATTTTAAAGTGGGATAGTACGCGCATTTCGTCTTGCAGATTCAGTTCATGCGCAGACATCTATTTTGAAGTCGTTGTTGTTCGATAATGAAATCAAAAAGCTTCCATTTTGTTATTGAACATTTTTATTAAAAAAGTGCAAAATTTTACGGTAAGAGCTAATTACACCTATTTTTCTTTGTCTATTATATTTATCCTTTTTAGGCAATTTTATTTTACGTTTGTTTCACCTTTTATTTTACTTTTATTAGGTTACATTTTCCTATTACGTAATTTCATTGTATTATTATGTTTCAATTTAACGAGGATGACGCAAGTTGTTGCTATGCTGAAAATTATAAATAAATTGTATATTAACCCATTTGAATCAAACAGGTTTGACTTTTTGTGAAAGAATTGACTTATTTGGGATCAACGAATAACAAAACTTTTATTATATTTCCATTTCAAGATTAATTGCACAACTAAAATTGAAAGCGTGGCTTCGTCAGCACATTTTATCAGTAACAGTATACCAGTGACAACCAAAATTTTAAAGTAGAACTGGTATTTCATTTCTAATTATGAGTATAAGATATTTTTTAAGTTATTAACATTAGTGTTAAGTTTTTCTAATTTATAACTTGTCTTAAAGATTTTATAATAAACCTTGTTATTGTTTTCCATTTCACATTTATTACATTTACGGTTTACTTGTTTTGCATAAAATAAGTTGGCGTCCGAGGTATTTTAAGATTTATTTACAGGTTGAAGTTACATCTCTTTTGTAAAGCGAACATATCTAACCACACACACATTTTCTAATTACAGCAAATCAATGTTTAAAACATGGACACGATTAATCGTCGACTGAGCTGAAGGCACAAAATCTTCTATTTATTATTTGGAGTAAAAGTAATATTAGGGGAATTATTATTAATAACAACCGCTACACCCTATTATTAAGTTTTTTATTACAATTTCTCAATGCTAAAATCAAAACTAAGAAGAGCAAGATCTGCCAGGAATAAAATTCTGCCCCATTCGGATGCCCGGGAGGGCAGGACTCGCGACCTCGGTCGCCGAAAGTACCAATATCCGGATTCATTACTGTAACATACGTGATATCAGGTCGAATCTTAATGCTGTTCGCCAACACCTTGAACAAGTGCAACCGGACGTTCTGTTTCCACCAGAAAAACAAGTCGCCTGACCTGCAATTTCCCAGATACAACCTCCACTCTTTCACCTTAAAGGCGGAGTATGTGCGTATACCAAGGACAGCGTAGGTTATAAGAGGATGTCCACTTTGGAAAACAACAAATTTGACGCGATTTGATTCAAAAATTTTGGGGCGCAATTTGCGAAATACTACTGTTGTTTGGATAGGTCTCCCAATGATAACAACTTCCAAGATCTTTTTGATTACCTTAGTCTGAAAATAGACTACCTCTTATCACAGTTTCCATCTTGCGATATTTCAATTTTGGGAGATTTTAATGCCCACAATTCCAATTGGCTTAATTGTTCATCTACTACTAATCCCGTAGGTCATAGTACAGAAGCATTTGCTGTATCCTATGATCTCACAGAAATCATTTCCGGAGCAACCAGAACAACCAGAATTCCTGATAACCCTAACCATACTCCACATCTCCTGGACCTATTCCTTACAACTAACCCACTTGTCTTTCAATCAAGAGTCCTTTCCCCACTTGGTCAATCAGACCACTGCCTAATCAAAATAACTTCCTGTGTACCTAGTCCTACTGTAACTGGAAAAAGAGATAGAAATATGTGGTGTTTTAAATCAGCTAAATGGAGCGAACTGCGAGATTTTTTTGCAACCTTCCCCTGGCGTGAGTATTGTTTAAATGGTCTTCCTCTTCAAAAATTGCTCTTTCAATAACTGAAGTTATCTTGATGGGTATGGAGTTATACATTCCCAAAAACATTATCGTGTAGGTCATGCCCGTTTCCAACCCTGGTTTAATAGGGCTTGCATTGCTGCATTATTGCAAAAGCATACACTCTATATCAAATTGAAATCAAATAAATCTATCGAAAATCACGCCAACTATATTGCCGCAAGGGATAGTTGCAAAAGCATCATCACCAAGGCCAAAAAGGTGTTTGAAGAACATAAATGCAAAGAATTAGTCTCACGTTCTTTGGGTGGTCGTAAATTTTGCTCAGTAGCTAAACCCATCAGTAAAAACTTTGGTACATCTTCCTTTCCTCCCATGACGCCTCGCGACGGAGCTGTAGTAGCTGATCCTGCTGAAGAAGCCAACCTCTTTGCCGATTACTTTGCATCAAACTCACGTCTCAATGATTCTGGTAAAACTTTGTCGTCGCCCAAATCTACCCCATATGCTATTAAACCAATCCGCTTTTGTTACAAGCTCCTGGAATCAATTATGAAATAAACTTGACCCAAACAAGGAGACCGGCCCTGATGGTATTCCAGCTATCGTCCTAAAAAATGTTACTCCGAGCTAGTATCTGCATTGTCCAAACTCTTTTCGATCTGCATGCTATCTGGAGAGTTGAAGTTGGCACATGTCCAGCCGATTCCTAAAAAGGGCGAGAAAACCGATCCCTCAAGCTATCGACCAATAGCTATCACCCCCATTCTGTCGAAAATCATGGAGAAAGCCATCAACCACCAACTACTTACGGTCCTTGATTCCAAACAGTCTTAAACAACTACCAGCATGGGTTCAGACAGAGCCGTTCACCGGGTGATCTTCTTTCACATGTCACCCAACTTTGGAATAACACATTAGAGAGGTTCGGTGAAATAGTCGTAGTGGATTTAGATATTTCAAAAGCTTTTAACCAGATTTGGCATAAGAGCCTGCTTGCCAAACTCACTTCGTTCGGTTATCCGATACACTCATCAATTGGATATCTAGCTTTCTTGACAAAAGACGTATATGCGTTGTCGTCGATGGCTTCTTTTCGAAATGAACTACTGTTAACGCGGGAGTACCCCAAGGATCAGTATTAGCTCCCACACTTTTCCTGCTTTACATAAATGACCTCATTTCCTCAACAACTAACCCGATCCATTGCTTTGCGGATGACAGCACTCTACAGTGTAGCTATTCTCAGTTTTCCCACAGTAATAAGCCTAGACAGGCCGTAAGGTGAAAATGGCAGCCACAATCAACAGTGACCTAGAACGTGTCCTTGAATGGGAAAGCAATAATCTACTCATGTTTAACGCCGACAAAATGTAGTGTTGCCTTGTGTCCGCCAAGAAAGACCGACCATTTCCTGCTGTAAATATGAATGGCTTAGAACTCAAGTTTTAAAACTTTATTTATATGTTAGGTGTGTCCGTATCATCGAATCTTTCATGGGCTGACCACATTTTGTCAGTCAGCAAAAGAGCTGCCCGTAAACTGGCAGATCTAAACAGTACTTTACATCGTAACAACTCCTTTTACTGTATAAGGCTCAAGTTCGACCTCATCTGGAATACAATTCCCACCTCTGAGAAAAGTGCTCCCCAATACGCCCTTGATATGGTAAAACGCATCCAAAAAAAAACTATGAGGCTTATAAATGACCCATCTCTGACTTCTGACCTACAGCTTCTTGAGCATACAAGAATAGTTTCGGTTCTTTCCTTGTTCTATCGCTATTACCATGGCAAGTGTGCCTCCGAAATACACTCCATAATACCATCGCAGGCCATCCTCGCTAGGAACACTCGGTTTGCCCATTCACACCTTAATTACGCACTCAAAATTCCATCGTGTCACACTAAACGGGCTCAATCTATATTTTTCCACACGGCGACCAAATTGTGGAATGCACTACCCAGTTCCTGTTTGACTTTGACTTAAGTCAATTTAGGCGAGCCATGCATAAACATTTCTCGGCTGCCTAACAATATGCCTAAACCCTACCAGTGTTTCTGAGTGCTTTAGCACGTTAGGAAAATCTTAACCTGTTCAGGAATACTATATGTAAAAAAAACAAGAAAGGTATACCTTATTGATATCACTGGGGTCAACGGTTTCCGAGTTACTGGAAGTGTTATTTCTTTGTGTTTGTGGATAGCAGTCAAATACGTCAATAAACTAGCTTTACTTTATATAATTTACATGCATCATCACTTTTAGATGCGTTCTTATCGGAAACCGTTGACCCTAGCGACTTCACTAAGGTATATCTTTCTTAACTTGACAGGGAAAGAGATTTTTCTAGTGCAAAATAACATATAGGGTGGAACAAATTAATTAATAGTAAAATTCAGTATAATATTAAATTTTATTTTTGTTGTTTTTGTCACTTTTATTATTATGATTTATGTTAATAATCAATAATATTGTTCTCAATAGTTAGTTTAATTTGTAGATTAATTTTCATTTAATTAAAATACATAATATGTCAAGGTTGCTTTGATATAAATTTAATTGTGTAATTTGACACTTTCTCATTGGCAGATTAGAAACATATGATATATGGTTGAAAAGCATTTTTATGAAGAATTCAAAATGCAAAAATCCAATATGGCGTCCATAAGAAAATCGAATGTTGCGTGCATTATCTCAAAATCTAGTAGGCCTAGATTTTTTCAAAATCATTTTGAAATCCTCGCTACCTGTTACCCCATCCTGCAAAAATCGTGGATGTATCTCTTGCAAGAAACAAGATATAGCGATTTTAGAAAATGCATATTTTCAGTTATCACCCTGTGTCTAGTAAATGGAAGGATTTTTGACATGTAACCATGGTTACTTCTTGGGCATATAATGACGCAACTTTTCTCCATTTAACCATCTTCGTATCTCTAACGGTTTCCAATATCCCATGCATTTCATCTTAAACTGGACATTATATATATATATATATATATATATATATATATATATATATATATATATATATATATATAGGTGTTCTTAAATACATGCTAATATTTAAGGGGGCGATGCTTGCACCCATTTTAAGAAAAAGCTTCATATGTGCGAATGTCTTAAACGTCCTAACTTTTGAAATACAGGGTGATAGTTTCCAGCAAAAAATCTTTTTATAAAGACTGTGATACTATTGTAGATATCTTTATAAAATTTGGTACACGTCTTCAATACATCAAGATGCATTTTCTGATGTACAGAAAAATTTATTATTTTACCAGTGGCGTCCGTACGGGTTTTGCATTGCATATTTTTGGAGCAAAAAATGGTACGCCATTGCTTTCTCTTAAAATAAAAATTACTTTTTGAATTCACATTTATTTGTGAGCAAATTTGATCTCTTGATTTTATATTGTCCGATGCATGGTTTTCGCTTAAAAAAATAAAAATCGTTTAGAGTATAATTTTTAATAGAACGACATGACATTGCTAATAATTTACTGACGTTGACTGTAAATTATTTTACCTTTCACATCATAAGTGGACTTGGATGTTAATGATTCGGCACGATCCATATCTGTAGGTTTTAACATACTACTAATATTTGCATCACCGTTATAACAATTCTTACGTTACGTAGCAAACAAATTATTGTTAGTAGTCTCAAAAAAGGCTTTGTTCATTATAAATCGATCAAAACAAGCAAATACAACAATAATTACAAAAACCTCCTACGCGAGAAAACAAACTAAAGTTGTCAAATTATTGTACTCCCCTACAATTTTAAAATGAGACCGTCGAACGAATATTGGTATCTGCGCAATATGTTATCCTGGAATACATTACGTTTTTACAAACGTCAATGTTAAAACAACAGCTGTTAACTCATAGTAAGTTGTTGGTGTTCAAAACCATCTCAGTGCGTCATTTCTTTAATTTTTAGTGTGTCATTGAAGTTATTTACTTTTTCGCTGTTTTTTCAAATATCAATAAATAATAGTAAATTATACGAATGCGGAAATGGCGGCAATGCATTACGCATATGCCGTCACAGATGGTAATGCGACAGAAGCCAGACGAATTTATTATGAAAAATATCCTAATCGTGCCTTGCCAAATAGTTGAACCTTTTCAAATATTCATCACCGACTTAGCGAAACTGGTAGTTTCAAAAAAGATACTCCAGAAGGTAGAACTCGAATTGTCAGAACACCTGAAATTGAGGAAGCGGTGATGCAAGAAATCGACGAACATCCCGAGACGAGTACGAGAAAGATCGCTAGAGCTCTGAATATTTGTCATCAAATAGTTTGGCGTATTTCAGTTGACCTTTTGTTATATCCACACCATATTCTAAGAGTACAGGTATTATACCCCAGGGATTCCTCACAGCGCGTGAACTTCTGTCAGTGGTACCTTGAGAGTATTACACTAACTCCGCAGTTTGAGTCACAAATTTTGTTCACGGATGAAGCAAATTTTTCTAGGAATGCTATTCAAAATTTCAATAACAACCATGTGTGGGCGGAAGAAAACCTGCATGCCATAACCAAAACCCATTTTCAAGAACAATTTTCGGTTAATGTATGGTCAGGAATTATTGGTAATCATGTAATAGGTCCATTTTTCCTACCAGGACGCCTTGGTGGACGGTCTTATTTGCATTTTCTCGAAGTAGAACTACCTGGGTTGCTTGAATATGTACCAATTGCGTTAAGGAATCGAATGTGGTATTGGCACGATGGAACTCCTGCTCATTTTAGTGTAATTTTCCGAAATCATTTAGATACAATTTATCCTGATCGTTGGATAGCTCGCGGAGGACGCCAGCAATGGCCATCAAATAGTTTGGATTACTTTTTATGGGGGCACCTTAAGGCTCTAGTGCATAAAACTCCCGTTAACATTTTTTAACACTGAAATGCCCGTTAAACTTCTAATGTAATAATTGGCAATTGAAAGTCGTTTTTAGTTTTTCTTAAAGTAAAATCAGTTACTTATTTCTGAATTAATTCACATTAATATTAAACGAACTCAATAGCATAAAAAAAACTACATACAACAGGCACTTTAGCGATTTAACCCTGAAGTAAAACGGTTTTTATTTTTTTAAGCGAAAACCATGGATCGGACGAAATAAAATCAAGAGATCAAATTTGGTCAAAAATAAATGAGAATTTAAAAAATCAGAAAATGCATCTTGATGCATTGAAGACGTGTACCAAATTTTATAAAGATATCTACAATAGTGTCACAGTCGTTATAAAAAAAAGATTTTTTCTGGAAACTTTATAACACTGTATTTCAAAAGTTGGAACGTTTACGACATTCATTCTTATGAAGTTTTTTTCTTAAAGTGGGTCCAAGATTCGCCCCCTTAAATATTATCATGTCGTTAAGGAACACCCTATATATATATATATATATATATATATATATATATATATATATATATATATATATATATATATATATAGTGTTTGAAAATTGGGGAAAGAACCGCTCGCTAGCGATGTTAAACACAAAATTCTGAGTCGAAATTCTTAATACCAAGATGTCGTATGATGCTTCCTCTGCCCTCACGAACCATTCTTCGGTAACTTCCATTTGGCAACATTAAATTATTACAGGTGTTCTTATACTACAATTTTCTGTTTTTTGCAAGTTGGCGGGTTAAATTCTATGTGAAATTACAAAACCGCCAGGAGCTCCATCATGCATATAAAACATTTCGCGTCGTATTTGTAATGGCAAGTCGTCAATTACTTGTTCCAGAAGGTATGCAACAGCATTAAGATGATTCGTCAATCAATACGGTCCAGCAACTCCCGCGTTAATTATACCCCACCAAACATTAACTGAAAATATGATCTGGTGACCATATTCGCGAAGCACATGAGGGTTCTCGTCAGCCCAATTGGACAATTATGTATGTTGAATATACCATCCCTACTGAACGTGCAATCATCGGTCCATACAATGCGTTTGAAGAATGCATCGTCGTCGCTAAATCTATTTAATACTAAGTTGCAGCAATTCCTACCAGTTATGTTATCATTTTCATAAAGAGATAACTTTAATTTTTGCTTATTTGTTGAGATATTATGTTTTGTTATTATTAGTAGTATAAATCCAGTATTTTAGATTTAAGTCAAATATTTAGCATTATACCCTAACACGAAATAAAATAGTACGTTTGTTACGACCTTAAAGTTGTCAATGATCACAGGATCTCCCTATTCTATTAGCTATTCTACCTATTAATTAATAAAAGTAAACCCCTTTAATTATAGATAAGGGGGCATTACATAATAATAATCTTTATTTACTCAACAGATTCGTCCATTCATTAGAGAGTAAATTAACACAAGCAAAACAATTAAAACAACGCTTAACTCTGTATGTCCCCATATACAATTTTTTTATAAATTTGAATTTATTTTACTGTTTTTAGGTTATTCTATGTGCTATGAGCTCAAATTATTTTGTATTAACTTTTACTACTCCCGACATAGAAATTTAGGGGGTTGGGACTCAGAAGACACATCAGGACTGAATATAATAATAATAATAATAATAATAATAATAATAATAATAACCTTTATTGCCCAACAGCACAAGCCAATTACAGAGCAAACTATATAATATTACACATATACAAAGATTTATATAAATATATAATCAACCCATCAACGTGAGTAGTAACTAATTATGTGTACTACCAATGATAATAATAATAATATATAATAATTATAATGATAACAATAATAACAATGCCCACAGAGTTAAGTGACTGTAAACACTAAAACAAAAATGATTTACACGAAGGACACATAGTTGACAATAGGACAGTCCCTTGAACACCTTTAAGCCCTATTACTGTAGTTAACATAACAGTCAATTATAGAAGTTAATGGAGAGCAATATATGTCACAATTAGAACATATCTCATTGTACAATTGACACATTTTAACCACTGGTGACTTTAAAAGTAAATTAGATTTGGCAAAAGGGACATGAAATGTACATCTTTGTCTTGTTTCTAACCTAGGAATATGAAAACAAATGTTGGCAAGAATAGAAGCACCATCAATATAATTATGTATCATTTTGTATAAAACTGACAAAGTTATGATATTCCTTCTAGTCTCTAAAGACTGCATATCAAAGGTGTTAAGCAACATTGTATTTGAACAACCTTTCTCAGGATAAGCATTAAACATCTTAAAGCACAAATACTTCAGGAATTTGCGTTGAATATTCTCAATTAAAGCTTTGTAGCAGCCATAACGAGGTGACCACACTAATGCACAATATTCAAGCCTAGACCTCACAAAGGCATAAAACAATATCTTAATCGTACGGATACTCGTAAATTGTTTAGATTGGCGTATTACGAACCCTAATAATTTGTTGGCTGATGAAACGATGTCCATCATGTGCTGATTAAAAGATAATTCGATATCAAATGTACACCCAGGTCTTTCATACCTGCACAACGGTCGACTGTCATAGAATTAATTTCATATACAAAATGTATAGGATTGCGCTTTCTAGAAAACGATAAAACTCTACATTTACTAATATTAAGTTTAAGCCTATTATAACTGCACCAATTAGAAAGAGCTGAAAGATTACGCTGCAACGCAACGCAGTCCTTCTGATTAGTGACAGATGCAAAAATTTTGACGTCATCGGCAAACATTAAAGCTTTACAATCAAGTTTTTCAGCAAGGTCATTTATAAATAATACGAAAAGCAAAGGACCTAAATGTGAACCTTGCGGTACGCCGGACTTTGCTACATATGGAGGTGATGAATAACCATTGTATACTACTATTTGATTCCGATTACCTAGGTCTTTTGCATTTTCAAAGTAGAACTAGGGTTTTGAATATGTAAATTGCGTTAAGGAATCGAATGTGGTATTGGCACGATGGAACTCCTGCTCATTTTAGTGTAATTTTCCGAAATCATTTAGATACAATTTATCCTGATCGTTGGATAGCCCGGGAGGACGCCAGCCCAAATAAATTTCTAGGTTGGATTACTTTTTGGGGCACCTTAATTATATAAAACTCCGTTAACATTTTTAACACTGAAACCCGTTAAACTTTAATGTAATAATTGGCAATTGAAAGTCGTTTTAGTTTTCTTAAAAAGTTACTTATTTCTGAATTAATTCACAATATTAAACGAAAATAATCCTCATACCTTTTAATTTAATAAGTAAAATATTTTTAAAAACCATGGATCAAAAAAAATCAAGAATCAAATTTAAAAAAATGAGAATTAAATCACAAATGCATGATGCATTAAGACAAAATTATAAAGATATTACAATAGTGTCAATGTTAAAAGTTTTTAATCGTTTTTTAATACATAAAGAGAAAATGGTATATAACAAATATATAAACTTTTTATTTATGTATTTAATTGACATTTGTCAAAATTTCAAAATTTAATTTTTTAATTTTATGAACGATTACAAAATCGTGTGTATTTTTTGTCGGTCATAATTTATTTAGTAAAAAATCGCACAAGAAATGTAAACAGCGCATTAGTAAATTTTTTTCTGGAAACTTTATAACACTGTATTTCAAAAGTTGGAACGTTTACGACATTCATTCTTATGAAGTTTTTTCTTAAAGTGGGTCCAAGATTCCTTAAATATTATCATGTCGTTAAGAACACTTATATATATATATATATATATATATATATATATATATATATATATATATATATATATATATATTAATATATAAAGTGTTTGAAAATTGGGAAAGAACCCGGCGCTAGCGATGTTAAAAAAAATTCTGAATCGAAATTCTTAATAACAAGATGTCGTATGATGCTTCCTCTGCCCTCACGAACCATTCTTCGGTAACTTCCATTTGGCAACATTAAATTATTACAGGTGTTCTTATACCACAATTTTCTGTTTTTTGCAAGTTGGCGGGTTAAATTCTATGTGAAATTACAAAACCACCTTACAAAGTCACCCTGGTGATGTGTATTAAACTCAACAGGAGCTCCATCATGCATATAAAACATTTCGCGTCGTATTTGTAATGGCAAGTCGTCAATTACTTGTTCCAGAAGGTATGTAACAGCATTAAGATGATTCGTCCAGCAACTCCCGCGTTAATTATACCCAACCAAACATTAACTGAAAATATGATCTAGTGACCATATTCGCGAAGCACATGAGGGTTCTCGTCAGCCCAATTGGACAATTATGTATGTTGAATATACCATCCCTACTGAACGTGCAATCATCGGTCCATACAATGCGTTTGAAGAATGCATCGTCCGTCGCTAAATCTATTTAATACTAAGTTGCAGCAATTCCTACCAGCTATGTTATCATTTTCATAAAGAGATAACTTTAATTTTTGCTTATTTGTTGAGATATTATGTTTTGTTATTATTATTTAGTATAAATCCAGTATTTTAGATTTAAGTCAAATATTTAGCATTATACTCTAACACGAAATAAAATAGTACGTTTGTTACGATCTTAAGGTTGTCAATGATCACAGGATCTCCCTATTCTATTAGCTATTTTACCGATTAATTAATAAAAGTAAACCGCCTTTATTTATAGATAAGGGGGCATTACATAATAATAATCTTTATTTACTCAACAGATTCGTGCATTCATTAGAGAGTAAATTAACACAAGCAAAAGAATTAAAACAACGCTTAACTCTGTATGTCCCCATATACAATTTTTTTATAAATTTGAATTTATTTTACTGTTTTTAGGTTATTCTATGTGCTACGAGCTCAAATTATTTTTTATTAACTTTTACTACCCCCGACATAGAAATGTAGGGCGTTGGGACTCAGAAGACACATCAGGACTGAATATTGGGTAAAGTATTTAAAAAGAATGGTAAATTTGTAACAGCGATATAAAACACTTTTTATTGCAAAATTTCATGATATTGCAAGAAACGATTCTTTTTTCATTAATACGCAACTAAGCGTTTTGAATGAGGGTGAGACTCTGTAGCTAGGGACGAACATTGTTCACATCTTCTTCTTTCTTTTGTGAAGACTGCCCAATGAGCACCTCTGTTTCCAAACCTCACATCATTGGTTACACTGTAGTTATACTTTCTGTGTTGGCGCAGAGCATCTTGCACTCGAACTAGGACTGGAACCATTCGTTTCAGAAAGTCGTTTCTTTGGTCCACTTGCAATGGACAGTGAATTGATTAGACCTCTGCTAACTCCATATCTGAAGTCTAACAGGGTTCTATTTTCATATGGGTTTATTTAAACCACGTAACTGTATAACAAGATGAAAAAATAGTCTGTGCCACCATTTTTTGGAGCGCATGTCAATACCAAGAGTATGCCTGGCGTAACCCGCCGGCCTGGTCAACACCGCCTATATGGCTATTATAATCTGAGATTATACCTGCACATTGGAAATTTTTATGTGTCCTATCCTTATTCTGTCTTTTTACTGTTGGTCTTTCACTCCCATGAAAATTAGACAAAGGTGAACTGGCATACGGTTGAACCATTTAAAAAAAAGTAATACCCATACTAGAAACTGTATAGTCCACATCACACCTCCATATCTTTATCATTTATCAGGTTCTTTGGTATCCCACGTCTATTATTCCTTACTGTTCTGCATGCTAGTGTACTTTCAGTTTTTAGTTTTCTAACAAATCCATCCAAGTAAAGTAGTTATCAGAAATATAATTTTCGGTTTTGTCCCAAATAGCTTTCGGTCAATGAGAGAACAACTCATTCACCAAGTCTATATGATTTATATTTTTCTTCTGCGGCTTCATCTTTTCCTTGGTAGACATCAAATTTTTGTAGCCGCGTTGATGCTATACACCATAACTTTTTTTATCGGTTTCATGGGTTATAATGTTTGATTAACAATCTTCCATTGAACAAAATAATGCTCCCATCACCATTATATAACATTTCGAATTGATTATTTAGTGAGTTTACAAATGGCTTGATCTTCAATACTTTGTCTTTATCCTGAGAAGGATTTGTTGAGTTGTCATTTAGATGTATAACGGACTGTAATTTTCGGAACCTGTTTTTTTTTCAATTTTTTTATCAATTCAATGCCTAAATCTTCAGCTGATTTTCAGTAATTATTGTAACTGGGTAGCTGATGATATCCCATAAAGAAATGTATACCTATGAAGGCAAGAAGTTCACTTTCTTTTAGATTTCGAGTCTTGTTTCTCTGAATTGCATACAGATTACTTTGATAAACAATATCAGCTACAGTTGATGATCCTAACATTGTAATGAAATACTCAGAATAATTTGGACACTGCAGAAAGTGTTTCGCTGCTGCGCCTTCATGGCGAGAATACGTGGGATTTGTCAATTCGATTTTCGATCTACTTTCTCTTTCATTCTCTATTGGTAACATCATTTGAGAAGATGTGCATTCATTTTCTTCATGTAATGGTCGATTAGCAGGATATTGTTCATCTTTAATTTCCAGAATTTGAATATAACTCGCGCCAACAACAGTTTGCAGAATCTCAGAACTAGTATCAAGAGCCACGCTGTAACCACGTTTCCTTCTTAATTTGAGCTAGCTTCTTCATCTGTTTAAAAATTATTTTCTAAACAAATCTCCTCCAATTCAAATAAAGCTTAAACAGCCGCTAGAAGTTCTTCACCGTCCAGAAATTTATTATATTCAAGACTTTCCAGCCATGTTTTCTTAAAATTCTATATTTATAACAGTAGTAATGAGTGTTTAGATAAAAAGCGTGCAATAATTTTTAATTACTAATACCGTATGGATTAGGTGTGTTCTATCCCGACGGGACTTATAAGTTCGTGTTGTAAAGTGCGGTCAAACACAAAGTTAATAAACTAACTATTTTTTTCTAAGGATTTAAAACTTCACTAACACTGTTTTCATAAAAAGCTGGTTCAAAATCTCAATAACGATTAATAAACTGCCCGTGATAAATGTACATAAACCACCATGCAACGCGCCATTGTATTGACAATAATTTAACAATGCGCAGCCTATGAATATTAAGCTCTATTATAAGTCCCGTCAGGACTCTAGCGTGGCACGGCTTACTGTTGTATGTACGCGTAAAAATTTGCTGGGAGTCTGAAGTTCTGTCGGGACATAAAGCGTTAAGATAACATAGAATAGACTAGGTTGTAATGCAGAAAATATAAATTAGATATAATTCACGTTAAAAGAACATGGTATATAACATAACACAGTGGTGACAGGATAATCGCAAATCACAAATGTGGAATTAGTAAATTTACCGAATCCTAATTACTAATTGTCTCGTAAATGAGTTTTCTGTAATTCTATTCGTTCAACATGAAAACGTCCACATCATTAATATATTTATTAAGATTTGCTAAAATGACGTTAATGGACGACATCTAAAATGATTTGTTCTAGGAATTTTTATAAAAATTGTAGAAGTAAAACGTGTTCCAACATTTTGTTACTTTAAAACGTATCTTTTGTAATAAACATGAATCGTCTATTATTAACCCTTTTAACAATTTATAAACAAATATTCGACAGTTAGATAATCTACGCTTTTTTAATAAGCTTAAATGTTCAAGGTAATACACAAAACTTCTTCAAGCACTTGCAGTAGATCCATTGCACAAACGATTATCGTAAACAAATTTTACTTTACAAATTAAAAAAAAAGACCTAAATCAATTTAACTTACGTAACCTTCATGAAAACTAGTAAATCATGCTAGGAAAGTTTAGAGCAGATGTACCACTAAATACAATACCACACTCTTAACCAAACTTTAATACAACTTCAGATTGATTAACTGCACCAACTTTTGATTAACTAAGTAACTAAATCGCAGTACACATGAGAGTTGGAATTTTACCATTTAAAATACGGGATACGAAGTTTACGGTTGTATAATCTGTAAATTATACAGTTTCTCTAATAAAAATAGCAACCATGTTCTCTTTCGGATATGGTACTAAACGAACTAATCCAAAAAAACAATGTAATGTACCAAATAATTGTGGTACCTATATATGCATGTAAAGGCTGCAATTATTTTTTATACACCGGCTTACAAACGAATGCAATTACATATTTTTTAGTTAGGATGAGCATCTTAATTAAAAATCTTATTCGTATAAATTTTTAGCTGATAAAGCTAGACGTGAAGTGATGTCTTATATCACTCGACTGATAAGCTTAGTAGTGATTAATGGAGGAGATCTAGAAAACTGCCAATTTTATGACACCCAAGAAATAAAGCAATAAACCATCGCTCTAAACGATTTACAAAGAAACTTCAAGACAAGGATCTTAAATTAAACAGATATATTGTGCGAAAATGTCTAAAATGCACAAGCACACAAAAACATCATTTACAAAATAATTTCGAACGATAATCAGTAAAATGTAATTACAGTAATGGTTTTCGCACTTTCTCATTAGAAACTTAAGATTAACGACATTAACATCATCAATCATAATTTAAAATTCAGTGCAGTTTTTACTATTTAATTTTTGCATCACTTACTATACGTTTCTGGGCAAATGTCAAGCTTAAGGGCTTATATCATTTTATTTATAGTTAACCATTAAATATTAGACATCAAATTTAGTAAGTAGCGTTTAAACGAAGGGTGTCACGCCCCTTTGTTGTTTCTTTAGTAAAACAAACTGTTATAAGACATTTATGTAATTATACCACTAATTCATACTGAGCATAAATTGTTATCTTTTTAATTTATTATAGGAATAACCTTAACTGAGTATAAATCTTACGTTAAGTTACGCTTTTGCTTTTCTAAGCGTTTGTAGGAGTTATAGGTTATTAATTTGGACACCACATAAAACTTTAACGATTTATTGTAACAATGTAAACATATTAACTAACTTTCTTGTGATAATTATTGTTAAACGTATGAAAAAAATCTCTGCGAGTTTACCTTTAGTGGAGTAAAATCCGTGCGCTATCTCGCTTATTTAACGAGTTGATCGACAACGGAGTAGAATCAGATCAAACCTATATAGCATAGTAAACATTGATAGCTATAACATACTAAAATTATAACTTTTTTGGGTAGGTCAGAACTTTTTATTCGCAAAAAACTAAAAATTTTGCGAAATTCGGAAATCACGTTTCATTTCAGAATTCTTCTACTTTCTCTGGTACTATAAGAGATAATGGTTTCATTCTTTCTGTAAATTATTCCAAATTTATCAGTAAATCAAACGGTAATAAGCCTGTTCTTTTTAATTAGTATATTATTGTTAATTTGTTGCAAAGTGGCAATTGCATAATTTCGGCAGTTATAAATAGCATTTATTGTCCAACAGAATAATTAATTGCAATTATAGGACAATCATGAAAAACATAACTTACGCAGTGTACAGGGTGGTTTTTTTTCGTTAATATTATAGGGTATAGGCTAAACGGTAAGAGATACAAAAAAACTAAGATACGTGTCCCGTTCTCTTTTTTAGTGTTTAGTTTAATGGCGCAATCGGATCTACGCTAACTAAATTGGTTTCGAAGATACAGAGTGATTCTCAAAATCTGTCGGTTTTTATTATCTCTTATGACTCGGTTATTTATGGATATGAAAGTTTTATGACTTTTTACGTTGAATCCAGTGGCGTTCTTAAAAAAAATAGATGTTTGATTTTTTGAGATATTATCAAAAGTAGCATTTTCTTAACACCCTGTATCTCATAATCTCAAAAAATTGCATTTTTTCTTGAGATTGCAACAATATATAACACTTAATATTTTGCTTTGTCCTAAATAGCTAAAATACTAAAAAAACATTTTTTTTTTAGTTGGCCATTAATTGAATGTTTTAAGCAACTGTTTTTGTTTGTTTACATGTCACAAAATTCAGTAACAATTATGTATTGGTATTCTTATTTCGTTTCCGATTATATTTTTTAAAAAAGGTGATTAAAATGAATAATTTTCAAAATTATGAAAAATTAAATAAACATTGAGAGTAACAAAAATAAAGACGCAGGTCTAGACTTATATTTTGAGCGTTATCCGGAACGACGACAGCTAGAACAACAAATATTTGAAAGATTATATAACAATTTAAGTGAGTATGGATCATTTGCAAAACCAAGAAGTAAGATTTACAATAAGGCAAATAGAGAAAGAGATGAAATAAATACATTAGCTTATGTTGCTGCTGATCCGACGATATCTAGCCGTAATATTGAGAAAGATATTGGCACAAGTAAATCTAAAGTTTTAAAAACGTTAAGAAAGCATAAGTATAAACCATGTAAAATAAGAAAGGTTCATAACTTACATCCTGGAGATGAAGAGCGGCGTTTAACATTTTGTCATTGGTATTCGCAGCAGATTAATTGGAATCCCAATTTTTTTCAAAATATAATATGGACCGACGAGGCTTTTATATCTAGCGAAGAAATTTTTAATCGACATAATAATCGATATTGGTCAAACAAAAATCCTCATCAGACGGTCGCTAGGATACAATAAGGACGGTTTGGGTTCCATGTATGGGTGGCGCTATATCAAAACAGAGTCCTTAACTACAGAATTTTTAATGAAAATTTGAATGCTCAAGGATACATCCAAATTTTGGAAGAATGTGTAATAATGGAGTTGGAGAACATGCCATTAGGTATTTAGGACAATGCAAAATGTTATATATATATATATATATATATATATATATATATATATATATATATATATATATATATATGTGATATATATATATATATTGTTGCAATCTCAAGAAAATGTAATTTTTGAGATTATCAGATACAGGGTGTCCCATTTAAAAATGCTACTTTTGATAATATCTCAAAAATAAAACATCTATATTTTTTAAGAACGCCACTGATTCAACGTAAAAGTCATAAAACTTTCGTATCCAAAGCTTTTTTTTATCTCCATAAATAACCGAGTCATAAGAGATAATAGAAACCGGCAGATTTTGAGAATCACTCTGTATCTTCGAAACCAATTTGGTTAGCGTAGATCCGATTGCGCCATTAAACTAAACACTAAAAAAGAGAACGGGACACGTATCTTAGTTTTTTTGTATCTCTTACCGTTTAGCCTATACCCTATAATATTAACGAAAAAAAACCACCCTGTACAAGGATAGATCATAAAGAAACAAAACATTGTGTTACTAAACATACTAAATATGCTAAATATAAGATAAGGCTAAGTACTAAATATACGTGGTATTTAAATTAACTACTAACTCGATTTAATAATGTATCTAGTGTACAGTGATGCAAACCAATATCAATTATAAGTTCTGCATGCATTAATAATTGGAGACATGTACAATACATTTGTATGTGGTATCGTATAGTGAAATTCGGTTCTGTATCGAGTATTATGTGACGGAACTGAAAAATAACAACGAAGGTGCATCAATTTTGTTGCGGATTTGATTATAAAGAAAACTTAAACTTATTATACGCCTTCTAAATTGAAGAGAGCAAAAATCTAACCTGTTCAATAATTCAATATGACAACATCCTCTCTCGGGATAAGCCACATCAGCCTTAAACGCCAGAAAATTTAGGAAACGCCTCTGTACAGGCTGTCCCAAATTCGAGGGCAAGCATGAGGATCTCGCTTATTATAAGAGATAGGATATAGATTTAAATTCGGCACTTTTGATAAATTCGATGCCGAGTAATAATATGAAAAGAAATTTGAGCTAACTCGAAAGGATTTGGTTTTATTCTAAAAAAACAAAAAATTTCGATTTTTGTTTTTCACGTTTGGCTACCTTATTATTAGGAATTTTCAAAATTCGATTAAACATTATTAAGGCAACTTTTTACGCACAATACTAATACGGTATTAAAAATATTATGCGACGTTTTGTTTATTCTGAACCATCTCAGGTTTGTTGTCTTATCGGGGTTAAGACATAGTTTTATGGCGTTGGATGGAGAATGTTATGCTGATTTTAGCAATATACAACACTTCATGGTTTGATCGACTGCGAACTAAAATACTCTTAAATTAAAAACTAAATATTACATTATCACGATACCCATGAATCAAACAAAACTCAGGAGTTGGGTTTTGTCATGTCATTTTCTAATTGTAAAAAGGGTAATAACTGCAAGATCCTTCGTGTTAGTGCTTTAAAATTTGCAAGTTTCTTTAGAATGTTTTCAAATTCAGAAAAACGAGACATGATAAGGATATTTTATAGCTGCATTAGAAATAGTGTCAGAGCAGAACCAAGATATTTAGAGGAATATACGGAGAGGTGGCAACCAAACCAGAGATATTTTTTTAAATTAGACCAAAAGTTGCGAGAATTTGGATGTTTTCAGAAACCTCGAAATGCATATGGTAGCAGGTACTATTTGTTAGTATTATACTAATTATAAGAATTTCCACTCACTTCACTGCTAATGTCAGCAGACATTTTTTTTTGGAGAGTTATGACTTTATATTATCCATCTTAGGTTCAAGAAAATCCTTCAACATCTACCAGAGAAATAGAGCAAACTATTGAAGTTCCAAAAACGACAGTTTGGCGAGTGTTAAAGCAACACCGCTACAAACCATTTAAGTTACACGTTAGTCAAACTCTTCGGCCTGGAGACGATATGAGACGGTTGGATTTTTGTAACCAACTTAATACCAAAATGCTGGAAAATCGCAACTTTCTCAATCAAATAATTTGGACGGATGAGTGCAATTTTTCCACTAATGGAATGTTTAATCGTAATAACGAGCACTACTGGTCCGTTGAAAATCCACGAATTAACAGGCAAATGCGAGGACAAGGCCACCGATCCTTTAATGTGTGGGTTGGAATCTGGAAGGATAGGCTCCTTGTGCCAATTATTTACGAAGGTATCCTAACGAAATATCAGACCTTTTGGATGATGTTACGCCAAACGAAAGATGGACTCTCTGGTGGCAAATGGACGGAGCTCCTCCTCATAATGCTGCGATAATAAGTGAATATCTTAACGGCGAATTTCCTGATAAATGGATGGGAAATAGGGGACCACTTAAGTGGCCAGCAAGAAGTCCAGATTTAACCCCTTTAGATTGCTTCCTCTGGGGCTATTTAAAAAATATGATTTATAAGATGCCACCGCAAAATGTAGAAGAACTCCAGAATATGGTTGTTAATGAACTTCGTCAAATTCCCAGGCGAACCTTTCAAAGAAGCGTAAACAATTGTAGAACTAAGAATTCGTTACTGTATTCAAGAAGGAGGAAACTTGTTCGAACATTTATTATAATAATTTTTATTTGTGTCTGTGTAATTATTTTGTTGTTACCTATCATAAATTTGCGTTGTCGCTATTATGACCGTGTTACATAAACAGACTTGTTTGAAATGTATTTACCATTATATAAAATACTTATCTTTTTGTTTTTAATGGTGTACTAAATTATAAACACGTTTCGATAACACTAGTTATCTTGTATAAAGTTTGTTAAAATTGTTAAGATGTTACAATTTTGTCAAATTTGACAAAATCCCAAAAAAGATAAGTATTTTATTAAGACTTGTTTGAGTTGTTTGTTAATGTTTTTTTTTTAAATTGTTTATATTTTTATATTTTTTTGGATGTTTTAACGAGTTTAACAAATTAAATAAGTAGAACTACTGTAATTATTCCTTGTTGTATCCAAGAAGGCGGAATCTTGTTCTTCGTATTTTTCTCATTATTTTAGTTCGCATTCGATCAAACCATAAAGTGTTATATATTGCTAAAATCAGCATAACATTCTCCATCCAACGACATAAAAATATATCTTAACCCCCATAAGAAAAAATTAACCTGATGATGGTTTAGAATAAACGAAACGTCACATAATATTTTAATAGCGTATTAGTATTGTGCGTAAAAGGTGCCTTAATAATGTTTAATCAATTTTGAAAATTCCTAATAATAAGGTGGCCAAACGCGAAAAACGAAAATCAAAATTTTTAGTTTTTTGAGCATCAAACCAAATCCATTCGAGTTAGTTCAAATTTATTTTCAGATTATTACTCGGCATCGAATTTAGCAAAAGTGTCGAATTTAAACCTATATCCTATCTCTTATAATAAGCGAGATCCCCATGCTTGCCCTCGAATTTTGGACAGCCTGTACAGTTTGAAGAGCATGTATCAGATACTTTCGGGTAGGATACCAAATTAAGCAGCAGTAGTCTAGTTTGCTACGTACCAACGCAAGATAAAGTGTTTTAAGAGCATCTATGTTTGAAAATGTTTTATAGTTACGTAAAATAAAACCAAGCATACTAATTGCTGATCGAGATAACTCATTGATATGGTAAGAAAAGGTAAAGCTGCTATCACAGTATACACCTAAATCTTTGATCAAATTAGTCCTTGAAAGATGTAAAGATGCAAGTTTGTAGTTGTATTCAATTTTTGAGATTTTTTAGTGAACGCTACAACCTTACATTTTGACGTATTTAAAGGTAGATAAGTAGTAGAACACCAATTTAATACACAATTAAGTTGATGCTGGAGGGATTCGCAGTCATTAAAAGACGATATTTTAGAAAATAGCTTTCCACATTCAATTCTACCAGGAAGAGCGTTTATAATTAGTAAAAATAAAAGTGGACCCAAATTGGATCTCTGAGGAACTCCAGAGGTAACAACAAAAGTCTCAGAGACGTAATTATTGTAGACAACGCGTTGTATCGACCGTTTGGTGGACCATGTGGAATAACATCAAACGCCTTGCTGAAGTCCATGTAAATGATATCAATTTGCCCGCGATTGTCAAGTTCAGTTGCTATTAAATGTGAAAGTTGTGTAAGATTGGGGACTGCTTTATAAACCCATGTTGATAAGGATATATGTATTTTTTAACTAAAGGATAAATTCTGTAGTAGATAATTATTTCGAATACTTTTGAAAATTATTTAAAATACTTATGGGTCTGTAGTTGGTGACATCACTACGATTACCACCTTTCAAAACTGGGCAAATATTTGTTATTTTCCACAAACGAATATTAAAGTTAAGAGATACATTATAAATATAGCACAGAGGAGCAGCGAAAACATACGCACAATCTTTAACTAGGAAAGCAGGTGTCCTATCAGGACCAGTTGTGTCACTGCTGTTTAGTTTATGTATAGCCGCAATTACTTCATCGACGTTGATATCACGGATAAATATGGTAGGTAGGTTAAGATACTCGTCAAGGTAAGATAGATCTCTAGAAATTACAGAAGAGTAAATGTTGGAAAAATACTCCCTGAATACATTAACAATAGACTCGGGACTAGTGAAAGTTGAGTTTTAATAGGTAACATTACAAGGGATTCTAGATGAACCTCTCAAAGAGTTAATATGTTTCCAGAACTTTCTAGGATCGGCAGAGACAGAATTTTGTATTTTGATGATATATTTCCTGTAAGCAGACTGAATTTGATGTTTAATTAATTTACGAAAATATTTCCAGTGTAAGTCACAGATCCACATTTTTTTATTTTCTGTAAAATTTATTTTTGCGCAATATATTCTTTTTTATTTCAGTAGTAAACCAAATAAGGTATTTGGACGACTTATTTTTATATAAAGGTACATATGTATCAAGAATTTGATATAAAACCTTATAGCAAAGTTCACTCAGTATCACCATGTCTCTATTGCTCTAAAAAAGACCAATCTATGCTTAAAATTGAATTATATAAATTGACATAATCAGCTCGCCTAGAGTTGTAGCGTTTATTCTTATTATTAATTCAGAATTGGTCAATTTTATTGATTGTATACGATAGCACAATTGTAATAAAAATAAAAGTTGGGTGTTGTGGTTCTTAATTAATTATTTCACCCCTAATATTACTTATACTTCTAATAAATAGAAGATTTTGTGCCTTCAGCTCAGTCAACGATTAATCGGGCCATGTTCTTAAATTTTGATTTGCTTTAATTAGAAAATGTGTGTGTGGTCAAATATGTTCGCTTTACAAAAAAGATGAAACTACAGCCTGTAAATCATTGTTAAATTACCTTGGACGCCAACTTATTTTATGGAAACCAAGTAAACCGTAAATGTAATAAATGCAAAATTGGAAACAATAACAAGGTTTATTATAAAAATCTTTAACTCAAGTTATAAAGCAGCAAATCTAAATACTAATGTTAGTAAATCTGAATTTTAAATTTTGGTTTTCACTGGTATACTGATTCAAATAACTATGCAATTATCTGTAATATTAATGTTGTTAAAATTAGGTGTATTAAAGTCTCCTGCAATGAGAACTTTACCAAAACTACACTCGTGTTGTTCTAGAAGCTCAAAAATAGTTGAACATTATTTAATGTGGTATTAGAGGAATATATATATATATATATATATATATATATATATATATATATATATATATATATATGAGATAACATACAAAACGTAATATTTAAAAATACACTTACATCCGACAATATCAATAGACGGAATATCGGTTGTTATAATGGAAACGTCAACCGGTTCTCATAAAAGATGATTTTAACGGCAATCATGGATCCTCCACCCCATATTTGTTGAGTAATGTCTAACTTGTGATCACATCTAAAGATACTAAAGGAATATGGTAATAATTCATTGTAAACGATATCAGGGGTAAGAGCAGTTTCTACAGCACAAATAATATCACACTCACAATCAAATTCATATGCGTATAAAGAATCAAGTTTAGATCGCAATCCACGAACATTTTAAGTTATCTAATCTACTATTGTCGTTATAAGTTGTGCTGGAGGAATCTAAAGTGAGACAGGCGGTTAGTGATATTTTCGACATGCGGGCAGCTGCACTTTGGAATATGAAATATCGAAAGTGTTGTCAAAACATTATAAAAGTTTTTAAACAAGAAAAATGTGAACTTTGGAGAATTTTAAATGAGTCATCATGAAGCGAGAATTCGTCGTATTATTGCATTACGTGTTATGTGAATTGTAAATAGTGCAAAACCCCAGAATTCAAGTTGAGACAGTGCAGTTATCTATCTGTCAGTAAGTATTCATTTCTGCAGTTTCATATTAGGCCATGACTTGAGGCACGCTAACGTGCCGGCAAATGGATAGGAAAGAGGCTCGTAAATACGTCATTATTATGTGTGACGTTATAAATTAACGTGGTGCTATAATTGTATGATGCAGGCACGTTAACCATACGCTATAGACTATTGCATATACAAATAAAAGAGCAAGTCTTGTGTTGTATGTTCAAATTCGAAGGAAATAAATAAGGGTTAAACGAACCACAAGCTGTTTTTATCTTTTTGTGCTTTGTAATTAGACTTAAATCATAAGTAGGAAGGAGTGTTAATTCAGGATAGGACACTGTCCTGAAGCAGTAATTGCATTTATTATATATATATATATATATATATATATATATATATATATACCTAATCATGGATTATGTGTGTGTGTAATCAATGATAAAATGTATAGATATAGGTAAAATGTAGAATATTACAGTTATTAGCGTTTTCAATTTACTGCAATATGTCAGTCACTTAACAGGATTAGCCGATTTTATAATTTTTTTTTCATAATAAATCTTAGGACTATTGTCAATGTTTTTCTTATCATTCACACTCCCTTCCATTATGATGAATGAGAGTTTCTCATTGTATTTGTTAGTAAGACCTATGTGCAGCTCTGGTATCTAGGTGAGCATGGAAACTATGGCTGCGTAAAGGGGAGGGCGGTTCGCCTCGAGTGTCAAGCACCAAGGGGTGACAACTACAACTCACTAGCACAGCCAGACAATACTTACGGAAGAATCACTCTGCAAAGACATCAATAAATAAATAGTTACCTACTCCAGTATCTACATGCATACTAATAGTAAAATGCATCGCAACTTTATTTTTAATTTATTTTTAAAAGTACATGCAAACATTTGGGCTATCACTGGAAAAGTGCGTGATAAAATCAAAGCCCTAAAAAATTTTCTTCAACATCAACGTATTCAAATAGAGAAAAAGACTTGAACATTTAAATTGAAGGAAGAAGAGGAAGGAGGAGATTTCGAGAACGATTGTCAGGAGAAATGGTCCGAGATGCGGGACGAACTGCCAGAGAGCCATGTTAGAATGTCTTCATATACTTTACGAAGAACTAGACCATCGTTCCAAGGCAATGAATGATATTCTCGTAACATTTAGTGTTGTTCAACCTAAAACTATGCTAACGTCACCACAGTAAGATCTTCGTGGAATGGTTCTACGACGAATTTTCTGCATAGATGTGTGGCTAGCTGTAGAAGTGATCCTACCAATAAGATTTATGAATCACTTAAGGGCTATAATTGCAAAAAATGCGGTAAATTCTACTACTTCTACCTATGGTAGTATAACATAAATATTTCATACTAACTTAATATTATTATACGTTTTTGTTATGTACGAATAAGTTCAAAGGTAAATATGTAATTAAAAATTATTATTAATTTTATTAAATACATAAATAAAAAGTTTACCTCGAGTAGGATTTGAACCTACAACCTGTACTTTGCTAGAGAATTTACATCAGTCGTAGGTTCAAATCCTACGCAAGGTAAACTTTTTATTTATGTATTTAATAAAATTAATAATAATTTTTAATAACTTAATATTGTTTATTAAGGTCATGGAAGAGTTGTGTTATAGGTATTAATGCCCGACGGCATTAGGGATTTATAATCTATCTTTATTATCACGCAAATAGAAATTACAATTTTGGAATATCTTTAAAACTTGGTTATATTTGTTGTCCTATGAAAATATGTACAGTGCATCCCATTTTGGTTGAAACATCTCGGTTGTTGTAGAAGATAGAACTTTGCGGTTTCCGCGGTCCTGTACCACTTTTTTGTGAAACTCAAGATGGCCTGAACGGATCTTGCCTAATTTCTTTCGTTTATAAATTACAGGGTGTTTTTGAAAATCCACACTTTTTGGATCCCCTCCAAATCTAAGAAGCTTCTCAGCAATAATGTCAAATTGAGAATAGAGAATTTTACGTAGAATCTAGGGGCGCACTCAATTTTTTTTTCCGGGTATCGTTATAGAGATAAGACTCAAACTTATGATTTTTTCAATGCAACACCCTGTATTTTATTATCTCATTAAATTACCTTTTTTTCCTTCGAAATAATATATAATATATAAACATGAAGTTTTCAAAAATGCTCCAAAATTACTAAAACATTGGATTTTAATAGAGTACCATGGATTTCAACGTTTTACTATAGGGATTATTATTTATGATTTTTTTATAGTAGGTCATGGATGCTACAAACACTGTTCTTGACTTTTGGAGCACTGTTTTATCAAGTGACTGTGGAGAAATCAACACATCTGTTGTCATGATGATAAATTTTGATGCGTTTTATTGTTTGTGTTTGGCGATTTTGTTAATTTGTGAAATTTTATAATCGCTGAAAGATTTTTTAAGAACAACGAAAAGTATGACATCATACAATGTTTCAATCAATGCCATGAAAATGTAGAATTATATTTAAACCGGTAAACTAGTAATTTACAATAAGTCATTATATGACATATTATTTTTAAAACGTTAGATATCCAGAGAGGCGTCTACCTAATCGAGCAACGATATTTCGACTAAAGAATAATCTACTAAATTATGGTGCGTATTCTAAACCCCGACCCAAGACGTATAACAAGGAAAATGATGAAGTGGATGAAATAAATGTCTTAGCCAGCGTCCGTGTCTCTCCTCAGTCTTCTTGTACGAAGTTAAAAAATGGCGTTCCCCGATCACGGGTACAAACGATTAAAAAAAAAATTTGAAACCCTACAAAGTTATTATTGTCCAGCATTTATACCCTGGTGATGCAGCGAGGCGTGTGAATTTCTGTAATTGGTTTTTGAACCAAACTCGAAGGGACAATAATTATTTTGCGAGTAAAGTCATATGATCAGACGAAGCCCATATAAGCAGTGGCGGTTTATTTAACAGGCAAAATACAAGGCACTGGTATGATGAAAACCAACACCTAATTTTTGAGCAACAACAATAGGGTCGATTTGGTTTTAATGTAGCCTGTTTCATATTGGGGACATCAATAAAGTACCGCATTTTTGAACAACAAGACGGTGCCCTTGGCCACAATTCGAGGTTGATTGTACCGTTTTTGAAAGAAAGTTTCCAGGACCATTGGATTGGAACAAATGGACCCATTAGGTAGCCTGCAAGGTCACTTGATTTGTCAGTGTTGGACTTTTTTTGTGGGTTTTTTGAAAAATAAAATATACGGTAAGAGGCACAATAATATTGAAGAACTTCGTGCAACACCAGAGGCAGGTTTCCAGAGTTTACAATTCGGCCTTTCATAATTTTAAGTGCGTTAAGATGTATTAAGAAATTGTGTCAATTGTGTGTTAGGGAAAATGGACATCAATTTGAACAATTCAACGAATAAGTTACCGAATAATTTCGAAATGAAATAGTATGAGTGAATATTTAATTAGTTGCTTATTCTACATTATGAACTTTTTATTACTATTTATTTGTTGCTATTAGTTAACTACGTTTTGTGTTTTGTTAGTGAATTAGTGTTAATATTGTTCTTGTTCCTTTCATGGAAAAATCACAAGTAGTATTTCTTCAATTTGAACTTTTTTTGTATGAAAAATCCATGTTTTAGTGATTTTGGAGCTTTTGTGAAGAATTTATGTTAGCCCATATAATTATTATATACCATTTTGAAGTGAAAAAAATAAGGAACTTAATGAGGTGATAAAATACTGGGCGTTCCATTGAAAAAATCATAAGTTTGAAAAAATTGAGTGCGCCACTGAATTCTACATAAAATTCTCTATGGAATAAGTTTTCAATTTGACATTATCGCTGAGAAACTTCGTAGATATGGAGGGGGTCCAAAAAGTGTGGATTTTCAAAAACGCCCTGTAACTTACGAACGAAAAAAGTTAGGAAAAATCCGTTCAGGACATCTTGAGTTTCACAAAACAGTGGCACAGGACCGCGAAAACTGCTAGTTTCTATCTTCAACCACAACAGAGGCTGTCTCAACCAAAATTTCAGGACACCTTGAGTTTCACAAAAAAGTGGCACAGGACCGCAAAAACCGCAAGGTTCTATCTTCAACAATAACCGAGATACTTGGCTGTCTCAACCAAAATGGGATGCACTGTACATAATTATCCATAAAAAACCAAAAAAGAAAAAAACTCTTTTAATACCTATAGAAAATAATCGTTCTGCACTACAAATTGTAAGAGCCTCCTTTTGTTTCTGTATGTAAGAGGAAGGAAGGTCTTACCTAATGTATACGCAAGTCAATAAATCGATCTTTAATCGCATAATTTTATTATTACTCACTAAACTCAGTCCGGTTTGATAGGGCCTCTTATCAGGATTGTGCCATTACTGCCCTTGGCTTGGCTATTGCAATTATAAAGAAAACACAAGGAGCATCTCTGACTGTGCCAATCACAACTCATACTTTTACAGTTATTGTACAATTCTAAGGCTAATCAGCTATTGAACGCAATAACTGTGTTTTCCCTGTCGGGAGAACATTGTCTAATGACTCTTCCTACGCTAGGTCCTTCTACCCCCAATCACGTATCCCCCAATCATTAAACCACCCTCATAGGAAGAATGTCTGCAGGAGTCTTCTAACGTCAGACAGAAGCAATTACCTTTAAGTCCGAATACGTAATTCCAATGAATTAATAGGGAACCTCCATGATGTTGGGTACCCAAGGCTCTCCTGTAAAGACCGTCTACGTATCGTCCTGTGCATTAAACCACCCTCCTCAAAGATAAGGGTCTGCAAGGGTCTTCCAACGACAGACAAGGCCCACATGCTACATGGCATGGATATTGACCCTGTGCCTGAACGTAACCCCCAATGAGATAAAGGAGTTCTTCAAACGTCGCTCGAGACTCCCAGCAAGCAAGATTAAGAATCCATACCAAATACGTATCCCCCCACGCAATACAGAGGTCTTCCAACGACAGACCAAGGCCACATGCTACGTGGCATGAGTACTGACCCTGTGCCTGAACGTAACCCCCACGAGATACAGGAGGCCTTCTAACGTCGATCTGGTTCTAATCATCCCTAATAGTTGCGGAACCGGCAGTATTTAAACTGCCCGTACGAACGCATATTAATTACCACGTATCATCACATCGCGCGCATCTATCAATTATAGATACAGACCGTCACATCTAACATTCGCACGCTTCTTAGTAAACATTAACATCACTACTTGAGGTACCTTTAACATGTCATGTAATCATATATCATATCATATCACATGCAAATTAATTACGCATAATGACACTAAATGTAGGTGTCAATAACAATGCAAGAAAAACGATAAGTAGATATGCTCACCTTCAACGCACAAAAATAGAACAGCACTATTCACAAGAAAACTCAATTACGTACTGAACATTCATTCAAGTCAATATTAGTAATTTATATATCGATATATCGATTTTGTTAGCGACCGTCTCTATTAGTTCATAGACCGGCATTTTCACCTAAGTTTAATATAGTGACATATTTATGAGGTCCTTATTTTAATTACTATACAACGAACTCGACAAAAAAAAAGGAAGGCATGAGTCGAATAATTTTATTAAAACTAACGATTACATAATGAAAAAAATAAATCATTTTTGTATGCTATTTACACAATTTACATTAATAACCAATTAATTGATTAATTTTGAAACAAATTTAACGTTTTGCTTATTTTTCAAACATCATCTTGCATTTACAATTATTTTTGTATTTTATGTACTTCAATTGATGTAGGTTTTGCAAATCGATGTATAGTGTTCTTTTTTGTGGAATGAAATCTAATAAACCGATTAATGGAATGCATAAAAAATGAATTGAACAATTGCCTCTGTTGAGTCTCTACATTTTTATTTGTTGGCCTTTGTATTTTTGGTGTGCGGGGTCATCGGTTACCTGTGAAACAAAATTTACGACAGAACGTAAATGATCATTTGCTTTTTGTAACAAATTTGTTTTTCCAGTAGTGCACAAGGAAGTCCAATTAAATTTTGAAAGAATACCGAAATTCCTGGAAATTGCATCAATTAACGTGTTTCCTTGTGGGTTACTACACTTAGTGTTTTTAAATTCATCTTTCTTATCTTCACGATTAATAATATGTTCACCAGTGTCATTTATTGGTGTGTTATCTTCTACATGAGCTCCGTTTAAGCATTGTTTGTGGATATGTTTTCAATTATTAGAATGAATGACATAGACCGGTTCATGCAATTGCAACTGTAAACATGAATACATATTGTGCAATTGGGGCAAATAAGTTGGTTGATATGTGAAATACTAAACCTCATATTAAAAATTAAGTTTTGTTAAAAAAAAGTTGTTATGACTTTTTTATCATGTTGTTTTCAAAGAATCAAAGAATGAACGTTTTCTAATTTTATTATATATCCAAAGAAACATAATGCAGATAATAAATAAATACGCCACAGTTTAAAATATCAACTTTAAACAAACTTGATATTTTTCGAAAGAGCATCAATCGTCTCAATATTAATATAAACAGACTTACCAACTGATGCAGGTCTACCATACGAGTGCTTAGAGCTATATGTTTGATGTGAAATTAGGTGGTTATGTGACATTTCGCTCCCAACGTTTCACCGCCACCGCTTGGCCCCCACCGTTTCGCCTCACGTCACCCGGGTCACGTTTCGCCCCCGGGACCTTTTTTCTTCGAAAATAATAGAAAATTTTGAGATTAATATTGCTATTTTTTGTAACGATTTGTATAAACATAGGATTAAATCTTACTCTGTAGATAAATACTGTTTGGAATCAAGTTTTGAAGTATGTGCTGTATCATATTGCAATAAACTGTGTATTATTTGTGTTTACGCACCTTCATCAAAACTTGAAATTTTCTTTCAAATGTTAACTATGCTTTAACAGAAGTCACACAAAAATTCTCAAACTTAGTAATTACAGGAGACTTTAATATCGATGGTTTACAAAACACTGCCGATAAGAAAAATTTATTCAATTTAATTAAAAGTTTCGGACTTAATAATTTCATCTTTGAGCCTACTCGTATCGACACTAGGCAAGGTTATCATGCAAAAACTCAAATTGATTACCTTATCACTAATTCTTCAAACAACAAATGTAATGTTCTTGATTTATTACTGTCGGATCACAAAGCTATTCACTCTGAATTAGAAGTGTCATACTTAATAGACTATAATGATGAAACTCGAAATGGTAGATCTAAATCTAAGCGATCTCTCTCAACCAATAACATGAATAATTTTGCATTCTATTATAATAACTATCATGATTTATTTCAAGTCGACCACAATCACATAGATGATTATTACGACGAATTCATTACGCACTTTCAGTAGTGTTTGAATGTAACCTGTCCAAAAAACAAATAGCAATAAATATTTGAATACTGACGTCAAAATAAGTTACGAAGCAAAACGAACTAGAGAATCTCAAATCGATTCGTAAATTAGTAAGTGAGTCAAACAACTTAGAACTAAATATATCTCTAAAAAGCGTACTAAAGAACTTAAAATAAGATTAAAATAAGTAGTTAATAAAATGTACAGCTAATAAATAGCTCTGAGAATAAAAACCGTACGCTGTGGAAAATAATAAATAATCGTCGAAAGACAACAAACAACAATAACAAAATTGAATTGCATTTAGATGGCAAGACAATAACAGAGAGTACAGAAGTAGTTAGTACCTTTGCAAATTATTTCTCTACTACAATACGTTCTAAACTCAGCCAGCATTTTCCACAAGCCTCAATTTCGTGTAGTCTGCCTGCTCTATGTTTATAACTCCTATAGATGAATTTGAAGTTAGCACTGTAATAGGAAATATGAAAAACACATTTTGTACAGGATTAGATGAAGTTCCTATTCAATTAATAAAATATTGTAGATCATCACTGGCCAAATATATTGCATTTATAATTAATCAAGCTATTGAAATGGGCCAATTTCCTACATTATTGAAATCTGGAAACATTATTCCACTACATAAAAAAGGAAATAAATTTTGTATTGAAAATTACAGACCAATCACCCTATTAAGCTGCATATCGAAAATAATTGAAAATCATTTGTAACAAAATTTACTCATTTGCAATGAAGCATAATATTTTCACTGATCGACAATATGGCTTTAGACCCGAATTGTCTACAGAAATAGCAACCGTTCATTTCATTCAAAAAATATATGATCATGTGAACAATGGGAAACATGTAAACTGTCTTTTCTTGCTCTACCTCAGCGTTTGATACAGTTGATCCAGACTTTCTTTGTGAAAAATTACATTTATTAGGACTCAGAGGAAAAATCAATAACTTATTGATGTCATATTTAAATAATAGAGAATTTGTTGTGTCATATAATCAACGAAGTCTGATACTTTTGCATTAAACCTTGGCGTAGGGCAGGGTTCAAATATAGGTCCTCTACTTTTCATTCTGTTTGTCAACGATTTAACCAGTTGTATAGCAACAGGTGACGCATTTATCTACGCTGACGATACCACTATTATAATTACTGCAGAGAACGAACAAGACCTTGAAGATAAAACAGAAGTTGTATTAAATGAATTTACACTTTGGTGTCGAAAGAATATGCTTATATTAAATAAGACTAAAAGTGTTTGTCTCATCATACGAAAAAAAGGAATTATCAATTTCGCAGAAATTGCTTCTGTAAATAACACCAAATTTTTAGGTACAACAATTGATACCAATCTTACTTTTGAATATCATATTGACGAGTTATGTAAACAATTACAAAAGTCTTGCTATGCTATAGCTAATTTAAAATCTGAGCTAACACCACTTACCTTATTAATACGTATTATTCCTTGGTATACTCTCTTATCTCATACAACATCATTGTATGGGGACACTCTACACATGTTGGCCGTGTCAGCTTATTGCAAAACGTATTATTAGAGTACTGTTTGATTTACCATTTCGAGAATCGTGCAGAAGTACTTTTAAAACTTATAATCTTATGACGGTAACTTGCATTTACATCTATAAGACTGCATGTTATGTGCACAAAATATAGACAAATTTTTGCAGGTAAACCATCTCCATGGTTACGGTACGAGATCGGCCCACAGTTACGTATTCCAAAGCCAAATCTATCATTATACAAAAATCTCCTAATTATGCTGGGTGTATCATATACAATAAATTACCAGACAGTATAAAGAAACACCTAACAAATTTAAATTTGTGCTCAAGAAACATCTCATCAGCAATTGTTTTTATAGTTTCAATGAATTTATTAGTACTGATTGGAGAGATACGAATGCATAAACCTGTGATATTTCTGTTAATATGTTTTTTATTATGTTTCTTATGTTTTATTATGATTATGTTTTTTATTATTATATAGGAATTATAAATGTATTTGTAATGTAATATTGACAATACCACAGCTGTGTACACTGTTAATGTGTATGTATGCTTTATTGGCTTAAATACATTATTATTATTATTATTATTATTATTATTATTATTATTTATTAAATAACACGTACCTAATACATAAAATATTAAAATTCAGAATTATGGGCAATACCTAACAAATAATCATTAATATCTATTCTGCCATAACTTTTAACAATATTCTTTATTCTTGTAGAAAGTACAGAATATTTTTTATTAGTTCTTGGTTTAAATTTTAAGTACTTATCAGAAATTCCCTAGAAAGATAAATGCTAATTGCCATTAATAATGGGTAACCCAGATTACCTACTTAATTGAAGTTGGTACAAACATTTAACGAACTTATCCATAAATTAATTTTACAAAACCAAATTATATTAATATATTATAATATTATATTAATTATATTAAATATTATTTTATACACAATTATTTGTTCATTTTTTCCTACTTGTTTATTGTTTTCTCAAACCCACATTCAGAAAACGACAAAAAAGATTTTGCTCATAATTTTTTCAATTTTTGTAGAAGTACACCATTTAGGGGCGAAACGGCCGGGGGCGAAATGGCATCGAAAGCGAAACGGAGGGGGCGAAACGGCGGTGGCGAAACGGCGGGGGTGAAACGTCCCCATCCCGGCATTAGGTATAACATATTCAAAAATCAAATTACCACTTTTAATAGTCAATATTTGTGATTGTTCTATATTAGATGCATTTAAGATCAGTCTGGTGGCGATTCAGCACAACCACAGCGGAAGTATAACATTTTATCATAAGATACATAAATGTGTGCTATATTCAATGGCTCAATCAAGCATTACAGATTAGTTTTTCTATCACAATTAAAAAAAATGCTATTCTAATCATCGTTTAATAATCACTAAACTACTTATTTTTATCTAACTATATCCAGATGCACAATATTTACACATATTTTTTATTTATAAATATATACTTACTGCTATCTTTTTCTTAATTATCTTAAATATTCAATATAGTTGTGGTTTTTGTAAATTAATTTAACAAGAGCGGCAACACCATGTTTTAATTTTTGGAATTTTTGTAAGAGCTGAACATTTGAGATGGTACCAAAATAAACAGCATTCAGAAATGATGGAGGGTAATTCTCCTAACATCTCGAAACATAACCTGCAAGTCCAATCGTTCTTATTTTTGTTGTATTCTTACTTGGATAGAAAGGACTCCCATGCATCAGACGTAAAGTATTCTTTCAAAGGTTGTAATGCTACAGCAGAACCTAAAAATAAAGGTTATTATATAAATTATTGCTGTTTTTTATCCTTACCTAACATTGCATCAGGCAAATCATCTTTTAGGTGCTGTATGTTGATCTGTAGTGTATGGTTTTCCATGGCTTCTAGAGTCAATAAAATGTTTTCCTCCAAAATGATTCTTATTATATAAAATATTTGGGAGGTTTGGGATTTTAATGCAAATCTCATTGAAATTTTTTTTGTTCTTTTCTTTTTTAATCCAACAACAGTCATGTCATGGCGTTTAGGACGGCTTTGTTTCCTTATTTTAGGGGGTAAAATTATTTCCTTTAATATGTCGTTGTTCTCATCAATGACAATCACGTTTTGGTCTTCAGGATGATCAGGAGCAGTTACTGCTTCATTAGTATCATTAACGTCAATTACTAATTGAGCCATTGAATCAGCTGACACATTCTTATTATAAGTTGCAATTTCAAAATGTGAGCCTAATTTTCCATAACTTTTGAGCATCCTGATCCTTCATTTATCCTAGTACTGTTCACCATTTCTAGGGCAACTTCTTGACCAATTTTCCAGAAATGTTCCAGTTTTTTAACAATTCAATTCTGTAATTGAATTCACTGTCACTACAAAGACTTGACCAGATGTACTAGTGAGTTGGCAGCAATGGTGGCAGTCTTGCGATTATCAAACATAAAGGTTCAGAGACATTTTTAGTTTTCACTACACCAACTCTGCCTAGACAAGTAATAACCCCTTGTCCATCTAATGTGGCACAAGTTTTCTAAGAATAATGGTAAATGCTTCATATTTATTATAGTTAAGATGTGTTTGCAAGGTAACATCATAGAGGACAAATCTGTACAGTGGCAATTGGTGGTTGTTACATTTATGGTACCCTTTGAGCTAGTAATTTCAAAAATACCATTGCCACGTTCATTGCTGACATGAACCGTTTCGATAACATTAATTTCAATGTCAAGAATTTTGAATATAGTTTTAAATGGTCGTTATATTTTTCAAATTGATGAAATGTTTTTTTAAGAGTGTGATTAGCTGCTCTATTATCATGTTCTTCATTGTTACATTTCAGGAAAATGAGAAAACAGTGAATAAACTCCAACAATGTAGATTGTTTTGAAACCACTTGCTTGATTTTATTGTTTTTGGATTCCGTTCTGTTGTTTGTTCTGTTCTTTAAATTACAATGCTTCATCTTTAATGTGCTGCCAATTTTTATCAAAATATATGAAACACTTTGTGGAATACATTCCTTAAATTGGGTATATAACGTGTCATACTCTGTCATATTGTTACTGTACACTAACTTTTGTAGATATTCTTAGGACAGATCTCGTTCCTCTTTGGAGATATACAACTTATCGCAGTTGATCTTTCGTCTAAAGGTCTTTAAAGTGCAAAAAAGGCACAAATACACAGGAATGGTAGGAAAATGTTCCTTTATGACATCACGTTCTATTAAATCTTTGTCTCCCATAAACACATTATTATCTCTATCTTCAACAGATAATAATGAGACACTTACAATTTCTGTTTGTCCATCATAATCTTCAACAAGACATAGAAAAACGGTGCAGCCAATGTCAATTAATTTGTACGTGCCATCAACACTCACAAATTCGAGATATGCACTCATGGAATTTGTCATACTCTCAGTAGTAAACTGAAGAGCTTTGAAATTATTACCATCGTCACATAACACATGAACATTCCCAACTGCAAGAAATACAAACATTAACAAATCTCGATCTTCGCTTGGGAACGGAGCAGAAAGAAGTGATTTACTTAAATTCGAGACATAAACCATACCCTTTTGACATATTTAAGAAAATATAGAAGAGATTAGATATCTGAATAAAATGAAACCATAATTTGAATCTGAACTAAATACTAAAACTAAACTTTACATTTCATATTTTTTAAAACTGCAAGAGTAAAATTTATTGTATATGCAAATTGACAAAGGATAAAGTTTGAGAGTAGGGGACACTTATTTCCACTTACGATATGTTGATCTTAAAACATGAATAGCTTCCTCCAAATCGTTTTTTCTAATTTTCATGTAATAATGAATGTTGCGTAAATCTTTCAGAGTTGTTCTTTTTTTTTATTGGCATTCAAAGACATATGTTTGCACTTTTTCTAATTAGTTTTCATTCAATAGTCGATTTTTGTTACTATGATCAGAAATAACATACGACAGTAGTATTAATTTTGTATTGCATCAGTATTTTATTTTTACCTCAGAATAATCGTGATTCACATGAGTTCTACGCTATCACCTTCAAGCTATGGATCTTCAAATACTGTTCAGTAGAACACACACGAAGTTTAATATAAGTTATACATCCCAATCGTAAAGTACTGTAATGTAAAATTACCTTACTTTAGCCAGAAATTAATCATGCGGTTGGGAATAATATTACCCTTTTTACAAACCTGCGTCATCCCGTTCTGTTGTTGAAAACACGATGTAAACACTTAGATACTATATGAAAATGTAAACTTTCACCATTAACACTCATAATAAAATACTTATCTTTTTTGGGATTTTTTAATGGTGTACTTTAAATTATACAATCTAAACGTTTCGATAACACTTACAGTTATCTTCGTCAGTAGTAATGTTTGTTAAAAATTGTTAAAGATGTAGTAAACAATTTTGTCAAATTTCGTTGAGATAATTGATGAACATCTTTGATTTATTCTGTTAGGCGCTAGAGACTCAACTCGCAATCATACTTTAGAAACTGAAAACCAACGTGATTATTCACATATGATTTCGCGCCTTGCGAATTATGAAAATTTGTTTGCGTACGATGCAATGTATAATAAGACTTGTTACGTCCACTACATAGCAAAGCGTAATATAATGTATTCTAATACCATCTCGTCCGATAATTATAATCCCCCTTCTAAAAGTCCTATGATACAAATAGAACATTGTTACATTTTTATTTATTCACAGTGTAAACGCAGCCTTCATTTAAATTTTAATCTACGCCAGTGTCATTATGACATATATATCATCTTGATTTGGGTGTCATTATGGCCTTCATAATAGCACCCAGTGCCATTATGAACTCATAATAACACGCAAATTTTAAAATAAAAAACAGGCAAAAAGAAAGTTAGTTACAACTTTTACTTCATTATAATATCATTACCAACATTTATTTATTGTAAACATTAATTATAAAGTCTGTACAATTTGTTAAATTCAGTCCATCAGTGCGTGAAACTCATGTAAAGCACAAAATTGAACGCAAATAATGACGTTGTCAACGTAAAAATTGCAACAATCAACAAGCGCGGTTAAAACAAATCGAATCTATGCAAAGAAAATCTATTTGGACTGGCGTAGATTAAATTTTGAATGATACACGTTCGATATGAACTTCGTAATGAAACTTGTGTAAATAAACCACTCGGCTAACGCCTCGTGGTTTAACTTTACACGCGTTTCATTATGACGTTCATATCGAACTAGTATCATTAATAACTATAACCGCATCCAAACAATGCATTATGTTTAACATACGATACCTGTTTCTTATCGCAGCCACTTGCTCGTATTGAATACACGCCACACCTCGAAGTCGAACCGTTCTTTGGTTATTCATGCAATTATACCGGTTTATTATTGTAATATTTGTAATATCGGAAACTACTGGATCAAACAATAATTAAACAAATACAAGTGATATGGATGACTACATAATTACATAAACGTCCGTCACTTTTTTCCTTTTAAAGGGATTGCTTTGTAATAATCCTTTTTTATTAATATCACTTACAATATTCTAATGCTTGTAGGGTTCTTTTATTTGCTTTCTCCACTTATTGGCCTTTCTATTAGAGGCTGCGTCTGCACCTTTATTTTTGGTTTCTGGGTGACTACAGTGGATTCACTAAATAATTAAATAAATTACAATTCCTACGCCGTATCATTGTTTCTACAGCTGCAACGTCAAGGACAGTGGCCGCTAAGACATAATTTTCAACTCTAATCTTTTCCAACACACCTGGTGCGTCTATGTCACGAGGATTTATCACCATTTAAGGCAGATAAGTGATACTGATAACTGTTTTTTTTGTGCTTTACACCGCCCCTATATTAACTTGTCCAAGCTTTTTTATATTAAGTGCTTTATTAGTTACATGTTGCTACAATTGTTAAGGGGGGTTACTACGCTATGGCATATAATGTAAGATAAGAAAGGAATGCATGGTACGATTTGTGTAAGACCTTTTTTTTGCGATCGCTAGAAATAGGTTATCTAAAACGATCTGTTTGATATCTAACGTCAGTTCATTAAATTTTTCCGTCCATGCGGATCGCCCGCAGCTATGATAACTCGCTTTAATTGATAAATAACTTAATAGCTTAATTAATAAATTTTAACAAACGCTTTGTTGGTTATCGATATTTTATTTTACTTGTAACATTTATATTTTAGCACAAATTTACGATACTATATATATATATATATATATATATATATATATATATTTCCCGTTAAAGTTGTGCTGGAGGAATCAAATGAGACAGGCGGTTAGTGATATTTTCGACATGCGGGCAGCTGCACTTTGAATATGAAATATCGAAAGTGTTGTCAAAACATTATAAAAGTTTTAAACAAGAAAATGTGAACTTTGGAGAATTTTAAATGAGTCATCAAAGCGAAATTCGTTTATTGCATTTATAGAGTCTCCCCGCAGCGAGGCCTTGTTTTAGGAAGCATACGCACTGTGAACCTATAGGTGATAACGTGTTATGTGAATTGTAAATAGTGCAAAACCCCACAATTCAAGTTGAGACAGTGCAGTTATCTATCTGTCAGTAAGTATTCATTTCTGCAGTTTCATATTAGGCCGTGACTTGAGGCACGCTAACGTGCCGGCAAATGGATAGGAAAGAGGCACGTAAATACGTTATTATTATGTGTGACATAAATTAACGTGCCGCTATAATTGTTTGATGCAGGCACGTTAACCTTACGCTTACCGTCTGGTGCATATACAAATAAAATAGTAAGTCTTGCGTTATATGTTCAAATCTGAAGGAAATAAATAAGGGTTAAACGAACCACAAGCTGTCTTTATCTTTTTGTGCTCTGTAAGTAGACTTAAATAAATCATAGTAGGAAGGAGTGTTAATTCAGGACAGGACACTGTCTTGAAGCAGTAATTGTATTTATTATATATATGCCTAATCATGGATTATGTGTATAATCAATGATGAAATGTATAGATATAGATAAAATGCAGAATATTATTAAGCCAATTTACTGCAATATGTCAGTCATTAACAGGATTAGGATTTTATAATTTTTTTTTCATAATAAATCTTAGGACTATTGTCAATGCTTTTCTTATCATTCACCCTTCCATTATGATGAATGAGAGTTTCTCATTGTATTTGTTAGTAAGACCTATGTGGCACCTTTTCCCAGGTGACCAATGACAACTAAACTATCCACACCAACAATACTTACGGAAGAATCACTCTGCAAAGACACCAATAAATAAATAGTTACCTACTCCAGTATCTACGTGCATACTAATATTAAAATGCATCGCAACTTTATTTTTAAAAGTACATACAAACATTTGGGCTATCACTGGAAAAGTGTGTGATAAAATCAAAGCCCTAAAAATTTTTTCAACACCAACGTTTAAATGAGAAAAACGTTGAACATTTCAATTGAAGGAAGAATAGGAAAGTTTGGCCAGGAGAAAAGCCTGAGATAGGTTAACTTCCAGAGAGCCATATTAGAATGTCTTATATTTTACGAAGAACTAGACCATCGTTCCAGGGTGAATGATATTTCAACATTTTGTTGCAACCAAAACTCTGCTAACGTCAGCACAGTAGGATCTTCGTGGAATAGTTACAAATCTACGACGAATTTTCTGCATAGATGTGTGGCTAGCTATAGAAGTGATCTTACCAATAAGATTTATGAATCACTTAAGGACTATAATTGCAAAAAATGCGAGAAATTCTTCTACCGCTACCTATGGTAGTATAACATAAATATGTCATACTAACTTAAAATTACAATTTTGGAATGTCTTGTCCTATGAAAATATGTGCAAGGTGGCCAACTAAGAATGCGAGGTACTGTATCTGAGAAACTACCCATCCAAAATCAATACAAAAACCTGGAAAATATATATAAAGTTTTTGAAATGGCCGCTAGGGGGCGTAACTGCAATCTTGAATCTAAAAAAGTGATGTTTCTGTGAATTCTGCTATATTAACCTAATAAAAAAATAACTGATCTTTAAGGAGGATAATCTAAACTATTTTGGTTTGGCACTTTTTGACGTATGTCTAAAAATAAAGTGGTGGTGGGTATTCAAAGGTTTCCTTAAATAACCCCCTGTATCTTCGAAACGGCTTAGCCGATTTTAACAAATTTGGGTGCGTTGAAATGAGCTATTCTTGGACTACAAATGTTATAATATTTGAAGTTTTGTTAGTTTCACATGTCGTCGCTAGAGGGCTTTGTTCGAGATTCCGACAGAAACGGTTAGTTTTCGCAAAAAAATTAAATGCATTGGTTTGACTTTTTTTCATGAACTTCACGCAACCAATGGGGATTTTCTGCAAACCAATACTGCATATTGTGCAGATTGACTCTCCCGTCAGTACTGAAGGTGGATTCATCGGTCCAAAGAATTTGAAATAAAAATTCTCTATTTTCGCGGATCATGCGTAACATCTATGGCAATAGTCTAACCTTCGATCAAAATCTTCCCCTTTCAAGGCCTGATGCAAAACGACATGATATGGGTGCATTCTTAAAGTAATTAAGAAAAGTTTAAACGAATACCTATATATTTTGATGGCCATTAGAACTTACCTATGGTCCTTCAAAATATTTTATCCGTTGTCCGTGATATGCCCAACTCAGTGGATAATGCTCTTATGCTAACATGAGGATTTCCTTCAATATAGCCCAGTACACGGTTAATATTTTATTCCGTTCTTCCAATTCTTTGCCGTTGAAACGTAGGCCGAAAACTATCATTGGCTCGTAAGCTCGCCGCTAATCGGGGAAAAACTCTTACGTCGCAAGGACGCCGATTTGGATATCGAGCCGCGTGAACTCTTTTAGCTACTGCGGCATTCTGAAGACATTTAAAATAAACCGCAAGCCTATCAACAGCTTCATTATTCGTAAAACGCATTTTGAAAGCACAAAAATTGTTCAAAGTTACGCAAAAGTATTGACAACTATTGACAATTTGAAGATTATGTATGTTTTGTTTAGGTATCTGTTTCCATTGTCTGCTTCTATTAATTGTATTTTTTGTATATATCCATAGTGAATATGCATTTAAACAAACAAAAAATAGGCCTTTCGTATAACTTTTAGCATTGCTTACTTGCCCGTAGTAATTTCAAAAAGGGTGATTTTATTCTGGTGTATAAATTTACAAACATTTAAAATCGCAATTTCTAGGTAATCTATTCAGAGCCGAAATTGAAGCTGCAGTTTTGTCTACCCATAAGAGGCCTCAGCAATGCACAGAGTGATGGTCAGGATTTCGAGCATTTACGGGGGCATTAATAACCTCCCTACTTTAAATCGGTCCTGTTTAGGGCCACGCCTTACATAATAGAAACAATTCCAGAAAAATATAGTTAAAAAAAATAAAAATTTAAGGTATTTTCGTATAAAGTTTTCTTTGGCCGATATTTTAGGTTAGGAACAAGATATCGAGATGCGATTTCGCAAGCTTGTTTAGGCATCATTTAGCTACTAATTCATGAAAAAAAGTCATACCAATGCATTTAATTTTTTTGCGAAAATTAACCATTTCTGTCGAAATGTCGAACAAAGCCCTCTAGCGACGACATGTGAAACTAACAAAACTTCAAATATTATAACGTTTGTAGTCCAAGAATAGCTCATTTCAACGCGCTCAAGTTTGTTAAAATCGGATGAGCCGTTTCGAAGATACAGGGTGTTATTTAAGGAAACCTTTGAATACCCCCCACCAGATTATTTTTAGACATACGTCAAAAAGTGCCAAACAAAAAAAGTTCAGATTATCCTCAACATTAAAGATCGGTTATTTTTTTATTAGGTTAATATAGCAGAATTCACAGAAACATCACTTTCTTAGATTCAAGATTGCAGTTACGCTCCCTAGTGGCCATTTCAGAAACTTGAAAATATTTTGCAGGTTTTTGTATTGGCCGATTTAGTAAAACTTTTTTTTGCGTAAGCCTCTACGATGGATAGTTTCTCAGATACGGTACCTCGCATTCTTAGTTGGCCACCCTGTACAAAATTATCCATAAAAAAACCAAAAAAGAAGAAAACTCTTTAATGCATATAGAAAATAAACGTTCTACACTACAATTGTAAGAGCCTCCTTTTGTTTCTATATGTAAGAGGAAAGGGGGTCTTACCTAATATATACACAAGTCAATAAATCGATCTATAATCGCATAACTTTATTATCACTCACCAAACTCAGTCCGGTTTGATAGGGCTTCTATCAGGATTCTGCCATTACTGCTTGGTTCTTATTGCAATTATAAAGAAAACACAAGGAGCATCTCTGACTGTGCCAATTCCAACTCATACTTTTACAGTTATTGTACAATTCTAAGGCCAATCAGCTATTGAACGCAATAGCTGTGTTTTCTCTGTCGGGAGAACATTGTATAATGAATCTGAGGATCTTCCTACGCTAGTTCCTTCTACTCACAATCTGTGAAACAAAATTTACGACAGAACGTAGATGATCATTTGCTTTTTGTAATAAATTTGTTTCTCCAGTAGTGCACAAGGAAGTCCAATTAAATTTTGAAAGAATACCCAAATTCTTAGAAATGGCATCAATTAACGTGTTTTCTTGTAAAGCATTGTTTGTGGATATGTTTTCAATTGTTAGAATGAATGACATAGTCCATGCAATTGCAACTGTAGACATGAATACATATTGTGCAATTGGGGCAAATAAGTTGGTTGATATATGAAATATTAAACCTCATATTAAAAATTATGTTTTGGTAAAAAAAAGTTGTTATGACTTTTTTATCACGTTGTTTTCAAAGAATCAAAGAAAGAACTTTTTCTAATTTTATGATATATCCAAAGAAACATAATGCAGATAATAAATAAATACACCACAGTTTAAAATATCAACTTTAAACAAACTTGATATTATTCGAATGAGTATCAATCGTCTCAATATTAATATAAACAGACTGTACCAACTGATGTAGGTCTACCATACGAGTGCTTAGAGCTATAGGTTTTATGTGGCATTAGGTATAACATATTCAAAAATCAAATTAGCACTTTTAATAGTCAATATTTGTGGTTGTTCTATATTAGATGCATTTAAGATCAGTCTGGTGGCGATTCAGCACAACCACAGCAGAAGTATAACATTTCATCATAAGATGCATAAATGTGTGCTATATTCAATGACTCAATCAAGCATTACAGATAAGTTTTTCTATCACAATTATAAAAAAAAATGCTATTCTAATCATCGTTTAATAATCACTAAACTACTTATTTTTATCTAACTATATCCAGATACACATATATTTTATTTATCAATATCTACTTACTGCTATCTTTTTCTTAATTATCTTAAATGTTTAATATAGTTGTGGTTTATGTAAATTAATTTATTATATAACAAGATGCGGCAAAACCATGTTTTAATTTTTGGAATTTTTGTAAGAACTGAACATTTGAGATGATACCAAAATAAACAGCATTCACAAATGATGGAGGGTAATTCTCCTAACGTCTCGAAACATAACCTGCAAGTCCAATCGTTCTTATTTTTTTTTGTATTCATACTTGGATAGACGTAAAGTATTTTTTCAAAGGTTGTAATGATACAGCAGAATCTAAAAATAAAGGTTTCTCATTGAAATTTTTTTATTCTTTTCTTTTTTAATCCAACAACAGTCATGTCATGGCCTTTAGGACGTCTTCGTTTCCTTATTTTAGGGGGTAAAATTATTTCCTTTAATATGTCGTTGTTCTCATCAATGACAATCACGTTTTGGTCTTCAGGATGATCAGGAGCAGTTACTACTTTATTACTATCATTAACGTTAATTACTAATTGAGCCATTGAATCAGCTGACACATTTTTATTAGAATTTGCAATTTCAAAATGTGAGCCTAAATATCCATAACTTTTGACCATGTTGATACTTCCTTTATGCTAGTACTGTTCGCCATTTCTAGGGTAACTCCTTGACCAATTTTCCAGAAATGTTCCAGTTTTTTTAACAATTCAATTCTTTAATTGAATTCACTGTCACTACAGAGACTCGCCAGATGTACTAGTGCGTTGGCAGCAATGGTGGCAGCCTTGTGTCTATCAAACATAAAGGTTCAGAGACAAGTAATAACCCCTTGTCCATCTAATGTGGCACAAGTTTTCTAAGAATAATGGTAAATGCTTCATATTTATTATAGTTAAGATGTGTTTGCAAGGTAACATCATAGAGGAAAAATCTATACAGTGGCAATTGGCGGTTGTTACATTTGAGCTAGTAATTTCAAAAATACCATTGCCACGTCCATTGCTGACAAGAACCGTTTCGATAGCATAAATTTCAATGTCAAAGATTTTGAATATAGTTTTAAATCCTCATTATATTTTTCAAATTGATGAAATGTTTTTTTAAGAATGTGATTATCTGCTCTATTATCATGTTCTTCATTGTTACATTCTTGATTTTATTGTTTATGGATTCCGTTCTGTTGTTTGTTCTGTTGTTTAAATTACCATGCTTCGTATCACAAAAACAACCCATTCATCTATAATGTGCTGTCAATTTTTATCAAAATATATGAAACACTTTGTGGCACACATTCCGTAAATTGAGTATATAACGTGGCATACTCTGTTACATTGTTACTATATACTAACTTTTGTAGGTATTATAAGGACAGATCTCGTTCCTTTTTGGAGATATTCAACTTATCGCAGTTGATCTCTCGTTTAAAGGTCTTTAAAGTGTGAAAAGTCACAAATACACAGGAGTGGTAGGAACATGTTCCTTTATGACATCGCGCTCTATTAAATCTTTGTCTCCCATAAACATATTATTATCTCTATCTTCAACAGATAATAATGAGACACACACAATTTCTGTTTGTCCATCCGAATCTTCAACAAGACATAGAAAAACAGTGCAGACAGTGTCTATTAATTTGTACGTGCCATCAACACTCACAAATGCTAGATATACACCCATGGAATTTGCCATACTCTCAGTAGTAAACTGAAGAGCTTTGAAATTATTACCATCGTCACATAACACACGAACATTCCAAACTGCAAGAAATACTAACATTAACAAATCTCGATCTTCGTTTGGGAACGGAACAGAAAGAAGTGATTTACTTAAATTCAAGACATAAACCATATAGTTTTGACATATTTAAGAAAAGATAGAAGAGATTAGATATCTGTGTAAAATGAAACAATAATTTGAATCTGAACTAAATAGTAAAACTAAACTTTACATTTCATATTTTTTAAAACTGCAAGAGTATAATTTATTGAATATGCAAATTGACAAAGGATAAAGTTTGAGATTAGGAGACACTTATTTCCACTTACGATACGTTGGTCTTAAAACATGAATAGCTTCCTCCAAATCGTTTTTTTCTAATTTTCATATGATAATGAATGTTGTGTAAATCTTTCAGAGTTGTTCTTTTCCCTGTCTCTATAAGAATTTTCTTTTGGATTTTCTTTTTATTGGCATTCAAAGACAGATATGTTTGCACTTTTTCTAATTCGTTTTCATTCAATAGTCGATTTTTGTAAATATGATCAGAAATAACCTACGACAGTAGTATTGGTATTGTATTTCATCAGTATTTTATTTTTACCTCAGAATAATCGTGATTTACATGAGTTCTACGCTATCATCTTCAAGCTATGAATCTTCAAATTCTGTCCAGTAGAACACACATGAAGTTTAATATAAGCTGTACATCCCAATCGTAAAGTACTGTAATGTAAAATTACCTTACTTTAGCCAGAAATTAGTCATGCGGTTAGGAATAATATTACCCTCATTACAAACCTGCGTCATCCCTTTCTGTTGTTGAAAACACGATGTAAACACTTAGGTACTATGTGTCCTGAGTTACATGGCGGTAAACAATATTTGACAAAAACTTCTGTAGGGTTATCTCACAAACTAATGACGCAGAGACATCTTTTTGTGGTTACAATTATGATTTAAAGTCATATTAATTATAAATATGTATTACCTGGTCTTCCTCAATCATTTCCTTCGCTTGTTGCGTTCCATCCCATGAATCCGTTTATATTCAATTTCATAAAATTCAAGCGACTCCTTCAAGTATTTTTGCAGATTTTTCTAACTAATTTAATGGTTCTACTTCTTTTTTTGTACAACTTTTGTTTTGATGCCTATTCATAACTCTTTAAGAATTGACAGAGTTCTTCATAAGAAGAAAATGCTTGACCTACACAAACTGTTTCTGTAGCTTGAATTGGTCCTACATCTGTGTTTCTTGTTGATATGGATGGAACTTCTATAATGGATTATGATATTATATAAATTGTTAACCCTGTTAGTACTTGATTTGATTTTGTATGGTAGTACCTAGTAACAGACAATTGCAAGTAGATACCTACTATACTTTGTCTAGGTCTCTTAAGAAGTTAGGCTATTAACATTGTATGGATAAAATAAAACTTTAATACAGTGATATAAGGAATAGTTACAATCGCTTATCAATGCCACAACAATTTGTTTCCTTTTTTATTTGTATATTCAATAACCTGAATAAACGGTAAGCGTAAGGTTAACGTATCCCAGGTTAGTTAATACACTAACCATATCTGCATTAAACAATTATAGCGGCACGTTAATTTATGACGTCACACATAATAATGACGTTTCTACGTGCCTCTTTCCTATCCCTTTGCCAGCACCTTAGCGTGCCTTCAATCACAGCTTTCATATTAAGGATAGATTATATCGGATTTGGTAAGGAGACTGGAAACCTTCAGCAACGTCAATTTCAAAGGGAAGATCGATACTGTCCTAATAGACGGAATGGTTCAAGTTCAAGCACTTCATGAAAGCACTTTTCAAACGTTCAATGATCTTGTACACCGTTTATTAAAAAATGTCTTGGAATATCGCACAGTTTATGGAGCAAAAAGTATCACAATTATTTTGATACATGACAAGTCCACCAAATCTCTAGAGAGGTAGAGAAGAGGAGACGATTCAACGACACAAAAATATTACGTGCGTGGTCAAAGAAAAGTTCATAAACTAATCTACTTGTTTATTTGAGCAGGTACTTTACCGAATATGTACCATCTTTACTGGAGGGCGATGAGACGCTTGTTGTAGCTGGTGGTCACAAAGAAGCTGAGCGGTGTTGTTCAATCAATAGCAGTGGATGAAAAGAAGAACAACATTTGCAGTGCAACCATTCAGAAACCGATACGCGTATTATATTACATCTGATACATGAAGTGAACCTTTTTGGAGGTTGCAATGTACTTGTAAGATCAGTAGACACAGGTATATTTGTACTTTTAGTGTATTATTGCCACAAATTTCAATGGAACTTGGAGTTGGCAAGAACAATAGAATAGTATGTATAACGGAAGTGGTGAAAAATCTTCAAGACGTTTGTGTTAGTTTACCTGCAATGCACGCGCTAACTGGCTCTGACACAACTAATTCCTTTTCCAAATTGGCAGTATTGATAGCGTGTCAACGATGGAAACAGTCAAGATTTGCACGAGATATACACTTGCACTCTACAGAAATAAAAACACATCGATCAACACGCATACTGCTGCGCTGCTCTACTCGTTCGCTCGCGCGACCGCTATCATTTAAAAATCGATATTGTAAAAAGTCTATTAAACCGATCTCCGCGATCATTTTCTCAAAAACTTTTCTGTTGTTTTAGCAATAGTTTTGATATTTTATTATCCCAAAGTTTCCTATTTTTCGTATAGCTGCCCGCATGCCGAAGATTTCAATGCAGTAAATGTACAATTGTCACCTTACAACCAATTTAACAATCATATATTGATTAAGTCAGAATCGGTTTATCACCGTACGATTCAATGATGAATTGAGAATAATTTACAAAAAGAATAAAAGCTGTATCTCTTACAATACCGGAGAACCTATAAGGTTTCTGAAACAACACATGATTTCCGAACTTCGCAAAAATTTTAGTTTTTTGCGAATAAAAACGTTCTAACCTACTCTAAACAGTTTTTTAGTATGTTATAGCTCTTAATAGGCACTGTGAGGCTAGATACATTTGATGTAGTTCTACTCCATTGTCGGTCATTGTCACAATTTCGATCCGATTTTACTCCACTACTTGTAGTTCATGTGGCACACCTACAGAAAATGATGTCATTTGACTGATAGAACCAAAAAGACGAATTAAGTTAATATTTTGAACATAAATCTTAAGATTACAGTAATGACGCTAAGTTAATAGTACGAAGTTAATCATACCGGTGTGAAAATATTTTAGACCTCCAACTTTGCATAGTTTCTGTATACAACGACTGTGTAAATATTGTTGTAATTTTTATGTGGTCAAAGTCGATTTGTGTCTATACTATGTGCGTCACATTTTTTACTCTAACGTCGATATTTTCCAGCTGTTGAGACTTATATTTCAATTTATGTTAGATTTCGTGTAGCAGCGTTTCATTTCTTCCATAAACTTCTCTGAACCTCGTGTGCCCCCTTAAATATTCCGTTAGAACAGCTCTTGACTGAAAGCTTCATATTCTCCATTTAAGTGGAGCATTTCCGAATGTAAATTTTCAACATAGCTCATTGGAGTGATCTTTTTTATAAAAGATTTTAGTTATTTCTATAGGATATTAAAAATTATCACTTAAGTACTAAGAAAGATAATGCAATAGCAAATCAAACAAAGGGAAATATTTATCTGTGTATAGGATTTCTCTATACCATTGTTATAAAACGGTAGAGTTTAAATTTCGTTATTTAAATCCGATGAGTATTTACACAAAAAGAATGCTTTCTGTCGACTTTGTGAACCGTTTTGTGCTTTAGATGGGTTATTCGCGTGGTTTGAATCAAACAAATTAAATTCCACTGTTTGTAGTACTGTTAAATTTAATTGAAAAACAATTTTTAAAAATTATTGTTGAATTAACTAGATGTGCTGATCAATTTATTTTATACAAATTTAAATTAAAAAATATTGTATGGTCATCCAACTGTAATCTACTCATGAATTTATAGGGTAGATCACCTAGTGAGTGAACAATTACGGACATGTTTTACTACTTTGTATAGCAGTAAAAGTTTTTCGAAGCAGTATATTAGGTTGTAAAAAATTTTACATTCAAGCCAAATTACAAACAGTTTATTCTGGCTAAATAAAAATCTCATGTTTCGGTTTGTTGTATTTCATAAAAATAAGTTGTTGGGAAATATCCTGAATTATAATAAATGAACAAGTCTGAATCAGTAAATGAACACTTTCAAAATGCCAAAATTAGGTAGCGTATACCTACCTAGATAATGTAAAAACCAAATCATTGTATACACTCAACTTAGTTATTATTTTATTGAAGCGGTAGAGGTGCCTCGAGACTTGAAAGGTTCAGGTTTTGGAATTTGTTTGATGATTTTGTTCTTATGATACCAAATTTTATCAACGGTTTTGGCCACTCCCATTTTTTGTTTTTAGTTTCCTCCATCACACTTATTTCATAATCTTCATCTTCAGTTGCCTTAATCAATCCTGTATACTGTTTGTTGTCATAACCCGCTATTACATAATCGATGGTAATATAACAAGACCTCGATAAATAGTCGACTATTTTTATTGCATTGTATTTTAAAATCAATTTGTCGAGACGTAATTTTGACATTAATAATCTGATTAAAGGCCGAGAGCTTTAGCTCTAGTGCTTTAATTTTTGATTATTAATGCCAAAAATTATGTCGAAACAAATTGTAAAATACACAAGAAATTTAGTATCAATTAAAATAGTAGCTAATTCATCGAGATCGTGTTATATTTAATAAGATTATTTCTTGGGACAACATCACTTCTATATGTATAAGGAAAAACACACAGAAAGAGTATTATGTGAATAATATAACTATAATTTCAGAAAAAATGCGAAATTCGTTTATTTTATGTATTTATTATCAACAAACAATAATTATTTATGTATAGGTAACTTTATAACACCATTAGTAGTCACTTCATTTGAAAAAATTTAAATTTTCGGTTGGATTATTTGTTGAATGCTGTCCTTTCGGTGACAATTGAGCATGCTGATAAAAATAGTATACTATTTAGCACCAACGTGAATAGTCGCTGTATTTTCTTTTGATTGGTCATATCAAAGCAGTTTCCAAACACGCGATTGGTTAAAAATTCAAATTTCATAGAGGAAGGAAATAATCTCCTAGATCTAGAGTTTCTGAAATTTTTGATGCGCCTTTTTCGTTCAAAATCTTATTTATCTTGGAGTTATTCTAATTGGCGATTATAATATTGTCTGTTGGTTCGATATTACAAATTTCGAATTTGGCGTTAGTGTTTTCTTTATTCTCACTTTTACTTTGAATTCCTTTCTTTTTGATTGTTTGAATGTTATTTTTCTCTTCTCTTTTAAGCTTTTTGAGTTTTTTTTTTCTCTGTTTTTTGGCTTCTTCTTGTTAGTTGTATTAATTTAGCCATTTCAACGAAGTAATTGCGAAAAGCATTTTCTCTTTAACGAATTTTCTCTTATTAGCTTTTTCATCATGATGTGGCCAGTCTAGATGTTTTTCCCAAACGCCATTTTCATTGTATATTTTTTGAGATGTTAGGCTGTATTTAAATTTTTTGAGTTTTCAACATCTTTATTAGCATAAATTATATTAAAGATGGCCTCTAAAATGGCACCAATTATATCTCGGCAGATGAGTTTAACTTCTTCTAAATGAAATGTCTTCATCAAAGAAAATGCCTGTGGACACAATAGTATTATTTATATGGCGGTCTAATTTATTTATTTGGCTTTTGTTTTAAGACTATGTTGGGAATGATTGTATCTTCAAATCCATCATGCGTTGATCATCTTCTGTCAGCTAATAAAGCAGCTGGTCGCAAAATAAGCGTTTTCTACAGATATAAACAGTGCTTTACCTCCCGACAACTATTTATGCCATATAAAGCGCAAATTGGACCTCATTTATTTATTTATTTACATTTATTTATTGCCCAACAGAAAATTACTACTTTCAGAAATATAAAAGAAAAAAAACAAATCAATTGCTAATTACCAAAACTTTCATCGTTTACGTTCGCATGTTAAGGCACAAATAAACAATTCATATAAAAGCAACACCTCAAACGTTGAAAATTGTTTTAAAAGTAATGTTAAGCAGTTCTGGAATTTTATTCAAAAAATGAAAGGCAGTATTCGTATTGAAAGTAAGATGTATTACAATAACATTTTATACGATACATCAGATATGATTGTCAATGCTTTTGCCAAGTACTTCAGTAGCGGGTGTGAGGTACCTTCTACAATTGATTCGGTTTTTAACTATTTTAACAATTTGCCGTCTATTCATTTTAGCAATGTGTTTGAGGCTCAAATATTAACTGCGTTAAATAAATCCAGGAAGAAAACGACCGCAGGCGCGGATCTCATCCCCAGCTTCCTGAGAAGATATTGCCGTGTGGTGATAGCTAAACTGTTATTGTTAATTTTCAATCTAGCATTAAAAACTTTCACTTTTCCAAATGTATGGAAAATAGCATGAATTTTTCCAATTCTAAAATCTGGAGATCACACACTCATTACTAATTATCGACCCTCAGTATTCTTTCAAATTTTGCGAAAGTATTTGGAATCACCTTGCATTCCATAATTTATCCACAAGTCCGCAACTATATTTCTTCGTGGCAACATGGTTTTATGTCAAACAGATCTACGCTCACTATATCTGATGTATTTCACTAAATATACGGCTAAAGTAATTGATAACCAAGGTCAAGTAGATAGAATTTATACGGACTTCACAAAAACGTTTGACCAGATAGACCACATCATTATCATTTCAAAACTAAAAACGTTTGGTTTTAACGAGCTATTGTTAAAGTTTTTCACGTCATATTTGAAGTGCCGAACCCAGTATGTGTGTTCTAACAATCACTGTTCTAGTGATTTCATTGCTTCTTTTGGTGTTCCACAGGGATCTAACCTGGGCCTTTACTTTTTCTTCTATTGGTTAACTATCTATCATCTAGTCTGTCCGTTGAAAAATTGTTATTTGTAGACGACCTGAAAATCTTCTGTTCAGTTAAGACTATTGATGACTGTAAACAGCTGCAAATTCAAATTGACAATATACAAAGTTGATGTGCTAAAAATGGTCTACATCTTAATCCTACAAAGTGTAAGGTAGTAACATTCTAAAAAAAATCATCCCATAAAATACCCGTATATGTGTGAAAATCGTCTTCTGACCCGCTACAATGAGGTTACTGAATTAGGTATAACGTTTGATCGCAAATTTAGCTTCAGCAAACATATTCCTAATATATGCAAGTCTGGTTTGAGAATGGTAGGTTTCATATCTAGGAATTGCAAACATTTTAAAAATATTTCTGCACTAAAGTCGCTATATTTTGCACTGGTGCGTTCCAAGTTAGAATACTGCGCATTAATTTGGTATCCTTATTATAATAACCATAAAACTACGTTAGAATCCGTTCAAAGAACATTTTTGAAATTCTTGTTTCAGGGTGAATATCCTGTAATTGGCTACGATAATGATCTACTCTTATCTAAGTTCGACATTCAGTCTCTAAAGCTCAGAAGGATACAAAACAGTGTTACCTTTTTGTACAAGTTGTTACACAATCAAATTGACTCTCCAGTTTTATTGTCGTACCTCAATTTTTTTGTCTCAGCGTTTTTGTCGTAACCCTACTGAATTTAGTGTGGAACTGCCTTAACTAAAGTGTTACGCAAGTCACCCATCCTTGTTATGTGTCAATTTCAACCAAATATCGTCAGAATGTGATATTAATAATGGAAAACAATTCTCACCTCTGGGTTTGTGCTCCCCAATACGCTCTCAATGTCGTTAATCGTATTCAAAAAAGAGCGGTAAGGCTTATGAATGATCCATCCTTAACTTCTGACATACGGTCTCTTGAGCGTAGAAAAAATCGTTTTAATGCTTTCTTTTTAGGTACTATTGGTATTACAATGGCTATTGTGCTCATGAATTACATTCCAATTGTCTCTGACGTCCTTTTATTTTTGAAACTCCTGATCCTTCTTTCTTTTATCACACATTCTACTACATTCAGCCAAGTTTTACGCGGATTACCCAGCCCGGCCTTACTCTGAAGTCACCCACATATATTTGCTACGTTGCGTTGCCCATTCTCTCAATGTGACCAAACCAACGTAATATACTACTTTATATATATATATATATATATATATATATATATATATATATATCCATCATCGTCTTTTACTCGCCACACTCCGTCATTACGCATTAATTTCTTATCTTGTCCTTTCACGTTCTACCACACGCGCTTCTTAGGAATCTCATACCCCCCGTATTTATTTTTCTTTCGTGCTTTTTTTGATATATCCATGTCTCACTTCCATACAATACTGACGGGACAAACACGCTACTATAGATTGCTCGTTTGTCAGCTAGGCTCATGCTTTCGTTTCTCATTATCATCCACATACTTACAATAACTTTCCTTCCAGCATTGACCCTTCGTCCAATAGCGCCATCCATTGTACTGTCTGCAGTAAACATTCTACGCAGATATGCCAACTCGTCCACTTGTTTCACAATTTCATTTTGCAGAGTAAACACTCTACCCTCCTTTTTATCTTCCCCATTGAACACCACAATTTTAGTTTTGTTCACGTTTACCTTTAGTTCTCTGCTCTCACAGACTGTATCAAACTTCCTCAGATCAGTTTGTAGCTCATCCGTACTGTCACTTAATAAGACTGTGTCATCTATATACACCAGAAATCGTACATTTACGTCACCAACCATTTGTATCGGTATATTCTTGCCCAACACAATTACTCATGTATACATCGAACAACCACGGTGATATCGCACATCCTTGTCGCGCTCCTTACTTAATATTAAGGTACACCTCCACACCTCATCTCACCCTAACACATGCCCAGCTACCATTGTATACTGCTCTTATTCCGTTTATTAGACATTTGATTGCGCCATATTCATTTGATATTTACCACAGCGTCTCCCTATTCACTGTATCATTGTCATGTGTCCATGATTTATTTTTCTAAGATTTGCTGACAAATTTCGAAATTAACAATTATTTGTAAGAACCATACATCCTGAATGTAGTGTAAACTCTCATAGTTGGATTGAATGACGCATACATTCGGGAAAGTATTCGAAAGCCGTACAAAATAAATCACTTTTTAACGTCTTGTAGTTAGAAAACGAAATAAAGCTTTTGGTTTAATTGACCAGTTTGGATTGGAAATGTAAAATTTAGATTCAAATGTTGTTATTGATCTATCGTGAAGTCTTTTTACTAGTGCGTCGACAGTTATTAGTTCGTGTAAATAATAAATATGTAGTTAAACTGACGTATCTTTTGCTTTTAGAATTTGTAATATTCAGTAGAGGTATTTTTTTTGTAGAACTAATTTAAAGTAATGTCAGAAATATCATATAAATTTTTTAAGGTTTAAAAAAATTAAAACGCAGTTGTTCTGTAAAGTGTAAAAAAAATATGATGCAATAGCGTTGGAATTCGGCGCCGAAAAGACTGTCATATGTAGTTTTCCATTTTAAGCTCGCTTATTCAGTCATACCAGACAGGGGAATAATTTATATGGGCTGCAATATGAACTAAAGTAAAACCAACTACATGAGATTGCGTCGATGAGTTGCCGGCGAGGCAGTTTTCAGAAGCATAGTTAACTAATGCAGTGGGGTTAAATAAATCAATGCAGCGGATAATCAATAATTTTAGGTAGACAGTTGAGACACTTTCTTGCGTATACACGTTATGGGGCGACGTTATCGGGCGACGTCAGGGCAATCCCGTGAAAGAACGTTTCACCAACTCCTAGTGATCAAATCTTCGTTATAAAGGGGTAGTTTTCTCTACGATTAACCCTTGCTATCGTAACGATTTATTGCCGTTGATCCAAGGAAATGTAATGTGTTTTAACTAATGCATTCTCAATCCTCCGAGTAAACATCGCTTTTATGCGGAAGAAATCAACATCCATTCCTAGTGCCAGACAATAGTTTTACAGGATAACAATTCACTTGTTGTGGATAACTAAAATTTTCGTATAACGCTCATGTGTAATGTTAATAAATAAGCAGTTCTGTGACGCAACGTACAGTAACGTTTGTAAATAAAGTGTAAATATATAGACTGTAATATATTTTACAACCAAGTTGGATGCTAATCGACTGCAATTTGGCTTCCTAAATCGACAACCGACACCTTTCATGAGGAGAATTTCGAGCGTAGCCACCACATTCAGTACCTTATTTTCGCCATCACCGAAGTCAATCTCCCGGTCTCCACCAGGTGTTTCGTGTAACAAATGGTGGAAGTGAACCTGAATTCAGGTAAATCTTATGGTGCATTTACTGTTTTATTTGCTTTTCATGAACGACGAACGATAATAAAATTTCTGTGTATTTTTTTCTTTCCTTTATACATTATGTGTTTAGTATGTACATAAGATTGAATGCGATTGTTTGTGGATGAATTTTAATGATTTTAATGTAGAATTTTTATGACAATCGTATTCAATCTACGGAATTTATAACATTGTTTGGAGTGTTTCTTTATGTAATTATGTTTCATGGACAAAGTTTGTGTCACGAATTTTCTGGACGAAAATTTGTGTGGGAATAATCATTTGTTTTGCTGATTTGAGTACAAAATTTACAATAATTTTTAGAAAGGCTTATATAAAGTAAACTAGTACCTTCGCTGAATATGGAAATTCCACGTTTTAATTTTTTAAATTGTGTAAATTTTTCGACGTTAAAGTGTTCATTATACATTTCTAGGTTAACGAACTGTTGTTTTTTAAAGTGATTCCAGTTGTAAACCCGTTTGTTAGCAGATCGCGCCTTTGAAATTATTTTACTGTTTCGTTTTGCATTATTTTGGTGCCATTTCAAAAACAATGAAACCCATTTTTTCTTGGCCTATTTTCTTTGAATGGGTACTGACGTCCTGTTTCGACTAAAATTTTCTGCACAGCGTCTTTGGCCTCTGAAGGATGCATTGGAAATCCCAGTTTCGCTATAGCCAGTATCCAGTGCTCAAGTCGGTTTTCTTCGAGTTCACTTAACGCTGGTTGGGGACCCATTTTTCGTATGTTTGGTATTTTTTGAGAAAGCTTGTTGCCGAGAGTTGACTTAGCATATTTTTTTGAAGTCCCATTTAAACTTTCTGTATGATTAATTATGTCCAGAAGTGCATTGGAATGTGCATCTTCGGTATATTGAAATCTTCAGTTCTTTTTAGTAGGATGTCGTTCTTTAACGAAAGAAATAATAAATATTTCTGTTCAATTATTCCTGTTGTACATATCATTTATTATGCATAATAGGTAAATTATCCAAAAGATGATTTTAAATGCGTTCCATTGAATGAACACGATTCTAGCAGTTATTGAACTAGCTTCAAAACCATTTAAATGGGCGTTCAATCACTGGATAGCTTCTATTTATACAAAAATATGCATTATTTAAATACGACTGTTTTCTTATTTTTAGCGAAAATTCATGGTTTTGCTTATTTGTTCCTTTAAGAAACGAATCCAAAAAAAGATTACAAACATTTCCATACACAACTTCTTATACAAAACAATGCAACTTTATTCAATTCCAGAGAAAAAATGAATCATTGAAATTCCTTCAAATAAAAAAATTGAACCAACAAACCTAATTACTTTGACACTGTGGTTCTACATTTTTAAAAATTTAACCAGGTTATTAAAAAAACGGAGTTTAAAATTTAAAAACATTAAATTTCCAACAGTAACAAAATAAAAATTAAACTTACCTTTTTCGATACACAACGGCATAGAATTATAAGATAGTGATTAACTTTCTAAAAAAAAGTTATAAATAAAATGTAATTAAAGTTGTTTTTAGTAAACTACTAGTTAGAATAGTTACTACAAATAATATATTACTTATGTTCATATGAAGGAAATATTTAGTTTTTAAGATTGTATAATTATTTGTTTCTTTTATTTCAATTAAGGATGTAAAGACCCAGCAGCCTTTACCACAATTTTTCTAATTAATTATTTGTTAATTATCCTGTGTTAAATCAAATAACGTAAAATTACACGAGATTGCACAACAAATAATTCTTTTATCCCGCCCGACGTAGATTTAAAAAAAAACATCGAATGTTTTTACGTCAGAGTAATCTCCACCATCACAGCATTAGCATCCCTGCACAGAAGCCGTCCCCGCCTACCGCGGATCATCTATAAAACCGCGAGACGCGCTACCGAAAAGAACCGAGCTGGTAGCGTAGTGGTGACACGACCTGCGTAGCGTTCTGGAGGTAATGGATTCGATTCCCGTTACCGTCTACCTTATATGAGGTTTTTTCAGGGGTTTTACTCATACATATGCAGCAGCATGGTCCCTGCGTATATGCACACCATGTGCGGCTGCTTATGCGAATGCTGGGGTAGTATTTTCCCCCTCAGAACCCTAACTCCGTTCCTTCCGATCCTATCCTGACCATACCCATCCTTAATCCCATCATACATATATACGTAATGTATGTACGCTGGGAATCCATGATTGTGGCTGAAGAAACTCGGAAAGCTCGAGTAGCCCGCCCTACCCATTGGGGAGGGAATGAAATACGTGGCCTTTTCCTTTTTTTACCGAAAAGAATGCTTGTTTTTCGGGCCGTTGCCGCGACACCTTGCTACTCATGCGCGATCTGGTCCATAGTCTACCTTCTGGTTGTGCGTTGGGCTGTTGCACCAACCGCTTGCTTGTAGATCCGTTCCGCCGTCGCTACCTGACCTATGCGTCGACCCTTTCCGTCGACGCTACCGAATAAAGAATATCCTGCCTACTGGTCTTAATCGCGTTATTTAAGAGAATCCTGAACCCTGACCAGCAACCTGATCGCTTACTGCGATAAATCCTGAAAAGCATGACCAGAATCCTGATCGCTTATTGTGTAACCCAGAAAAGAATATCCAGACCTCGCGCGCCTGCCGTACTTGGTTTAGTCGCGTATGCTGCCGAATTGTCGACTGTCACTTACGCGCATCCTGAACCGTCGCGATACTCGCCGCCGCCTGAGAACCCGCTCCAGCTAACCGATCACCTGTCCGTCGTATTCGGAGGTTAGAAGTACGTGAGTTGAGTGCCGTAGAATCCGGAAGTTATCTCACGTTTCCAGTATACGCAACAGAAGTAAAGCCTGGCGTCATCTTCTACAAACATACACACCTCAGAAGTTGCCACGATGGGCTGTAAAAGCTCAAAGTCATCTGCTACAACCACACACAAACCAGGACGGTGTCACGGCGGACTCTAATCCCCAGCAGTCATCTTCCATTTACTCCGGTGGCAAGAATGGTAATCGCTCTAATTCTACCACCCCCTTGACACATTATTATACTAACACACCTTACAAAAAAAAATACCAAAAAAGACCCAGAGGTACTCGCAACCGCTAACGTTAATGCCAGAAGCTACTTCCGCATCCTAACCGGGAAGCGCCTGTTAAATTCCACCAACCGCAGTTAAAAACGCAACTGACTGATTGAACACCGCATAGTACCTAACGATCTCCCGCAAGTCTATGCAAAGTTATAAAGTTATTCCTTTTTAATCAAAAGAATAATCGTGTACATAACAAAACATCATTTCCGTCCGAAACAATTGCATAATTGTTTAATTTCGATTACGCCGTACTAAAAATCGCGTAAATCAACCACCTCGGTTTAATTCTTTCTTAACAATTAACAATATGTCTGTGACAAATATACAATCCCCTTTTTGTATTTAAAATAAATGCGAAATATACAACGTTTATAATAACGTGCAAAATTGTTTAAATGATGTACGATTTACCTCGCAGATAAAAACAACTTTTAATAAACTAAAAGTGAATAAGTCCGTAATAAATTCAGTACTCCCTGTATTTAATAATTAGAGCAAATTTCGTTCATTTGTACGTGATTAAAAGTAATAGACGCTTTCTCATAAGTAAGCTTTATGTAAATATCTTCTAAATTAATTAATCCTGATTATTTAGAGGATTGAGCATTCTTTGTAATAAATAATCAATCGCACACGAACAAGTAGCATTCAGAAACGTATCAACCTGTCCTTTGTGAAGAATTCCAAGTACGGGATACACTCGATCTGAAAACAAATCGAAAATAAGAATAGTCATGCGCACCAATGTTACTTTAACTTATTGATTTTCTGAGGAACTGACCTGCTCGAAACGCCAGCGCGGACGTTGACTTGTACTCCTTGAGGTAGGAGATAGAGCATTCCAGCGCGATGCCTATGGCTCCTGGTCTTTTTTTAGTCAGGACCCACTTTACGATTTTCTAAATAATTTTAGAGTCATTTTTGTCCGGATTGTTGCATAATACGCCTTCAATTGAACCGTGATAATGTCTATTTTCACAGAAACGTCTCAGGACCCAGTGAGCCGACCACCTGCAGTCGAAGGGCGTTCTTCCATAGAGGCGGCCCAAGGGAACTGTACATATATTATCCTTTTCTATTTTTATCTGTTCATAGAGTTATTATTAATTTTAGGGATGACTTATTTTAGTTCCTTTTTTCTTACTTAGCATTGTAACAATAGGAGAATATACGTTTACTCCAATTATTCAAGGTGAACAGGGTTAAGCCTATATACCCCGTATTTTGGAACCACCCCCGTCTTGTTAAAATAGACACGATTGAGCTAGTTGGACGCAAATTAAAATAAACAATTTTAATTAGTGTAAGCAAAGTGGCTAACAAAGAATTCCTTTTTTATGTGAAAAATGCACTGAAGCGTTATAATAAAATTTATGATTTATGGCTACGTTTTTGATTTGAATTATTTTAATTTTAAATGTTACCAAGAAAATACGATATGAGGGTCCAACATTTTTTTAAACAATTATTACTTACTAGACAAACTACATCAAAGATGCAAAAAGCAAATAAACAAATAATTACGCTAAACAGTTCTCAAAATGTCCATTTTTAACCAGCTATTCATTCGTGTAGCCAGAAAAGCTGCTCTGAATTAAAACAATCGGGTACGCCTTGACTTGCCAATCGCGGACTAACAAATGAGGCAGACAAGTGACCCTCAATCATTTTTACTTTGACATTTGTGATACATTTGTTACTTATTGTATCTGTTTGGTAGAGTGCTTGTACTTAATTTCTTGTACATATCCAAATTGATCAGACAGGATTTGAAGAAGTGGTAAGGGGGCAGTGGCATAGCCTCCAATATTACCAGATATTACGCTTTTGGATTTTCATGTATGGGGACACTTAAAAGACATGGTTTACGAGGTTTCAATGGAAACACGAGAAGGGAAATCGTCCTCAAGTCTTAGCCGAAAATTAATTCCCTGGCCAAAAGAGTTTCAAAAATGCGGTGGATTCCATTTTGAAAACTTATTAGTGTAATTAAATGTTTATTTGCTTTTTTTGTATATTTGATTATACATTATGTCTAGTAAATAATGAAATGTTTAAAAAAACTTTGGCCTCTCATATCGTATTTTCTTAGTAGTTCAGTCATAAGTTTTGGCCTGCTTGCAACACTTTAAATTAAAACAAGTACCTCAAAAACGAAGCCATAAATCAAAAATTTGCCAGGGTATTTTTTCTATATTAAAAAGGGAATCCAAAAATTGAATCTTCTTTGTAAAATAGCTAGTAGCGCCGAAGATTAAGAGGGGAGATGGGAGTGCCGATCACCAATATCTACGCCACTAGAGAATTTCTTTAAATGATTTTTATCTTATCTTAGAAATGTACTACATTAGGCTTGTGTGAAACTTAATTGAAATCGAACGAGTGGTTTAGAAGTTATGATGAGAAGACCAGTTTTTTTTTACAACTTTGACACCCTGTATCTTCATTAGGAAACATATTTTAACACAGTTTTCTTATAAAAGCCTACTTTTTTTGTTATTCCATCACCTATCAAAATTAATAACGTTTAACATGGACGAACCCTGTATAATAGGTGTAGTTTCGGCTCCTCTGGGTGCATGTCTCTACTTAAATCGTTAAAATATGGCAAAAGAAATTCTAAAAAGTGCAAAAATAATTTTACTGTTGGGTCTTTTATTTTAGTAAAATATTTTCAGCTGCACGAACATCATTTTGGCTAATCGTATCTGTAAATTGTAATTACAATGTGGAGTACTGCCCTAAAATCCATTTTACCGTATCCATAACTATAGGGGCATGTTTTATATATATATATATATATATATATATATATATATATATATATATATATATATATATATATATATATATATATATATGGGTTATGAAATTTAGCTCTTATTCATCGAGGGAATTAATTTGGAGGCATCCACAATAAAACTGGAACAACTATAAGTTTTGGGAAATGTTTGGCCCAAAGGTTGAAAATCGTTAGTCACAGAATTTAGCTCTAGGTCTTCAAGGAGATGTACCGTGTCGATAAAAATTGTGTGAAATGAAGTCCAAATAGTCACTAGCATTGATAGGAATTAGGCTTCCTTAACGAAATCGGCTTATAAGTGTCGAGTTTGTATCAATTGGCCTAAACGATGACCTACACTTATGGATAACAGTATCTTGCTCCTGGTCATTAATGAAAACTATTTTATCGCTTCCTCGACAACATCGGTCCATAAAAATAGTGTTTTGTCCCAAATGGTGATGTATAACCGAGGGTCTTGGAATGTATATATTGCTCATCGAGGCAATCCATTTGACGGTATCTACAACAAAACTCATATGTAATTATCATTTTTGGAATGGAGTTGGCCTAAATACTGAGAAACACTTGTGGGTCGTCGAGGAAGATCATTTTGAAGAGAGTCTACAAAAGTTGTCGGTAAATATAGGTACTGGGTGACGTTCGGCCCACATGCGGACACACTCTCATGGGTCACATAATAAAACCTGAGTCTTTAAAGAAAGACTGTTTAATGAAGGTTTCTTAGATGTCTCTACTCTACTCTACCCTTTCAAATAAAGTACTACCGTACATGCTCAGAGACCTCTCTGTCCACGTTTACTTCGATAAAAACGTCTTGTGATAGCATACAGAGCAGTTCAATGAAAAAATATAACTTTGGCTTGTATATCCCAATAAATAATCTACTTTTCTAGACAATCAATTTTGTTTAGCTTTAAGTAAATGTGTACTCACGCTTGTTTTTATGTTATTGTGATACCGTGTATGTCGCATTTTTGGAGAGCATATTGGGGTAAAGCTGGTGTATGGACGTCAAAAAATTCCAAATTAAGTTCAAAGTAAAGATATTCTCACTCTAAACCACCCTCGTGAACACCAATACATTCTGGCCCAGAAACACCCTGGTGCCAGAACATGCGGCCGCTTCGCGCCGCTAAAACAAAATCATGCAGCTCCACAGGAAATAAGTTATTGTAAATGTTACATCGAAAAGGCTAACTTCATATTCTTATATATATATATATATATATATATATATATATATATATATATATATATATATATATATATATATACATTCCTTTTTTTTCTTGTGCCATAATGTGGTGTCCCTATGTTTCGTTAAATTAACTTTTGTGCCCCTATACGTATAAGATTATTATAAAATTGCATCGATACGTCTGACTTCACACAGCCTTTACCAATTCCATCGGCAAGGCAAATCCAACTGTAACGCCGGCCGTAAAACGGCGCATAATTAATTATATATATATATATATATATATATATATATATATATATATATATATATATATATATATATATATATATATGTATATATACATTCATTTTTTGTGCCATAATGTGGTGTCCCCTATGTTTCGTTAAATTAACCTTTGTGCCCCTATACGTATAAGGTTATTATAAAAATTGCATCGATACGTCTGACTTCACACAGCCTTTACCAATTCCATCGGCAAGGCAAATCCAACCGTAACGCCGGCCGTAAAACGGCGCATAATTAATTCCTAGTAACTGCATAACAAACAATTGGTTTGTGTTCACGGTCTCGAAGTCAGTCCTATTCGTGTAATTTTTACAATAACTTTTTTCCTATAGAGACGTGAAGTTTAACTTTAACGGCCAACACAGCGGTATTTATAGCGTAAGAAAAGATTAATTTTAAAATAAAGGAATGAGGTTAGCTTTGTCAATGTAACCTTCGTAATAACTTATTCCCTACGGGGGCGCAAGATTTTGTTTTAGCAAGGCATAATTGGCTCCTAATTACTGCATAATAAAAAAGTGATTTATGCAGAAGTTCACGGCTGTCAAGTTAGCCGTGTTAATGTCAGTGTAATTTTACGATAACTTCGAAGGATGCAAAATGTTATGCTAACGACGGGAAATGACGCCTAATTTGCGCTTAATTACTAAATAAGAAAACAATGATTTATCCAAAAGTTTACGACTACGTAAAGTTCACCTTTTTTGTGGAATTCTTGCTATAATTGATTTCCTATTGGGAGTAAAATAAAATATTCCTTAAATTATGGTAAAAAGAAACAAGGGAATGCCTAGAAACGGTGGTCTTGCTCATGTAGCTTCTAAGAGTAGGAGATTAGTTACGTTTTTATAAATCTGAAAAGTAATTGATTAGTTTACAATAAATACGCACATTCTGTTGTTAAACTTTTAGTGCTAACTTTCTTCCGGTATCAGTAATGTATACATTGATCCTGTCGTTAGTGCTTTCGGTTAGGATAGGTAACCAGCAAGGAAGATAGTTGTGTTAGTGCAACCATAAATCACTAAGAAGCACTAACAATGCGTATTAGTACCGTCATATGCTGCTTTTAGATATAATGCGAAATGAACATTGCGTGTGAATTAAGTTAGTCTGGCAAATGTATTATCGGTACTGCCGGTAGTGCTTGTAATTTGAGTAGGAACCTTGCATTACACAACAAGTCGTAGTTCCTTAGAATATGGCCGCAGTATTGGCGTAAGCCATAAGTGCTAAAAGCATGGACAATGTGTAAAGATCGCGTCGTTAGTGATTTCAGTATAGATAGAAAAACAGTAATGCAGAAGGGAACGTCTTTTCCTTCAAAAATTTCGACTCGCTATTGTAACTTGTAACTACTAACAAGCACTAACTATGTGTACCGATAACACCGCTATTGCTTCTAATTAGAATCGCGAGACATCAGTTGTGAATTGTCATGAGAACAACTGATGCTTCTGATACTAACTATAAAAATCTAACAAGATGGATTTGATAAATGGTAATTTAACCATACATAGTTAGAAATAATTTGCAGGACAATTTGATGTCCTAATAATATTCATAACTATGGACATCGTGTTCCCTTTAACAGGTACCCCAATTATTTCTTCGTTTATGTTTAGTTAATCCCCAATAAATGTTATTTCTAAGTTGCAAACGTTATGTTCGTTTAACCCTTAAAGTACGACGCGGGGTTCTTCAGGGGAACCAAGTGTGCTTTTCTCAAATTATTTTCCAAAATAAATTTTTCTTAGTTCTGTCCTTCTTGGTAGCTCAGTTTTTATCTTTAATGAATAACATAATCTGTATTTAAACATTTTCGTGTTTATGACCTACATACTGCTGCACATCCTGAACAACCAAAAAGCTGGAGAAACATTGATGTAGTTGATCTCAATGCGTTCATTGGGGATTTAATTTCTGGAGGAGCCCTTCGCTGCAGAAAAGATAATGTAAGAGAGATTTAGAGCACTGATGAATATATCCGTCGCAATATTTTTGCAGCGTCCATGCCCCTAGATGGATTTATTATGATCAGTAAATTCATAAGATTTCACGACAAAACAACGAGATCAGAGAGAAGGCAAGCAGATAAGTTAGCTACGTTTAGAGAAATAATGGACACTTTTGTAGATAATCGCAAAAAATGTTTCCGCGTGTTTAGTACTGGTCTTGGTGTTACTACAGACAATTTCTTTATGTCTACATATTTAGCTGAGTTTTTACTGTCGGAAAATATTACTCTACTTGGAACCGTACGTAAAAATAAACCAGACACGCCTAGAGAATTGAATATAGCAAAAGGAAGAGTAGTTTACTAATCGGAATTTGTGTTTTCTGACAAAATTATTATGGTTGCCTGTACACCGAAGAAGAATAAATTAGTTCATGTTTTATCCACCTAGCATGAAGATCCATTTGTTTCTGAATATGAGTCCAAAAAATCGATCATGATACTAGATTATAACTCAATTAAAGGGGTTGTCGATAATGACGACAATATGATACGCGAATATACTTGCTCTCGTCGTACCGCCCGCTGGACTTTTCGTTTATTTACGAATCTTATTGATATAGCCGCCTTGAATAGTTTTGTCATATATATTGCCAAAAACCCTGATTACACGAAAAAATCTTCAGCAAGGAAAATGTTGCTTCAGTGTTTAGGCAAACAGTTAGCATAACCTAACATGGAAATCCGAATTCTTAACCTGAAGAACAATCCTAGTGTGTACAGAGCAATAGTTGCATTCGGTGTAAGCAGTCCAGTGCAACCCGAACTGCCCGCTGCTACCAATCAGAAAAAAAGTGGAAGATGTCATGTATATTCAAGAGCAACTGATAAAAAGTTAACATAAAGTGCGACGAGTGCAAGCTATTTGTTGGTGGGACTCAACAGACGCGCTTATTCCAATGTAAAGTGTAGGGGAGAAGTGGGACGCTTGGGCAGTCGGTAGGCTTGGACACTTACTTTTAAATCTTCCCGCGCTAAGTTGACAATGACACCATTGCGCTTGATTATAGTCTTTACGTTGGTAGTACTGATGACTGACATTAGCAGTGTAATATATGAATACGTTATTGTGTTGGTTTAAGATTTATATTTCTATACCGAAAAGTAAGTATTTTTCGTAGACGTTTTTGTTTCATTTCATTGTGATTAGTTTACGCTGTTGTTAAATAATGTTTTCAATGTGGAAGGGGAATGTCTTACGTATAATTTGACCGAATTGTTACATATGTACCTATAACCTAAAATTTATTATTCGTTATTATTTCCACAAAGTGACGCGAGGGAGGTTTGGGCATTATTTAGATAGGGAGGTTCGAGCATGCCCAAACCTCCCTACAGATCAAATATCAGGTTTAATATGTGTATTGTTGTTTTATTGCAGGACGCAATGCCTTTTAAACATAAGAAAAAGACAGAACGGAGAAGTATTCTTGTAAATATTATATATAAAGCTAAAGAAGAAATTTTGAAAGAAGCAAAAATAAAAACTACCGCTGATAAACATGCCATTCCGCGTTCGTCTTTACAACATTACATGAAAGTCACGAGTATAAAGGCTCCCGAAGTTAAATATGTTTCCAAACAAATATTTTCTACAGATGAGGAGAAGAGCCTTGCACAGTATTTAGAAAGGAGCGCCAAACTCAACTATGGTTTAAACAAACTGCAAACCAGAAAGTTGGCATATGATTTCGCCACAGCAAACGGAAAAAATGTGCCTGAGAATTGGAACAACAACAGCATAGCATCTAAGGATTGGTTGAAAGGATTTTTAATGCGGAACTACCAATTATCATTAAGAACTCCAGAAGCAACTAGTCTCTCACGTGCCACTGCTTTTAACAGGACTAACGTCAATGAATTTTTCAATACTGTTAAAGATGTCTATAACAAGCATCAGTTTGGGCCAGAATCAATTTACAATGTGGACGAAACAGGTCTGACAACTGTTCAACGCACACAAAAAGTAATCGCTACAAGAGGTGCTAAACAGGTTGGTCAAGCCACTTCTGCCGAGAGAGAAGTGTTGGTAACATTGTGTTTTGCTGTCAATGCAATTGGGAATATGATTCCCCCATATTTTATATTTCCGCGTGTAAATTTTAAGCCTTTTATGTTGCACAATGCTCCGGTGGGCTCTGGCGGTGCTGCTTATCCATCAGGGTGGATGACTGCTAGTAACTTTTTGCTGTATCTGGAACATTTTGTTAAATTTGCTAAGCCATCCGCCGATAAACCTATTCTATTATAGATAGACAATCACGAGAGCCACATTTCTGTAGAAGCTTTGGATTTTTGCAAGGAAAAGGGCATTGTTTTATTGACATTCCCACCCCATTGCAGCCACAAACTGCAACCCTTGGATGTATCTGTTTATGGACTACTAAACCATTATTATAATGTAGCTGTAACAGACTGGTTAATATCACATCCTGGCAGTACACTCACAATGTACGAAATACCTCAACTAGTTGCAAATGCAGTGCCACAAGCTTTTAAACCACTAAATATTAAGAAGGGATTTGAGAAGACCGGTATTTAGCCCCTTAATACTGAAATATTCTCAGACGATGATTTTCTCAGTTCAGCCGTGACCGACAGACCTGTTCAAGCTATCGAAGAGCCAATAAGAATAGTTCAACAGACAAATTCTGATATAGGAACATTAGCTGTAACTGTGACTGTGCCATCAAATGAAGATTTGCCTGTCGCTGGAACTTCGTCAAGTGCTACCATTATAACTCCTGAGAGGGTGAGACCATTTCCCAAAGCTGGACCGAGAAAAAATATCATTAAAAGAATGGGACCTGGTAGAACTAGAATTCTAACCAATACACCGGAAAAGCGAATAGTCGAACAACAAGCAGATGAAAGGAAAATGAAACTTAATAGAAATAAAGTTAGCAAATTACCAAAAGAAATGATATCATCTAAAGAAAGAGTTATAAAAAGAAAAAATGACACTTCTTCAAGCGACACTGAAATAGAAATTCCTAGTTCAGGCTCTGTGTCGTGGACCGAAGAAAAATCTAGTGATAGCGATGATGATGATGACATTATAAGCCTAAATAGAAACTTCAACGCCGATGATTTTGTAGTAGTCAAATTTGTTACAGGTAAGAAAACTGTCATTCACTATGTTGGAAAAATTTAAAATCTGGATCCATCCTTTGCAACTGTGAAATTCATGCGACTTTCTAAGATAAAGAACACTTTTATATTTCCCGAGAATGAAGACAGAGCAACAATACCCAAAGAAGATTTATTAACGAAGTTACCTGCCCCTACTATATCAGCTCAATCCAGAAGAGGGAGCACTAAATTCGTTTTTAATAGGCCCCTCCATGTTTTACCCCATTTACATTAGGTGCTTAAGTTAAATAAACATTACTAACAGAAATAATTAGTACCGTGTCCAAAGCTCCCTACTCCATGCCCAAGCCTCCCTCTAGTAAGGAGCATTGGGCATTCTTTTCGGATAACGATTTTCACTTCTTAAGTGTTTCAATAATTAAAAAAATGTCATTTGTTAAGTGTATATTTGTAGTTAAAGATATTGCCTTGCAAATAAAGTATTTTAATAAGCTTATTTTTCAAAATGTGAGTTTTGTTGACAATGTTCCAAAAAAGTGCCCAAGGGTCCCGCTTCTCCCCTACTTCTCATTTTCGAGAATAATACTAATTTATTCTGTTCTTATACTTCTAGCTGGTGTTATATTAATTCTAGCTTTTTCAGAATACGTTTTATTATAAGTTTACACCAGTAGTAATTACTTAAAGCCCTAATCTATTAGTTAGATGTTGTTTAAGATTTTTATGTTTATTGTGTTACAGAAATTTGTATTTTATGCTTTTTTTTGGTTTAAAAAGTATTTTGTAGTATGTTTGTGGGTTTCTAAAATATATATTATCTTTACAATTTTGTTGTATATGTTTATGAACCCACATCGCCTAATATAAGTGCAAAAAATCCCTGGGGTCTTTCAATTACCCCACGTCGTCCTTTACGTAGATAAGATTGGCGTCGGACTTTAAGAGTTAAGCACGTTACTTTATCAAACTGTCAAACATTGCTGCATTTAGACAATTACTATGACCAAAATGTAACACAAGCGCTTCGTTATTAATATTTCAAATACTATCAATTGTAACAATGAAATTGTTAAAATAACGCAGTGTTAGGATTAATTACATTTTACAGATGCTACAGCATTAACTACTGGAATGCTAGAATACCAGAACGTAACGTCAAACTTAGGACCACATTTTTGTCAATATTTTACAGTTCCATTCAAATTTTTCCTAAAATTAAGACTAAATATATACAAATGTACACTTGTCACTATTTTTTGTCATGACTAAGTGTTTAAGTTTAAATTGTATATTTATATTTAAATTTCAAAATCGTTAAATTAAAGTTATTCTCGTCATTACAGGACGACCCTTTTAAAACAAAATTAAGTAAAGTAATTTACTACACGACTGTAAGATAAAAAATAAATATTTTTGATTAATCCTACAAATGTTTAGAAAAAGCAGTGGTGAGAATTACATGGAGAGTAACCGAATGCTGGTGGATGATTAAAATATTTTCTTTAAACTTTAATTATAGTAAATAGTCAGAACTTATTAGGTGTTTATTATGGATTCCTAGTTTAACAACAAAGAAAAGATAAAACTGGTTTATACTCAATCCATAACCAGTATTTGCTTAAATTAAAGGCGAACAGTATTTGTAACAGCAATTGAATTAAGATACATACAACAGCATCAATTAATCATTTTATTAAGCTGATATTGCTAAAATATGTACATGATGAGCTTTTGTTAATTAAGTAATTTATTATTATTGAAAACCTAAAAGATAACATGCAAACTTACGATAGTATGCATATAAAACGGATAAATGGTATTTTATTTATAATTAATTTAATACAAGAAACGCAATAAAATTATTTGAAACGTGTAATAAATACTGATATTATTATTTGGATACAAATACTAAAAGCGAACTCTTTTTATTTTCAGTTAAGTGAAGAGCTTGGATACGTGCTGTATTCTGCGTTAGGTTCCTTCTACATCCCTTCCTGTATAATGGTATTTGTATACATCCGGATATACTTCGCAGCGAAAGCTCGTGCTAGAAGAGGAATAAAAAAGCCGCCTCGACGTCCTCCACAGGATGCAGTAACCAGCTTTTCAACTGTGCCTGGGGATTCAAAAAATGGTGCGGAACTTCCGGCTAGTGGATCTCTTGATCGTAATAGTAATACTTCGCCTCGAGATGGTGAAAGACAAATCGCTACAATAGAAGCTCACCCTCAACCTATGATCATTCCTACCGTCACTTGTGATTTAGCTTCCGATATTTCAACTAGCGATGCGGGTGAGATTCCTACAGAGGGCATGGAGCAAAAAGATACTTTAAAGGTTAGTTTTAACAGATTACAACGTTATTCAATGTCTTTTTGTTATCCAATCTCTATTAATAAAATAAGTTATCTTTCACTATAAAAAATTTATTCCTACTCGTATTGTCGTTGGTAGAGAGATTGCTGATAACAGTAATAAAAAGTGAATTTTTGCAAATCATTTTTATCTAGCTTTAAATTCATGCAAAATTAAATTATTTCAATCAATTTTTTGCATTCTTGCTGGTACTTTCTATAAAGAATATTTAAGAGATGAATAATACTAAAGGGTAGATATGGGCGTTTCATCTCTCTTCCTAAGTTCACCGTACATACAATGAGAAATTACGAACTTTATCTCATCATCGTTCTTATGCACTTAATAATCTTAATGTCTTTCAACAAGTTGGAAGTTTCCATACTGTTATAATCATTTCTGTTAACTGTCACCATAACTACTAATTAAACTTTGTATACCAATGTCCTTTGCAGCAAAAAGATGAATTGTAGTCTAAGAAGGTAAAAATTCAAATTTATAAACTACTTTATAAAAGGAGTGAGAAGCTGCTTTAAATTGCTGACAAATTAGAACCGCCTTTCCTAAATACTTCAATTTAGTGGTTATTAAACGCTATTATCAACAGTTTTATGAAACTTTCTAAAATAACTTTGCATATTTTTGCGAGTAGTAATATATAACCTCTCTTCATAATTTCTGTTCAAGATTAAAATAAATACGCATTTTGCCAAACAAAAAAAAATTTATTAAACATAAAAGAAAAACGAAATTGAAAATGAAAAAGGTGTTGAAAGTTTATGGGCAATTTTTACAAAATGCGCCCAATGCTATTCGACCAACTTTTTATTTCAAACGCTTTTTTATTTCACTTAAATTAACTTTATTTGCTATTTTATTGATCACCTATCATTTTATCTTATAACGCGTAGAATACTAACACGTTTTATTTCGTAAAGGAGGCGAATTAAATTATATTACATACTCCATACGTATGCAAGTATCTACTGGAAACAGAAAAATGCCTATTAAATGTATGTAAACTAAATTCAGAACTTTCATGCTTTCGAAGTTTTTATAAATGGGAAAATCATTGGCGTATAAAGTAAAAATTAAAAATTTAGCTTTAAATAAATTTGCAAATGAATTATAATTGCAAAATTCACTCCTCCAAATTGATCCTCTACATATAAATAAAATCAAAAGCAAAAGTTTGTTTTAGACATGACAAAGGAAGGTACACCGAATGGTGATACTTTGAAGCGTGGATGTAAATGTTTGTAGTTGGTTAGTTTCGGAATTGGTGGTCAACGTATTAAGTTTCAAATTAAATTCTACAGAATCCCAATGTTATACGTGCAGCTTTGTTTGAAACTGTAATCCTTTTGCTTAAACTACTGGTTATTAGTTTAATGATTTTGCTTTTTAGAAGTCACGACCTTATTTTTATCTGACTTTTTTAAATAAATTAAACCGTTGATCAACAGGTATAATAGCTCATATGTTTCCTTAATTCCAAATTTATTAACAATTATTTTACGAAAATGTCACCTACTAATGATTTTTTTTAACTTCACATTTTTTATGTTATAATTTTGAGAAACGAATAATACTCACGAACTTATGGTTGATATCAAAATAATCTTTGAAAATACTGTCATAAACAAACATCAGGGTTAGTCCTGAAAAGAAGGACTGTTTTCGCACTTGAGTCGAATTCGTATGTTATGCCTTCTTCCCAAACACTTAACTACTCTCAGATTCCAACTTGGCACCTTCATCTTGCAAGTCTGGCACCTTTACGTAATAATACGTTGTATATGATAAGAAGAGAAAAGAAAGAATACTTAAACCGTGTTTCGACTAAGAATGCGAGCTACTGTATCTGGGAAACTATACATCGTAGAGACTTGCGGAAAAAAAAGTTATCACTAAAACAGCCAATACAAAAACCTGGAAAATATTTTCATGTTTATGAAATGGCCGCTAGGGGGCGTAACTGCAATCTTAAATCTAAAAAAGTGATGTTTCTGTGAATTCTGATAGATTAACCTAACAAAATAATAACTGATCTTTGAAGTCGAGGATAATCTAAACTTTCTTTGTTTGGCACTTTTTGACGTATCTATAAAAATAAAGTGGTGGGAGGCATTCAAACGTTTTCTAAAATCACCCCCCGTATCTTCGAAAAGACTAATCAGATTTTAACAAACTTGGGCGCGTTGAAAAGAGCTTTTCTTGGGCTACAAATGTTAATATAATTGAAGTTTTGTTGGTTTCACATGTCGTCGCTAGAGGGCTTTGTTCGACATTCCGACAGAAACGGTTAATTTTGGCAAAAAAATTAAATGCATTGGTATGACTTCTTTCATGAACTAGTAGCTAAATGATGCCTAAACAAGTTCGCGAAAACCGCACCTCGATATCTTGTTCCTAACCTAAAATATCGGCCAAAGAAAACTGTTTACGAAAATCCCTTAAATTTTTATTTTTTAACTATATTTTTCTGGAATTGTTTTTATTATGTAAGTTGTGGCCCTAAAAAGGACCGATTTAAAGGAGGAAGGTTTTTAATGCCCCCGTAAATGCTCGAAATGCTGACCATCACTCTGTGCATTGCTGAGGCCTCTTATGGGTAGTCAAAACTGCAGCTTCAATTTCGGCTCTGAGAAATTACGATTTTAAATGTCTGTAAATTTATTCACCAGAATAAAATCACCCTTTTTGAAAGTACTACGGGCAAGTAAGCAATGCTAAAAGTTATACGAAAGGCCTATTTTTGTTTGCTTAAATGCACATTCACTATGGATATATACGAAAAATACAATTAATAGGAGCAGGCAATGGAAACAGATACCTAAACAAAACATACATAATCCTCAAATTGTCAATAGTTGTCAATACTTTCGCGTTACTTTGAGCAATGTTTGTGCTTTCAAAATGCGTTTTACGAATAATGAAGCTGTTGATAGGCTTGCGGTTTATTTTGAATGTCTTCAGAATGCCGCAGTAGCTAAAAGAGTTTACGCGGCTCGATATCCAAATCGGCGTCTTTGCGATGTAAGAGTTTTTCCCCGACTAGTGGCGAGCTTACAACCCAATGGTGGTTTTTGGCCTACGTTTCAACGGCAAAGAATTTGAAGAACACAAGAAAATATTAACCGTGTACTGGGCCATATTGAAGGAAATCCTCATGTTAGCACAAGAGCATTATCCACTGAGTTGGGCATATCACGGACAACGGTTCAAAATATTTTGAAGGACCATAGGTAAGTTCTAATGGCCATCAAAATATATAGGTATTCGTTTAAACCTTTTTTAATTACTTTAAGAATGTACCCATATCAAGTCGTTTTGCATTAGGCCCTGAAGGAGGAAGATTTTGATCCAAGGTTTGACTATTGCCATTGGATGTTAGGCATGATACGCGAAAATAGAGAATTTTTATTTCAAATTCTTTGGACCGATGAAGCCACTTTCAGTAGTGACGAGAGAGTCAATCTGTACAATATGCATTATTGGTCTGCAGAAAATCCCCATTGGTTGCGTGAAGTTCAGCGCCAAGGACGTTGGAGTTTAAATGTATGGTGTGGAATACTGGGAGGCAGAATTATTGGCCCATATTTTTTCGAGCAACCCCTAAATGGCAATGTACTTCTTGACTTTTTGGCCAATCAACTACCGTTGTTGTTGGAAGATGTCCCTCTGGAAACAAGGCAAAAAGACTGCTCATAATAATTCCTGTAATTGTAATGAAAAAATTAATTATTATAAAAACAATCTGTTTAATGATTTTAATTTTCAATATATTGAATTGGAAGATATTATAAACAAAATAAGAAATCTTAAACCGAGTTCTGCCGGTAATGATGAAATTACGTTAAACATGCTGAAACTTTGTACACCTTTTATTTACACCTATTTACAGCACATATTTAATTGCTACATTGAACAGTCTTACTATCCCTTATGCTGGAAAACTTCTATTGGCATACCCATACCCAAAGGGTCTCTAACCCATCTACTTTCTCTGACTTACGTATTATAAGTCTACTTCCTGTTATTTCTAAGCTTTTAGAAAAATTTCTACATGAACAAATTTTTAATCATTTTTCTGTTAATGATTTGTTGCCTAATTCTCAGTGTGCTTTTAGAAAAGGTTACAGCACTTCTATCGCTCTAGTTTCTGTTGTTGATGATCTGATTTTGGCATATGATCGTAGTCTCACTAGTGTATTAGTGTTGCTTGACTTTTCTGAACCCTTTGATACGATTAACCATTATCTGATGTGGTTTATTTTAAAATATTTCGGCTTTAGTACATTTCCGTATCTCTGGTATTCTCATATCTGTCAGATAGATATCAGCAAATTCGTGTTAATAACAGGTATTCAACTAAACTAGAATTGCTAACTAGGGTGCCACAAGGGTCTATTTTTGGGCCTCTACTGCATATAATATATGTCATAGACATTTTAAATGCGGTTACATTCTGTCGTGTTCAAGCGTGTGCAGATGACATGCAATTATACGCAAGTTTTGATGGTAAAGACATATGATAATATTAATAAAGAATTGACCCAAATTCAAAAATTATCAGAATAATTCAATTTAAAACTCAATCCATCTAAATCAAATTGTATGTTGTTTGCTAGCTCTGCTAAAGTTAAAAATTAAGAATATTGCAACCTTTGCATTGATAATATAAAACTTCCGATGTCAAAACTTAGGGGTTATTTTGGATAAACAGATAAGATTTCGATAACATGTAGCCAATCTGTGCTAGACTTCGCCAGCTATGCGTTGAAAATATTACTTTCTTGTTTAGTCAGTAGTAAATTAAGCTACTTTGTATATTACTGTTCAATAAAGTCATTATTATATATATATATATATATATATATATATATATATATATATATATATATATATATATATATATATATATATATATCATACAGGTATCCCACGACGTTTTGACAGTCCAATATCTCAAAAACTGTGCAAATGACAAGTATGAAATTTGGCAGTTATAAACCGCCGAAAACGATGCTTACATCTACCATAAAAGATTTCCGGTTTTTCTATTATTTCCGGTCACGTGACTTCAACATAATTTTTTTAAATGGGATAACCGGTATAACATTACATTGTTTGGTAGACCTTTCAAAAGAAAGGTCTACCACATTTGTCATGATTCATTTGTAAAATAATAATAATGTCATTAATTTTTTTATTAAATTTATTAAAGTAAGTTATTGCACTCCAATATATTACTGGTCACAGGAAAATCCAAAATGTATGCCAATTTTCAGACAATATGGGGTGTCAATGTTTGTTGTGGTTTATTTAACGGTAGGTTGCTTGGACCCTATTTTTATGAAAGAACGTTAATGGGAGAAGGATATTTGGACTTTCTTCAAAATGTTCTCCCACAATTACTTCAAGATATTCCCTTAAATGAAAGGTAAACAATGTGGTGTCAGCAAGATGGAGCATCTAACTTTTTTTGCCAAGTTAGAGAATATTTTGATAATACATTTCCGAGAAAGCGGATTGTTCGGAATGGTGCAATTCTGTGGCCACCCCGTTCTTCGGACAGTACATTACATTATACACCCGTCCATTTAATTGCCCATATCATAGTTCTTGCATACAAGTACCGTGACAAGTATGTTACGGTTGAGTTCGTTTTTGAAAGGTCTACCACAAATGTAAGGTTATACCGGTTGTCCCATTTAAAGAAACTATGTCGGAGTCACGTGGCCGGAAATGAGAGAAAAACCGAAAATCTTTTATGGTAGACATAAGCATCAGTTTCGAAAGTTTATAAATGCCAAATTCCATGCTTGTCATTTGAAACGTTTTGGAGATATTGGACAGTTAAAACTTCATGGGACACCCTGTATATATATATATATATATATATATATATATATATATATATATATATATATATATATATATATATATATATATACAGGTATGGAAAACATTATTGCGGGTCTGACTTATAATAAGCTAGAAGAAACCCAGTAAACATTATGAGTGTGAGAGAGACATAACTTCACCGATGTTGCCACTTGTACATATTTGCATGTAGGCACAAAATATGAACTACTTACGTCTCCTCCAATCTAGCTTCAACATTTCTAACGAAACCAAAGCAATTAAGATGATATTGAAAAGTCGCGTGTTCTTTAAAACTACTGTAAATACTTTACACTTAAACATTAAATGATAATACCTCAAACATCGAAGTTTATTGTAATTGCGAATTTATGACATGGTTCGATTACTACTCGTAAGAAGAACCAAGAAGAAACTTACGAGAACTACAAACAAAAACATTTACGTTTATACTGATAGTATAACTTAAGTTTAAGGTTTAACCTTAGCATTATAATTCTTATTGAAAAACCAACTATTTTTAAAAATGAACAGTATGCAAGTCAGTAACCCAATCTGTGATAAAATTCAGTTTGGGTGTTTTCCAACATTTCTTGGGTGATGCTGTTTAGAGAGTCTGTAATTTTGACACGAAGTTCGTCCAGATTATTAGCACGTTCATGCCTGTGCGCATACATTTGCTGGGATACGTATCCCCAAACAAAAAAGTCGTTCGGCGCGATATCAGGTGAGTGAGGAGGATATTTAAAGTACCTTTTCCACTAATAATACGGTTAGGGAACGTAGTTTCCAAAATCTGTTGAACTCTTATTGCAGTATGAGTAGGACAGCCATCTTCTTGATACCAAATGTCATCAAAATTTATATTGACCCGTTGAACAGCTGGAAATATCTGGTTTCTCAACAGTTCTAAATATTTGGCCGCATTCAAGTTTCTGTTGATAAAAAATAGACAAATTATGGAATTGCCTAAAATTCCTGCCCACACATTAATTTTTTGGGGGTATTGTGTCCGGTAAGGAATAGTAATGTGTTTTGTTTTCTCGAGAGTGGCCAACAGCGATAAACGGATTGTGATGGCCATGTAAGTTAAAAGAACACTCGTCGGTAAACAAAATATTTTCAATAAATCTATCGTTTTCATTAGCCCGATTCATCATATCTTCACAAAATTCCATATGCTTTTGATGACCTTCTGGGAAAATTTCTTGTATAGTTTGCAACTTATAGCAACGGTATTTATTCCGTGTTCTTCGTTTAAGTTAAGACCAGGATGCTCACCATCATTAGTACCATCATTGCTACTGCATTTCCTACAAATATTTCAACATCCACATCTTTCAAATTTACAAACAGTACGCATAATCGTACTCTCCGATGGAATTGGCCTGTTTTAAAAGGAAAAAGCAAACCTGACCATTATTTCTTGTGCACTGCTTCCTGAATAATACCACTTAATAATCTGTATTTTTTCTTCAGTGGAATACATCAGTATTGTGTCGGACTTGCAAAAACACTGATTTTCAATTCTCATTGACAGTAGCAATTAAATGTGTCATTGATACTAGCCTACGCAAAAGACGCATGCATGGCATCAGCACCTTTAGTTTGTTGTGTAGTCTATCTCACTTAGCACGTGAACTGATTGTACTGTCTTTGTTTTACTTATTATAAATCAGACCCGCGATAATGTGATAAAATTTTTCCATACCAGTGTATATATATATATATATATATATATATATATATATATATATATATATATATATATATATATATATATATATATATATATATATATATATATATATATATATATATATATATATATATATATATATAACATCCAGAGTAATTGCTAGACAAACAGATTTAAGTAGAGGAAGTGAGAAGAGTTCTCAAAAACACAAATTTCATGCTTATCACATAGAAATTCATCAAAGTTTGTATGGCAATGACTTTCAACAACGAATAGATTTCTGTTTGTGGGCAATTGAAAAATAGGGATCAACAAGATTTTTAAATTTCGTTTTGTTTACTGATGAATCAACATTTCACAACAACGGTAAATAGACATAATTTTCACTATTATGATACCGCGAATAGGCATGCTTTTAATACTGTTGACCGCCAAAATCGTTGGAGCATAAGCGTATGGGCAGAAATTATTGGAGATCAGGTTATTGGACCATACTTTTTCAATGGTCATTTAAATGGCAGAAAATTTTTTAGATTTTTAAAGCGAGACTTTTGGACACTTCTCGAAAACGTTCCGTTGAACATTAGAGGGAATATGTGGCTACAATTAGATGGTGCACCGGCACACTTTGATCGTAGAGTTAGAAATTATTTAACTAGGAAATTTGTTAATAAATGGACTGGAAGGAACGGACCATGTCATTGACCACCAAGATCGCCTTGTCTTACTCCAATGGATTACTTTTTATGGGGCTATATTAAAAATATTGTTTACAATATTCCTGCTACTACTGCAGACAATATGAAAGAGAATTAGAAATGCGGTGGACACAATTACTCCAGATATGTTAAGAAAAGTTAGACAAAATTTGGAAGAAAGAATTAGACTATGCATTCAAGAAGACAGTCATCAGTTTGAACATTTACTGCAGTGAAAAATCCGCACAGGCTCTCGGTGCATAATGTAAACGGTCTTTTCAATCAGAATTCTAACTGATCGACATGAGTTAATGGCGTAATTTCTAAAATGTAACAAATACACTAATTTCTCGAAAAGTATTGAAGTTAAGTATAGGGAACCCTAATACGGTTCGAACTATTGTCAAAAGACTATTCCATTCCGATAAAAATTTCTTGGGCGTTGTATTTAAAATAACAAATATGTTTAACTTTGAAGTTTGTTAACTTTACGCGTTATTCTTTGTATTTTATAAATTATGATTTGAAACAATAAACAACAGAATACGTACTTCCAAATATCCTTATTACGATGACCTAGATTAGATTGTCTCATCTTTTCTGAATCGAAAATACTTGAATTTTTAACAACCCTACATTTTCAAAAATGTTAAATATTTCGGAAACTGTAAGGTTTAGGTGTAGAACTCTAATGAAAGTCTACCTTATTTTTACACCTTATTTCAAAAAAACAAAATTAAAAGGAGGGTATTCCATTTAAAATAATATAACTTTGATAAGTAACAAGTTTGTAGATCACCCTGTATAAATCAAACTAATTTTAGATTGTAGTCATAGAAGGCCAAAAACAGATTTTGAAACAATTCAGTCGTTTGGGTGCTAGACACGACGCGTTGGTGGTGGCACTATATATATATATATATATATATATATATATATATATATATATATATATATATATATATATATATATATATTATTGAATCCATATGGGTTTCATTTCTACACTGGCTTGGCTTATTGAATTTTCTGCTAGTGCGATGTATGTGGCTTCTTTGAGCTTCTGACGAGTAGTGTTGACGTCTTTTGCCACCATCTGTATGTTATCCCATTGGATGCGGTGGTATTCGTTCCAGAGATGTTCGGCGATTCTAGATTTTTCTGTTTCGCCCTTGCGGACGTTGTTCTTATGTTCCTGTGTTCTCACTTTGAGTGGTCTACTGCTCTCTTCTACGTATGGTCTGCCGCATTCGCATGATAGGTTGTATATACAACTCTTGGAATTCTGATCTTCATTGTGTGGTTTGGCTACTATTCCCCTGAACGTTCTGGTCGATTTGAAGGCAGTGCGTATCTTGTGTTTGCTGTCTATCCTTGGTATTTTGTCTCATATACCTTGTATATATGGCATTATCGCAGTATACTTAGGTTCTTGTTCTTCGGTTATCCTTTCACTGGTTAGGTTAGATGTTAGATCGGGGTAGCCATTTTCTTTGAGTGTTTTAGCCATATTTTTTTTTCTTTATTCAGGTCCTCTGGTTTTGAGGATATTGTGTTTGATCTATCGTTTAAACATTTTGCCACGCCTAACTTCACGTTTTTGTGGTTATTGGAGTTGTAGTATAGGTACCTCCATGTGTGGGTAGGTTTCTTGTATACACTTTTCGTGAAAGTGTTGTCATTCCTGTGTACAAGTACATCTAGGAACGGTATTTTTTTTCCTATTCCAATTCCATTGTGAATTTTATGGAGGGTGCGAGGCTATTTAGATGATATAGGAATTCATCTAGCTTATGCTTGCCGTGTTGCCAAACTGCGAAGGTATCGTCCACGTATCTAAGCCACCTCTTTGGTTTCTCAGTGCATTTGGATATCGCTTGGTCTTCAAAGCCTTCCCATCCCAATCTCTAGTTGGTAGAATTTGTCTTCTACCTGGCAATACGTAGTTTTAATGTATACACAAGTTCCATTACTGTGTTTACCGAGAGTTGCGTGCGTTGGTCAAATGTTTCATCCGTTTGCAGCTTGCGCTTTATGATAGTTAGTGCCTTAATGGTAGGTACATTTGTGAATAGGCTCACAATGTCGAAGCTTACCAGTATTACTTCATGGTTTGGCAGGAAGTTTCAGATGGTTTCCACGAAGTGCTGCGTATTTTTGACCATACACTCGATTTTTCCCGGTAAGGGTGCGATGATACCTAGCAGATAGTGTGCTAATGGGTGACAAGGTTAAGGTTATACAAATTAAATCGCTTGGATAAAAGTTATTTATTTACAGAACATATATTCCGTTATTCTATTAAAATTTAATATTCAGCGATGGTCTTTGATACCTGGATCTTACGAATTCTCAAGCGTCACTTGAAGTTGATAGGTGTACTACTACACTCTGTTGCATCTTATTTTGCATTAAACAGACCACGAAAATCTTGAGAGGGCGTGGCAGCACTGTCAAAAGGATAAAAAGATACTATCATACCTTGAAGGTTATGTTTTAAAACGAAAGTAATGCAGCGTTGCAACATTGCATTTCACGCTACGGTTAAATCTCGTGTGACCTATTAATTTTGGCCTTCAGACCTTGAATGTCTATTACCTACATAAACAGGAAATTATTTGTGTTGGTCATAAATGACAATATTGTGTCTTATCTAATACATTGAGATGTTTTATTAACCAAATCTATGTAAAAACTAACAAGAATCCCTTTTTTCACACTTCCAAATTAAAAAACAGGGAAGATACATGTATGAAATACAGAGCGCAATTTGATGAGTAATCCAATGTAAAAACTTGCGCTCGTCGTCAAATTTACCCACTGAATTTTTCTCTTTCTTCTCTTAGCTACTAGAAATGATGTTTAAATGCAAACTTCGGTCACAAAGACAATGGGTAATTGGAATATCAATATTTATCTATTGATTCTAACTTATACAGGAAATTCACAGCGCTTTTTAATAAGTAATCCAGTGTGAAGATTTGCTTTCGTGGTGAAATTTGCTGCGTCGTTTTTTTGTCGACTATTATGTACACATGAAAATAAATGCCCAGAAATGTATCCATTTAAGTCGTAGTTAAATTGAATTGACCATAAGATTGCTATTTTCGCATCCACGGATAAGACCTAATGAAAACTAAATATTTAAATGTATTTTTTTAAAACTTTGATGCCAAACAGTATGGTCCTATTCCAACTGCATGATGTCACCAGAAGAATCTGAATCTATATCACTGTCTGAATCGGAATCAGATTCTTCTAGTAGTATAATAACAACTTCACGTACTTTTCTCGTAATCATTTGAAATATTTTCCATGTGCAAACAAAAATTTTGCCACGTTATAGAAAACCATTTGGCCTCAAGCCATAATTTCTGAACCGTATTTTTCGATGGAGATTCAGAACTTATCTAACTGCACCGAATGATACGGTGAGTTATACATAACGACCACACAATTTCCAGATAGTTTTGGCAGCGCAAGAAGCAGCTGTTCAATGGCCCAATTTTGAAACCGACCCCTATTCATAGTCTTATAATCGCGATCCTCGTTCCCGAATCAAGTAATTTGTGACAGTTTTTCAAAAACTCTAAATTACAACCCGCGTGTAAAAAACTTTCACATTTAATTTTGGATGAATTACTTTTGATCATGCACTCAACGATGGGTATGAGAACCATCTTGATATACAAATCTGACATCTTGTCCCGAACTTTGGAACTGCAGAAATTGTCACAAAAACTTTTGACTACAACGACGTGTTTCATTTCACACACAATCTTCTGTCCGTTCGAACGTTTGTGTTTGTAACCAACTGTTTCCAAAATTATGAATAATTCCTTTTGATCCCCATCAAGTTCGAAGTCTCATTTAACGTGATAATACGATTTTTCTAAAGTAAAATATTCATTTTATGAATTATATTGTCCAACTAGTCGTCGTAGATCTTTCCGAATGGTGAAACCCAAATACTCAGATTTTCTACGATTACCACAATATGTCTTGCACAGTTCGCTGTGAAACCTAAAACCGAATACATACTTAATGTATATCCGACACCATTACGATAAGTTCTCCATTACTTTTCCCCGTTGTAGTATTTTAAAGGTGCTTACGGCACCTTTTTTTATATGTAATAGTACTTGATGCTCTGGTCAAAGGTCTTCATAGATCCAACTCTATCTTATGGCTAGTTTTCGATATACAGGGCGTTGAAGTTTTTCGAGATTTTGAAATGCGTACCAAAAAGTCCCTTTTAAATATTTTTGAAAGTTTTTCGCTGATATATGTAGCCAAAATACACACTTAATGATCAAAATAAAAATATTGATGGTTACAGGGTGATTAAAGCTGTCATAGACCTTTTTTGGATAAAGCATGCATTTTTACATTGCAAATATAGCGTAAAATAACATTTAAAGAAAAGTTTCTGAATAGTTGGTATAGTGTACATCTCGATGTCCTTGTTCAAAATTCCTGATGGTAAAATTATATCCTATGGCCACTTATCGAGTTATTAAACGTTTAGTGTATAAAATACCAATTTTATAGTACCAAAAAAATTCTACAAAATGAGGGAAATGTTACAAATTATTTATTTTCACATACTGGGTTACATTATGGTACTATTTTATTGTTTAAAGGTACACTAAAAGAGTGATACTTACAGGATGATCCCACAAGATGACTAAATCCACATATTACCTACTTATTTTATAATAAAAAAAATCTTACGCTTCAATATAGGTTATTAATTGGGTTTTACATATAATACAGGGCCATTCAATACTCTATTACAAAAAAGGTTTAAAGTTTGAATATAAATTCAAAAATCAGATTATGCACTCGTATTTACTTATATGGAGATGCAGAAGGGACTGTTCCCTTGATCAGATGACAGGTAAGTCGAACTGTGGTATATTTCAATTTTTTTTTTATAGAACCTATAATTTAGATGTAGGTAAGTTAGAGCCTTAGGCTGATTTTTAAGTGGGAAGCCCTGTAAGACTATTCCACTGATATCGTTGTGGAATGATCACATTTGTGGTAATTTTTGCGAAACCGTAGATAATTTATAAGGACGCATGTGATAATAACAAGCATAAGTTAAACAATGAAGATGAAGTCCAAATAAATCTGAAATATCCAGATGAATTTCTTCAAATAATGAGGTACATAAATATTAGAAAATCGAAAAATATTTGATAGAAAAATATTTGCTCTGTTCTCTGTTGATGTTTTTCTTACATTATATCTTGCTGCTTACGAAGTCTGGGACAATTTTGTTTATTTTCAATCTATTTGAGGTCCTCTACAATTGCATGATAACAATTGAAACAAGATTCCCTCGTGATTCTCTATATGTTGCCATGTTAAAAACGATGTTCTTTATTTAAACCCACCGTAAGCCGCTGTTAAAAGTTTCAATCACAAACATAACATTTTATCCTTTTTTGCATATACCATATTTCTTAAAATGTTTAGTTCAAACACTACAATTTTAAATAAAACAATAAAGTTGTTCAGAACAACAGCAAATGACATTATAAAACTCAATGTAAATACCTTCATTTATTGTGAACGATAAAGTAATTCAGAGACTGACAAACCGACAAGATCAGATAAGTCTCAAACTGTATTAATGCTAGTTTCTTAAATCACTGTTTTATTGTTTTAAATAACGCAGATTTTATTAAAATTTGAACAACCCTGTAAATTAAAAATTATTATTAATTTTATTAGATACATAAATAAGAAGTTTACCTCGAGTAGGATTTGAACCTACGACCTGTACTTCGCTAGAGTACCGCGCTAACCAACTGCGCCACCAAGGTTCAAGCCCCAATCGATGTAAACTTTGTCTTTATTTATGTAGAACTGATGTAATTCTAAATATAATGAGATTACAGTCAAATTACTTATATTAATTGAATGTGAGCCTGCAATATCGCAAGGATTCACACATACCAAAGCAACTAGACTAATATTACAGGTCGTAGGTTCAAATCCTACTCGAGGTAAACTTTTTATTTATGTATTTAATAAAATTAATAATAATTTTTAATTACATATTTACCTTTGAACTTATTCGTTCATAACAAAAACTTATAATAATAACTCTGTAAATATTTCATAAAAGTTTGCACGTTTAATGAAAACTATTTTATTATTAAATTGTTAATATTGATGACTACCAAGTAAAGACATTATGTAGGTATTCTTGTTTAGGTATATTTATCAAGTGTGCTCTGATAAATAAAAGAACATTGACCTACCATTGAATTTTAAGTGTCATTTGGAATCGTTTACAATACATATCTGTGTTATAGTTTTCTTTAAAATTATAGTGTTTCAACATAAATATTGTAGCAAATATGTCTTTTGCAAATAGAAAAAATTGCTATGTTTCTAACAGAAACTTTCCAGTTCGACTTACAACGCCTTCAAACGAAAGAGATATTCTAAACATGGCAATTTATAGACGACAAACTGCTGGACATCCTGCGGAAGAGAATTTAGATAAAGCAAGGTGCTGTTTAAATTGTTATTAGGCAATTACAGAGGACCTCACATAGATTCTAATATTTATGTACCAGAAAATTTGAAGATATGTAAAATACATCTAGATAATTCAGGTTTTCTAATGAATAATTTACATAGTGGATTCCGTTTTGTGAATAATAATCAGTTGTTTAATTTAAATACTCGTGTCAAAAATTGGGAAGATATAAATTCATTTAGTTTAGAGGAATTTAAATATTTAACGTCACTTTCGAAAGAAAATTTTCAAGAACTGTATGCGCTGTGTGAACAAACTGAACAATATGGCAATATAAGAAATTATTAGACAAAAAGATTTACTTGCTTTTCTTGTTAAGTTGACATGGGTTATCTGATGACTTTATAAAATTACTTTTTAATTATTCTTCGAGACAAGCCACTAGTTTGGTAATCTCTAACGATCTAGGACGTTTAGGTGCGCGAGTACAGTTAGGCGCTACTTGAATGATTCTAACATTACCTATGAAATGCAGTTTGGTAATTGTCGAGCGGGAGGGAGTATGAGTTATGTATAGGCACGTATATGCTCCAAGCTGGCGGATTACATTTTTTATTCAACCCCCTTAATGAGGGTATGAAATCAAAGGGATTAAAGGTTATAAAACGATAAGGTTGAACCAATGGTTTCCTTGGACGCCGCAGTCGAAGAACTAGAAATTGAACTTCCACAGGATTTATAACCTTTGTTACAATGGTTTGAGGACAATTACATTGACCGTCCTAATCGGCGGGGTAACGGTAGAAGGCCAGCAGTATTTCCACTATGTTTGTGGTCCACGTACACACGAGTTTTGTCAGATACTGATAGAACAAATAATTATACTGAAGCAGCTCATCGTCGGATGCAGACGGATTTAGGTATGGACCATCCAGTGCTCTGGAAATTTATAGATGAGCTAAAAAAAATACAGCATGGTCCCGACTTGGCACTGGAGCAGCTAATTGCAGGAGGACAACCCGATAAAAAATTAAATAAGTATTTAATTTAATGAAGAATGCAGTTTGTGGGTTATATGCCTTAGTTTTTATATTAAAACCTTTATCATACATACATACATACATACATACATACATACATACATACATGCATACATTTCGAGCTAAATAAAACTATTGAAAAACTGCTCATATTTTTTCATTGCATGTCAACACCATTCTGAAAAGTATTCACATGATGCCTAATTGTACCCGCGCCTAATGTTCCGGCGCCTAAAAGTTTGCGCGCCTAAAAGAGCTCACGCCTAACGACTCGGCGTCTAAAAGCGCGCGCCTAACGGTGTGCGCCTAAAGGAGCATGCCTAAACGTCGCTGCCCGATCTCTAATGTTCGCCTCTCACTTATACAAATATTTGTCCCTAACAACTGATTCAGATCAATAATCAGGGACAATTTTATAATCAATCATGTAACCGAATTTGTAAAGAGGCTCTATAACCCTACACCAGGTAAGCACAGAGGAAATGTTTATGTCGATTGTACATATAACTCCATTGATAAGAGCAGTAATTTTTGAATATTACGTCAGTCATATTGCTCGTTTAAGAAGGAACATTTAGTTAAGAGAGGAATTATAGTAGCTCCTAATGGATACATTCGAGCAGTTAACGGTCCCTACTTTTCTGACGCACGAAATAACGATGCTTCAATTTTACGGCAGGATTTGCAAAATGATATTGATGGAATTAGAAACAGGTTTGAAGACGGAGATGTAGTAATAGTAGATAGAAGCTACAGAGACGACATTGCTACATTTGAAGATCTGGATCGCATTTCTTATGTACCACCTTTACGTGCACGCAACCAACGTCAATTATCTACTAGTGATTCTAACAAAGCAAGATTGATAACTAAAACGCGTTGGCTTATAGAATCCAGAAATGGACATTTTAAGTCATAAATTCCTATGATACGAAATAAATAAATAACCTGTATTTTACAACTTGTTACATCGCTGATACATTGATCGACATTAGTTTACTTTAAACTTACTGATTTTTGGATTTCGTGGTGATTTGAATTGTAAACTTATTCGAAATATGGAATTCACTTTTATTGAATATGCAGATATGCATCTCATGTATGGTCTTGCCTCTTGAAATGCTTTGGAAGCAAGAAGATTCTATCACGTGAGATTTGCTAATCGTACTATTCCAAATCAGAAGACATTTCAACGAGTTGGTCAACGTTTAAGAGAGAATGGTGAGTGATTTAGGTTACTAAGGTAATATTGACTTTCTTTATAACTTTAGAGATGTTTAAGAAAAAAAGTACTGATACTTGTCTGACAAGAACAGTGCGTACGGTGGAATTAGAGGAAAATATATTGAGTGCTGTAGATGGCACTCCTTCAACGAGCACTCGCAAATTAGCCGCACAATTTAATAAGCCGAAAACAATAATTCACGAAGTTCTTCAAGTACAGCTGATATACTCATATCATTTGCAAAAGTGCATGAATTGATTCCTGAAGATTTTCCTCGTAGAATGCAGTTCGAAAACTGGCTATTGGATCAGCAACGAAATAATGAAAACTTCATTAACACTATTCCTTTTACAGATGAAGAAGCTTTTATCAAAAATTGTATCATAAATTTACACAACTCACACGTATGGGCTGATGAAAATCCTCACGCAACTATTGTTTCGCATCATCAACATCAGTTTAAATCAATTAATATCTGGGCAGGAGTCATTGGCAATTTTTTGATTGGACCATTTGTATTGCCAGCGCGATTGAATGGACAACTTTATTTGGAGTTCCTCCAGAACGCGTTTCAAGGTTTAGTAGAACCTTTGCCTCTTGAAACCCGCCGAAACATGTACTTTATGCACGATGGGGCACCACCTCATTTTAGCGTTGGTGTGCGGGTACAGAGGACCACGTTTCATTGTGATGTGCTCAGGAAAAATGTGGGTTTTTTTGTGGTGGGTACAGCAGCCCTCAATTCGTGGTG